>CM068839.1:68737434-69194934 GCA_028554795.2 Sinohyriopsis cumingii
CATTTGCCCATGTTCGTTTGAGAAAATATGTTAAAGCTGTGATTTATCAATATTACGTATGTACACAGTCCTTTAATGAAATAAATTCCAATTTATCAGGCAGAATATTGAACGATTTCTTATTTATATATCTGTACGTATTCTTTTCTTGCACCTATAAGTATAATTTTTTTTCTACAAATTATCGTTAACCACACAGAGGAATCCTTTATTAATGAATTAATAATCACAGAGAGGAATCCATAATTATTTAATTAATAACTATACAGAGGAATCCCTTACTAGTGAATTAATAACCGAAATAAAGTTTAATAACCGTGGAACTTACTTCAGTATGATGTTGACGTCATACATAAATTAAATTGGCTGTGTACACGTGCAGAAAGAGCGGAGCATTCAATGTTTACCCGAGTCGCAAATTATAGCAAAGGCAATATCTCTTGCCAAATCATTATAGCAAAGGCAGTTTCTCATGCCAAATCATTTGAAATTGCTGTAGAACAACCAGGAGTCCTAAGTGTTAATTTAACACTTCTGTTAAAAGTTGGCATTGAGTATGCATATCAGAACTAATGCAAATTTCTGAAATATAAAGGATACAGAAATATACTTTTGGACTAAAACGTTTGCTGCGCATCGCGGAGTATGGTCCTAAACTGTAAAACGTTTTCAACGATTATCGAAAGACATGAAACGTTTTCAACGATTATCGAAAGACATGAAACGTTTTCAACGATTATCGAAAGACATGAAACGTTTTCAACGATTATCGAAAGACATAAAGCGTTTCTTCTAGGCCTTATACACTCAGTGATTGTAATGTTGGACACACCCACCCACCTCCCACCCACAAATTATGTTTAGCACTGACTTTCTCAAATGATTACTTCGTTAAGGACATCAAGGATGGTCTCCGCAAGTACAAGAAGGATTGTTTAACGTATAATAGCAAAAGGCTAAAGATGGAGACTGCTACACTTTAAAAATTATGCCAAAGTAATCACGTCCGTATAGCACGATGGAGCTTAATTTTACAATAATTGAAAAATCCACATAAAATAGCATCAGTTATTAATCACTGTATTTGTTTAATTTTATGTTAAGTTTAGATCATTTCTCTGCATGGGTAGCAGATATTCGATTCGTATTCATTATTTATTGATAACTAATAATTCTAAAATTTGATTCCATTTTAAAGAAATTATATCTTTACTTATTCCATTTGAAGAAAAAAACTCTGACAGGGAAGTTATGTTATGTGCGCAACAAATCATTGAGATAAATAAATATAAACATTATATTTTTATCACGGCTTTTACCTTTAGATAACAATCTGAAAATAGGCCAGGGGAACTAAATGACAAGAGTAGTTTTAGAAATATTTTTGTTTCAAATTAAAACCCGAAAGAACATGGCATTATCATTGGCAAAGTACGTTTAGCTATTCATTGTCTATGGCAAGAGCTGCTGGTGAACAGGGTCACTAACATGCCCTAAATCAAAAGTGTCAAAAGGGAACAAGATTTAGGAAATCTACTCTACTCTTTAACTTCAAGGTTATCAACAAAGTCAGTTTCTATAAATTGTGTAATTAATATATTTCCGAAAACCGTCCGACTAACTAAGTTTTCTTGACAGATTTTCTTGCATGCAAGTCTTTGTATAATGTGGGAGCTTATTCATACCAACTTAAACTGAAACATGAAAATACGACTGCCGAAGGCAAAACTATTAAAGATTTTCAATGGGAGAAAACTAATTCCAGAGGCTAAAGGGGGAGGGGACAACCCCCTCCCCATATTTGCTAGAAGTAACATAAACGTGTCCTACAGTAAGTTTTCTTTACAGATAAATGATTAAATTATGCACTGAAAATGCAGGAGCTTCCAGGACTCACGGTATTAATTCAGTCCCCTAGATGTCAGTTTCTTTGTAGAGGAAAAGATATGAGCCGCCGCAAGTTTTGGACCTAAATGTGTTTAAAACATGTGCTTTCAATTCCCCACCAAAGAGATAGGTGCTAATTTCAGTAATAATTGTTTCAAACTCAAGACTGTTAAAGAACTGATATTCCATCAATAAAACAATGTCTCTATTTTTTTCAGTTACAACTATTTCCAGACTGGTGGTACTAATGTTTTCATAAATTTAACACCGTATGTCCCCTTGAAGTATCACCCTCTTAACCAGCACTATAAATTCCATCCCAGTGACTTTTTGCATAATAAATTACTATCCCACTATACGGTACTTCTTCATCCGCCTGTGAATTGTTAAAACACACACACACACACACACACACACGTTATGTATATATGCATTGTGTGTTCGATATTTTGTTCCATGACAATATTATATTGTTAGAAGTATAAAAAGTTTAATCCCTTTTAACCAGTGGCGTCGCTAGAGGGGTGCGGGGGGGGGGGGGGTGCGGACCGCACCGGGTGACACCATCTCAGAGGGGTGACACCAAAATGAAAAATTGCAAATTTTACAGAGCACACACTGCTCGGTCTAGTCGGATTTCATAAGCGGATAACCGATCATAGTTAAATACATGACTAGCAGGCACAGCAGTGGCGTCGCTAAGGGGGATGCGGCGGGTGCGGACTGCACCGGGTGACACCATCAGAGGGGGTGACACCAAAATGACATTACTAAGGATTCTGTATGGTCTGTTACGGAAGGAGGACCATGGGGGTGACACCATGAGCTACCGCACTGGGTGACACCAACCCGAGTGACGCCACAGCTTTTAACTCAGTCTTGATAATGAACCTCTTGATAAGTTTTTGGTAATTTTCTTATTGTATGATTGAGCATTGTGACATAGGTCAGGTGAGTTGTATTTCGTTATAACTCATGTGTTTTGAAATAAGTAACATGGATGAATTGCGACACAAAAATAATAATAATGTCGTGGAGATGTATATAAAAAGAAAATATAACAATTCCTAGTATTGTTCTCGCTTAAATATTAGTAGGAAGATGTATTTAAAGATTGCTTAGATTTAATTTGAGAGAAATCACTAATTTCACTTATTTCAACTATTCATTGGAATTAAAAAGTGCCCATTGACATTGGGCTAATCTATTACTTTAAGGATTATTATGAATTCATTCAAAGGTGTTTTGGACAATGCCATTGTGATACATCAAGACTGTTGGAACTTCAGCATATTCAAGACCTGGAATTCATTCGGAACACTTTATTCTTTCGAATTTATGAACGAACAGTTTTAATGATTCTGGATTTAATTCATAATATTGTACGGTCCTCGTAAATTTTTCATTTATTAAGTTAGATAATTAAATGATTTGTTTAGTTTTACAAAACTTGTTGCTTTGCTACTATTTGGTAGTTTATGACCAAAGAATCTTCACACGCAAACCAACTGTTTTATTAATAGCGTACAGATTAAAAGCAGAAAAGTGAGTTCAGCTTGCGCTTTTTAAATCGGTTATTTTTATTATATCATGTTATGATATTTCTTCGCTGTGTATTTAAGCTAAAAGATTAATACACTAATTCGGTATATATATATATATATATATATATATATATATATATATATATATATATATATATATATATATAGTTATTTAATTTTGTTTTTATTTTGTAACGACTGCATAGTTATCTAATTTTGTCCTCTCTTGCTGTGATGTTGCTAGTCACAGACAAATGGATGAAAGCATAGTTCAATCTTTTTTCAAGAGTGGCTACATTATTTGGAGTCGTTCTGAAACAGACCATATTATGAATGGTATATACGATGAGAAATATTGTGTCCCACAAACATATACCTTCCTAAATCTTTCAGCTGATTGCTAAACAGGTGTTGACCTGCCTTTTTTCTTGGAAAGTAATACAATTAAAAAAGTGTGATACGTTTGGCACGTGCCAATAGTAACAGCAAAATATAATATACAACTGAACATATGTGCCAATGACAGAACTAGATTTGTCACAATACTACATAATGCCATGTGAAAATTTGTGCAGAAAACAAACGTTTGTAATACCCGTAAATGTAATAAAGTCCATAGAAAGAATAACCGTAAATGTCATAATTTTTTATAAAAAATGTAATAACTGACACAAATCTAAAAGCATGAACTGTAAATTATATAATTTATATCAACCGTAAATGCAATAAACGGCCCTTAAACGAAATAATTTCAATAACATGAATGTAATAAATATTACCCCCAAATGTAATAATCAGATCAGTGATTGCTTATCTCTAGTGCAATATTACTTTCGCTTGTTTTGGTATTCATTCATGCTTACTCTAGCTGATATACGCATTGTTTGCTAACTTGTTATCTTTCTATTCTAACTGCTTATCTCTTTTTTAAAGCAAGTTGAATCGAATGAATAATCGATGTTTATTGCATCTGCTGTTGATGTGGTTTACTATATTTACGGTTGATATTACATTTACGAGAGTTTATTACATTTGCGGAATTTTGTTATATATACAGGTGAGAACAGTTTTACATTTACTGTTATTACTTTTACGGAAGCTTCTTAGCTTACAGGATTAACATACTTTATATTTTACTATTAGATTCTTATTTCGATGATACGACAATGGCTTCTAATCCTGCTCAAGTATTACAAATATTGGTAATATCAAAATAACTGTTTACTTACACACACACAATCACACACACACACACACACACACACACACACACACACAAACACACACACACTTTCTTCTAAATAGTCTTACATTGCAGTTATAAACTGTTGCACACAACAACAACAAAAATTGCACATTTCACAGACAATTCCTGTGTTTGTCTTCACGTGTCTGCCAACAACGCAGCTTAATTTGTATCAGCATCTCTGCAGTACGTTAGCTTGTGCTCGAAGGACAAATCATCACTCCAATGAATCCCATTAAATAGAAACACATAACTCTGCATGTATCAAGAAGCCAAAAATGCATTAACACTATAATTGAAGTCTGCTGCATAGTCAAGATGAGATCTTTAATTTTGCTTAATGTAGCAAGCAGACTCCAGTTCCATGTTGTTAAATAAATAGACCGAGGGCCCTGGGGATGGCCTATGCGCATCCACCCCACCTCACCCAGCACTGAAAAAAATGAGAGCGAAGCAACCATAGCATTTCATAAAAATCTTCTTGGTAGTTAAAATTAGAAAAGCTTAAACATGCAAGTGTTTCCACTGGCTACGCCTTTTGGAACCCCATAGAGGTTTCATCCCACAGACACATCGCTTGTTTTTGGAGCACAAAAATATAATCCAAGTATGTATCCTTATCTGAATTTCACTATAAATCCAAGTCTCTATTTCCAAGAATGTTATTGTATGAGCACTTTGTATTTCCAAAGAAGAATTGAATTAAATAATTTGGATAAATAAATTCCAGCCTAAATGAAATACTGGACATAACAATATTACAACTCATTCAGCTCAGATCTTACATCACAAATAGATAATTCTTCCAATAAACACGATTGTATTCTCCTCTACCTGGCGTAGGTCATACTTAGCATGTTCTTTATATATATATATATATATATATATATATATATATATATATATATATATAAACTATTACCGTATAGAAAATTTCATTCTAGAAGGTTCCAAATGTTTGCAAGATAATTTCATTGTTAGAAGGTCTGTTTCTAAAATTATAATGTAAAATGTTGTAAGCAAGAGACGGACCGGCTTTTCATGGGGAAAATCAAAGTTCTGGACTCAGCTTGAGATAAACATGTTTGCAAAACCAAAATCAATGATTCGGATCTAGTAGAAAAAAAATGACACTATCGTCCATAGCATATGAAGAAATAATAAAACAAACAAACAATGTATATTAACTATACATAACTCTAGAGCTGCTCTGGAAAATTGCATCCATCGTAATATTATTCGTTAATTATGAAATATGTTAGAACTAATCCAATAATGATTGGACACCTTTGCTCATAGTGCACGGAGAAAGACAATTAAGATCACTCTAGACAACTTGGCTCGTTCTGTATGTAGAATGCCAAACAATTCCATCAGACCAAAGAAAAGGAGGCTAAAACTAAATAGTACTTAAATTGCAAACATGTGTGAGAAGAATAAATGTTTGATTTTTCAGATTTTTTTTAAGTACAAAAGCAATATTTATGCATATATGTGTGTATGCATGTATCCATGCATAGAATTTAGAGACACGTCAGCAGGACGGATGTGGATGTATACTTCCGAGTATGTTTAGCTACGCCTGAAGGCATACAACACAAAGATAACGATGAAAAGATAAAACCTTTCCTTAAAAGTCATTTATTAACTTTAAACATGCTCTTTTAAAATGTCAGAGATCTTATCAGCTGAAGTATCATTACAGCACGATGCATCCTATGTCAAAACGGCTGCCACCATTAGTCGTATCTTACCATATGCAGGAAAGAGCATCGGTCCGATACGACATCCCATAGTCAGTACGGTCCGATACGACATCTCCGAGCCAGTACGGTCCGATAAGACATCCCCGAGTCAGGACGGTCCGATACGACATTCCCAAGCCAGTACGGTCCGATACGATATATCTGAGCCAGTAGGGTCCGATAGGACATCTCGAGCCAATACGGTCCGATACGACATCCCCGAATCAGTACGGTCCGATACGACATTCCCAAGCCAGTAGGGTCCGATACGACATACCTGAGCCAGTACGGTCCAATAAGACATCCCCGAGCACGTACGGTCCGATACGACATTCCCGAGCCAGTAGGGTCCGATAAGACATCCCCTGGCCAGTACGGTCCGATAAGACATCCCAGAGCCAGTACGGTCCGATACGACATCCCCTAGCCAGTATGGTCCGATACGACATTCCCGAGCCAGTAGGGTCCGATAAGGCACCCCCGGGCCAGTACGGTCCGATACGACATCCCCGAGTCAGTACGGTCCAATACGACATTCCCAAGCCAGTGCGGTCCGATACGGCATACCTGAGCCAGTAGGGTCCGATAGGACATCCCGAGCCAGTAGGGTCCGATAAGACACCCCGAGCCAGTACGGTCCGATACGACATCCCCTAGCCAGTACGGTCCGATACGACATTCTCGAGCCAGTAGGGTCCGATAAGACATCCCCGGGCCAGTACGGTCCGATAAGACATACCCGAGCCAATACGGTCCGATACGACATCCTTGAGCCAGTACGGTCCGATAAGACATCCCCGGCCAGTACGGTCCGATACGACATCCCTGAGCGAGTACAGTCCGATAAGACATCCCGAGCTAGTAGGGTCCGATAAGACATCCCCGGGGCAGTACGGTTCGATAAGACATCCCCGAGCCAGTAGGATCCGATTCGACATCCTCGAGCCAGTACGGTCCGATACGACATCCCCGAGCCAGTAGGGAAGTTCAATAAACAGGCTTAAACAAGAGTCCTTGCCTTTTAAATATAATAGAGATGGACAGTCCATCAGTATCGCATTGTGGAATGTTTAATTGCTATTTTACATTCTAACGTTTCGTCGACTTCAGCATTGCTAGAAATGGTTGATATCGAAGTAATTTGCAGCTCAGGCACGCTGCGATAATCAAGCGAACAAAAGACTACATATGTCAGGAATTTTCGGTATCATCTTCATGTTCATCGCGTAAGACGACAGAAAACTCGATGTGAACATTTTCTGTATTATTTATCAGGGAACTGATCTACATTGAATCATTCATCACTCCATACGCAACTCTGACGATTTCTAGTGTTGTTTCTAGCATATTTGGATACATAATGCCTTCCATTGTGTCCAAATCTGTCATCAGCTTTTAGTCATTTTTCCAATTTCAGATTTGGTCTGGTCTTTTTATTAGTTTATTTTTTTTTTTTAATTGAAAGAAAGGTTCTTGAAAGGCTATAACTTTGTTGGTATACACCTGCACACGAACGGCATGAAAGGCAGGGATTATTTGGCACATGTGTTATAGTGATGCAAACCATATGTCAGTATCCTACATAATTAAACACCTGATTCTGCTTTATCAGAGAAGAAAGCATTCAAACATGTTTGGGACTATTCGTGATGATTGTTCAACGGGTAAACTCTTAAATAGCATATACAGCATTTTACAGTATACCCTCGCATAAAGGACCTATTTGATGTAAATATCTGATCAATATTAAACTCACGAAAAAGCTGCAGACAATTTATAACTACCACTACTACTACCACCAAGGAAATACCGCGTGCTGGGCTGCTTTTCTATATTTCACCATAATACTAAAACGCTGACCAAGCTGGAAACTCTACCAAAGCTTAACAGTTATTTTCAACCAGTTGACGACTTATCAGATAACTGGATTTACTAAGGAACGTCACAATACGGACGAGTAATGCCTTTACAGGGAACGAATTTACAAATATGCTGACATTATATTTATGCGAAAAATACAAAGACAACTATCTCTTGCACGACTATAAGAAGCAAAACTTTGGTTAATAACCAAATTTCTACATATTTTATCTATAATAAAACTAGTTTTTCATAAGCGTAGGAAAAAAGGGTGAATTATCGAAATGTTTGAGGGACTTTTTTCTCTTATACTTCGTAACTTTTCTCTTTTTTTGTTACATGTATATGCACGTCTACAGTTACTGAAAGCGTAGAGAAAAATTAACAAATAGTTTTATCAAAGAGCCTTCATTCACCCAAAAAAATATATTTTACTAAAATGTCTAATCATACATCTTCGGTAGCCACGGGTGGTCAATGTATTATTTGCACATCAACCCTGCTCCACCATCTGATCGGATGAAGATGAAAGAAATGATTTTCTTACATTTAAATTAAAAGACTATTAGAAGAATCATGGCTGCTTCCACGCAATCAGACTTGTCGCCCGTGCGTTTCTCCAATTAAAACATTTCTGCAGCTTTTAATTCTGAGTCAATGGCTATGGACATCGTCAAAATCGCATGACTGAATAACTAACAGAAAAATGTAGTGAATTGTTTCATTGGTGTTTTGACTTTGCTTGCCTTGTCAGGGACTCTTTTATTTACAACAGTGTTCTTATTCAAAAGACCGTTTCAGTTAAATAAGCATGCCAAGGGTTGATGTAGAACGAAGTGGACCGACGACCTAGCAAAGATGGTGATCATATACCCAGGTATATGTAATCGTGAACCGTGTCAGGGAGTTTTTGTTTTCATTTTGTAGTACTCAGACAAAATAAAAATTATAGAAAGTCTCGGAGAATAAATTTAAATCCTTGTAATTTTAACTCTAAACGAAGGATTACAAATCCCTGACAATAATCAATCATTCATATATAGGTCTACATTATCAGAGTTTTTTATCGTATGTTCATTGATTTTTTCACTTCACATATGGTTTCAAAAAACGAGCGGTAAGTCAGACAAAACATCTAAGTACCTATATATCTGGAATCGAAAGCAAGCAGCTGTTTTCAGATGCGATTGCCTCAGTCAAAGTTAAGCCTACTTCGAAAGGTTCAACGCCACTTTCTTATTGAACTTAGATTTGATTAGACCCCTGTCACAAAAAAAAACAAACTTCACACAACTCCAAATCCTCCATAAAAATAGTTTAGCTAATCAAAGTGATGCACATGTACATGCTGAGTAAGGCTTTATATTGTATAGGATAGATTGCAAATGTAGATTGGTCGGAAAGAGAAAGGTATTATAAAAGTGCTACAGATATGGGACTTGAACAAAGGCAAAATGTGTTGTTTTTTTTTTCTCGATAAAAGAATCATTTTATATCCCAGCATTTGACCCAACATAGAACTGCATTCATTCCGCTATACATTCATGTTCTTTGTAGCTAATATCTATTGCATTGATTGTCCACCTTGAAAGAACGGTTCGGCTTATTTATTTTGGGGGAAACCTTGGAGTTGCGGACTGAAATATTATTGTGTACGCTCAATGATTTACAAATTAGATCAGCTTTACCAGATTGTAAACATGTACCGTGTTCAGATGATTGGCTTGCATTTTTATTGGATCTATTACATGTTTTTGTTTGGTGGAATAGTTTGAAGGTGGGGCAAAATTGTCTTTTTTTTTTTTTGCAGTGAAAGCACGTGCTCAACAGTTTGCTTTGCCAATCTTTGCGTTAATTATGGATGGCTTATGTTCTTTTCCATGAATCGCATTTGCCACGCTAACCCCTTCACCGTTCGGTTTTTACATTGTGATGAGCGAACGTGAGGAATGGAGTACTGGGGAAAAGCTTTACCTATTCACACGTTAACCTGACTGAAGAAAAAAAAACTGTTTGACGAATTAATCGTTGAGTTACATCGTCACTTGTCAAATACAAATATGAACTGGAATTGAATCAGGCTTAATTTCATAAGAAATAAATTGCAAAAAGGCTTTGTATCCTTGATGTCTTCTTTTTCTTAAAAAAATAGATATGATTGCAATGTACCATATATAATAGCGCTGGACCTTCTCACCATCCATAGTTTCTCGAAACTGAATGCATTCTTTGTGATCAACAGAAATAATATGGCATATTCACGTATCATCATGTGCCCTTTATGTGCCTATTAGTATGTGTGTTTTAAAAATGAAAACAAAAATTCGTTAAATTCTGTTCTCCTCATTTTAATTATTTAATTTATTTATTGTCATTACTAAATAAGTCAGATGAGTAAATGCAAGATGGTAATTCACATGGTACATCTTGGATAAATTCTTTGATTTTTTTCCCCCTTCAATTTAGAAGTCATGTTTGGCCGATTATCTTCTGTTATGTGCTTCATATTGATCAGACTGATGTACATTCTGAAAATACCTTATATCTTTTGGATCATGTTACACTGAATTGACTGATTTACTTATATACTAATATTTGAAAGGAGAGATAATGATACAAGTTAAATCTTGGAGAGTGTCAGAAGTGGGGGATGTATGATCTCCCATTCCTTACGGTGCTTTGGTTATCGTGATCGTGATCAACCACGTTTTATTGCCCGGATGTAGTAAATAAAATAAAATAAAAAAAAAAGAAAATAATAAAAGATAATGCCCGACCTAAATACGTGTCAGGGTTCTTTTTCTCTGGGATCGAACATATTACCGCTCTTTTTACGTCAGATATTATCTTGTCGTAATTCAGCTGAACTAAGCTTTGGTCAGTTCGTAACCTTATCTGATACACAAACAGCCCAGTAACGTGAATTTATGTTTTTCTAGCGGCTACTCACATTCCTAACATGAACTATGACATAACTATAACTCTTTTATAACTATTACGCCCCACTCTGTGCTATAAATTACCAGCCGAGCTATGACGTTCGAAACACGCCGAATTTCTCGATGGAAAGAATTCACAACTTAATTACACGAATTAATTGGTTTCATCCCTTATCCAAAGTAAATTACTCACTAATTAGCAATTCGTTAAAATACATATAGTAAAATCAATTCTTAGTATACCTAAGAATTTTTATCATTCTTATAATACATGAAAAATATAACATTCAGGGCCACAAATGCACAATTATATTCTGATCTCAAGGAAAAATTGGCGCTCGTTCCCATGTCTTTGAAGCCGACTCTCTCTCTCTCTCTCTCTCTGGTTTCGGCCACACAAATTCTTCAAGACCTACGTTCCTTAGACTATTTGTTTAAATTGCTTATTAATTTTCCTCGGAGCTACTATATTCTGGCCTCCCAAAGAAACGTAGACTAACTAACTGTGCTAGCGAGATTAGTTAATCCTTGAATTTCGTATGGGACCACTCCCTCGTTTAGCTTAGCCAATCAGGGTGAACTTTCTCTGATACCAAAAGTTATAAGACTCCCATTGTGGTCCATCATCTCCTAGATAACGATAACCTAAATGCATAAATTACAAATATTCGATAAAAAATTATCAAATTTAATGCTGCAACTAATATTGTTGCTTAAAAATTATATCTTAATACTTATGGTCATGGTACATTTTCACCCTACAGTATTTCGTTTTTACTAGCTCTATAAGACATGATTACTTTTTCCAGTGGCAGTAAATAACATCTTTTATGATAACCAATGGAACTTCAGGCAATTAGAAAAGCATTAACATGAGCCATAATAATTTCTCTCAGCGTGTTTCGAATTCTTGAATTGACATTGTGGTTTGAGCTAAATAACTTGCGTAACGTCGTTTTCTTGGGAACTCTTTGCCATGATTTATTATATTGATATAGTATCATTCAAAGTGCAGATGAGAAAACGAAAATGGAAGAACAGCAGCACTAAATTTCTGTCACAGTATTTTGTTTTCAGCATATAATTTAAGATATCCATTATCTTTTGTACTGTTTACATTCCATCTGGTTAATGTCATACACCAAATCAACGATGACAATGAGGGAGGAAAAAAAGATTTATGTATCAAAGGCTATTTGGGTCTATCTATGAAGTCACTTGATATCAAGTGGAGAAAGCGCTTCGTACTTGCAATCCTCACTGGTAATATTTCACCATTTCTTGAATGCCATCTCGTGAAAGTACCGTCAGTAAGATTTATAACATAATTTGTAGGGAATATGACACAACCATGCTTGTACTAAGCTACAACTTTGGATTTTTGCTAAAGTGTGCTTCCAAGAGAAACTGTATTTCAGAAGCTTCTTGCTTTATATTATATTTAGTGATCATCCACTGGAATCAGATTTCTATACGAAATTATTTTATTCAATAGAAACACGAACTGCTTACAAACATCGATTTTTTTTTAAATGTCGCTTGGTATACAGCGATTTTGTATTAAGTTCCTCGTGCACTTTGAAGTAAATAACGATAACATTTTCAGTCCATGTAAATATGTGAGTATAAGTTGAAATATGTAACTAGTCTCGATCGTACGCATCTGAATTATTTTTTGTATATTGTCGGCTGAAGAGGAATTATCTTATATTTGTACTTAAAATGTCCCTGATTGAGCTCCTGCGATACAAATGAGCCAATAAAGCGCAAGAAAGTGAAATCCGTAGTATGGATCAAATAACTGAAACATTTTACACCATCTCTAATCCTCAGATATTTTAGTTGGCACTTCTTCACCAAGGCAAGAAGACATACACTTGTGTTCTAAGGGATACCAAATCTACTGATCATTTTGGTAAACAAAGAAAACTACGAAATTTGAAAAAAAAATTCAACACTATATTGAGAATGATGCATTTGAATATTATCAGAAATGTTGTCATACATAGATTAAAAATTTTTGAATACCAATGTTCTTATTTGGATGAAATCTTCTGCTATATACGTGTTTGAGACTCAAATTTTGATCTTTATTTCTTTTAGTACACACCAATCAAACTCTGATAATGTAGAGGAATGTGATAGAGATGACCCATGTGATGGGTTACAATCATTTTCTTAAATACTGCATATCGGGATTGGAATTCATTCGGAATAGTCTATACTTTTGGGCTTGCGATAGAACATTTAGGATTATTAAGGATTTAGTTCACAATACTGAAAAGTTCTTTTAAATTTTCACTTCGTTTTCCATGGAATTAAATTATTTGCTGACTTTCACTAAACGTGGTGGTTTTGCTTTCTTTCTGTTACATAGTTTAAGAACTAGAGTCGTAAAAATAAACACGTGTTGCTGAATTTTTTTTCCTCAAGGATAATATAAATTATCGATTTTTATTAATGGAGCTATTAGCCATGACTTCAGTTATTGTTGAAAAATATAGTGTGTGCTGCGTGTGCTTTTATTGATCTTTATAATGTCCGAAACTGATTTCAAGGGAAGTAATAATGACAATCCATAGCGTGTTATGACAATCCATGACATATTATGAAAACAATCTACCGACGGATAATCACTGACGCTACTCATGGTGTTACTGAAAATCTGTACCTTCACTTTAAAGGTAAACACCAACGGGAAGTGTAAAAAGTCTAATGGAACTTCAGATGAAAGACCAAGGGAATGTGTGAAAAAATATGCCGATACTTTAGATGTAAAATTCAAAGGTTAGTATGAAAATATTTACTGATGCTTTAGACGTAAGAACCAAGTGATGTATGAACACGTATACCGCCAGTTTAGAGGTGAAACTCGATTGAAGTATAAAAAACTATACGAATACTGTGGAAGTAAAAACCATGGGTTAAAACATGATGCAATATAATGACTTATTTTAACACATAAAACCGACCAAAAAGAGAGAATAACTGCGGAACATCAAAACATGCAGTTATATACACGTGCAAACAATACATCTTTTGAGATTCGGCTGAATTATCTCCACCCCTATGTTGTTGTGAAGTTTACTCGACGACTCGCTCTTAACAAAATGATACACTGCATTGCTTTCTTGAAACAAGAAGTGTTTTACGCTGTATTTATGTGACAATCGTGTTTTAAAGAAATATGTTCGTCCATATTTCGTGAACAGAAAAACACCATCAATTTAGTTAATAAATAAAACAAAACCCAAAACATTTCAAATATGTTATGGAATATCTTGACTCTTGAAGCTTATGACTAGTAATGAATCATCAGACGAAATTTAGATCTGCATCAGTTTTTCGGGACCAGTGGCGGCACGAAGGTTCGAGAAGCCAGGGGGCTATGTTATGTATTGGCGGCCTTTCTTTTCCACAGAAAACAGTTTTATGTCAATTGCCAAACTCCCTCCTTCTCCCCCCTCAAAATACAATTTGTTTGGTAAGAATTGCCCCCGCTACACTACGGTGAGGCGAAATGCTATGAAAGTTTTAGCTAAAGAATAGTTCCTGACTGCGAATCCTATCTGCCTGGTGCCTGGGGTAATTATCCCACCCGACTCCCCTCGCTCCACCATTCTGGACCCTTTGAGTATCTGATAGTCCTTTAGTTTTTATTCACTGGGGTCCTCTTTGATGCACGTGATTCTCCTTTCGCGTGCAAACCGAAGAGTTTTTTTTTTCTCCGATCAGCATATACTGGCATGCATTCTTCAATACTCCGATGTTACATTGAATTAAATTAATGTAAACTATCACTTCCAATTTTAATTACTGACTTATTCGTGCCAATCTAATTCATTCACAATCAAGGGGGACAAGGGTTTCACACATTCTCTTTGGAATGGGTGTGATATATATACATGCGGACGTTTCCTTGTAAACATGTGACTTATAGCTCATTACAAAAACCGGTTATACACTCAACAGGATTTTACAGCTGAATGTCCTTTATCTTTTGTCTCGGACATCGTATTGCTTTCAGCCATGCCGCCAATAAATTATATTGTGGCTCTTTCTTTAACTGCCTTAAACAAATACTTTGGGCACAGCCGAACAGCTTGTAATATCCACTCTTTCACCTGAAAATATTAAAATCCTCGAACCAATCTCTTAGTGATTAGAATCCATGACAACAACACAGTAGTGATATGCACGTCATATATGTTTATCCTTCTTCAGATTCGGAATGACCGTAGCATTTGTCTCTGACATTGTGTCACGGCAAAACATTACAGCAGCATCAGTTTGTGTCTGAAACGCCCCGAATGACCGAATGTAGGTAAGGACGCCTCCTAATGCACGGACAGACTGCTTCTTCGCTTGATTTACTACTGATATTCTAGCCACTACCGCGTTATAAAGCAGAGAACTTTGTTCTTCTGCAGAAGTCGTCTAGCAACACGATCCAATTCGGACTACGCCCAGGCTCTGTTTCTTTAATATTCTTGTTTGGTCACTTTTGTGTAATCAGTGGTGGACATTCATAATCCTGTCTACTTAAAACATGCTATATTCAATAGTTGTTCTGCAAGAACTGAACACAGTTGTACATTTTCTATTTTTTGTATAGAGTCGGCAGGGTTACTCTGTGAAAGGAAAACCCATAATATTTACAATTATTGATCATATACCTCCGTGGGCTGAATTGTTACAGCCAGCATTCATTAAGAAAACGGACCGAACTTATATTGTTTTTATGCTTATAAAAATATTATTTGAAAGTTATTATCTTGGAATTAACAAGATATCAGTAATTCAGTAACATGACTTTCAGTTCTAGAATATTTAATCTACTCCAACACGGCTAGCTAAGGTTCTTGTATAACTGTTGTGCAGCTCTTATCTTCCAGCGACGTGCAGAATAAATGGAAGCCTGACTAATTAACCACAGTTACTAAGTTTTTCTTGTAGAATCTCTTTCATCTTCATTATAGAAACCAATTAACAACGAGATATAAGAAAATTTCTCCATTAATAAGATAATATAAGCTTTAGTGCACCATACACGATCTCTGCATGCCGTATTTTGTTTATTTTTTTGGTTTGCGATTTGAGTTTATATTGCGAATTATGTACTAAAATACACATTCTATCGTTGCTGGTTTGGCTTGCATTTTGTTCGTGTAAACATCAACTGTATAAACTTGTGGAAAGATCTGCTTTCAATGTAACATAGAGCTATATAGTATGTTTGACTTGCCAATGTGTAGACACTGGTGCACGCACATCATGAACAGTACGGAGATTTTCTGTTTTCAATAAGTTGCTGTAATGGAAGCCATGCGTTAGAATCTCAAATCATCAAACAGAAGAATTCTACTACATCAAAGAAAAGAGAGCATTCAAACACTCCCGGAATTTTTTCGTCGTGATTCTTCAAGGAGTAAACTCTCATTAGACCAGTATAATCGTAAAGAGTATATCCTAGATCTCAAGACTTATTACATCACTTGAAAATTTTTGTTGATAATAAGAATTAGAACTGTCAGTAATGACAAAACACTCTATTTCGTTTATTAACACTATTACGTCTATTGTTATTGCTTCCGCGACTGTCTATAGCAAAGAATCGTCCTAGAACGGTCTCGACTGACAATGGCACAGATTCTGGCTTCAGTTCGGTTTGCAGAGTGTACACTCATATTAGGTATCTGATGTTTTTCTTGAAGTCATCAGAAAACAAAAACAGATCGAGGTCATCAGAAAACAAAAACAACTCGAAATCATCAGAAAACAAAAACAACTCGAAGTCATCAGGAACAAAAAGCAATTCAGGTTAAGTGTCTCATTATCATTTAGTGCATTTTTAAATTTATAATTATAGTGTTTAAACCTCCATCTTACTGCGCAAACTGAATCATGGTGAACACAAGATAAACTGAGTGGCTCTTATACGCATCCTCAAATAATTTTCACTTACGTTTTGAATTTTCGCAAGGTATTACCAGAAAGGACCCTTAATCAACGAACTAACTCCGAAAATTTGTCAGTTTAAGGTTTAAGTTTAAATTTTTGACGTCGCAAAAAAATGACAAACTTTGAAATTCTGATCTTCTGATAGTATTATTACTGATGTTTACAAGCCTGTGACATAACTAAAACATATGTATAATTGCCAGAATACTTTTCATCGGATTACTGTCTCATACTCACGATTCATCGGATTACTGTCTCATACTCACGATTCATCGGATTACTGTCTCATACTCACGATTCATCGGATTACTGTCTCATACTCACGATTCAACGGCTTTGACCCCATCCAAACTTGGTTTGGATGACGACTATATGTTCTTTCTACCTGAGAAGAATATTAATGTAGACCTTTCATATTCGTAATGGGTACATGCTATTTATTATAGATAAAAGTAACGAGAAATTTTAGTTTGATATGCATAACAACAACCAATGCAATAACAAGACCCAATCACACAGCAATAATAACAATAACGAAATAACGAAATAATTATAACAAGAAGCATTATAAGTATTTCTTGTTGTTGTTAGAAGTAGTATTATTTTATATTATTACTACTAATATTACTACTACCGCTGCTTATTATTATTATTATTATTATTAAATCTGTTTTCTATAATGATGTAATTTTATAATCTACAAGAACAATTGTAGCTTCGATATGCTTTACAACAACTAAAGCACTTGAGCACTAACAAAACCCAAACACACAATAATAATAACAACAACGAAATTATTATAATGTAATTACATTATTACCTAACCTGTTAACCACAGTAAAGCTTTAATTTTCGACCATACATTGTCTGAACTGGTCCAAAGTTCACTTACAGTGAAGCAAAGGTCAGTCTTATTTTCAGCCTCCACCGCCTTCCTCCAAGTCGAAAAGTTGACTGTATCTCTCGTTTTGGAGAAGTTTACTAACCTCCTGGAGTATAGAAATTCGATAGGTGACAATCTAAATATTCATATAGATTTAAATTTAAACATCAAAAGTCTTAGCTTCTGTTCATATTTTCAACTTCAGTCAGTTTGCCAATCCACCCATATATATGTTCATACTTTAGGGTCGATTCTTCCTAGGCCTGCTGATAATATTATAAAGTCTTCAATGTTATTGCATCAGATCACCTCTGCGTCGTAGTATAATCAATTAGAGATAAATTTGACAACACAATTTCAATTGACTCATCGTCATCATACAGTTCCAATAAAGAATATCAACGACAATCTTTAACAGCATTTGAAGCTGTCTCCATGGTTTTGGTACATACAGTTGTAATGAAGAGCGCCCAAAGTCAAGTGACTAGATCCGATCCCGACATTGCTGCTGTTTGATTGCTTAGATTCAAAATTGCCTGCACTAACCGATGTTATCAATACTTCTCTCTCATCCGGGAATTTCCAATTATTTTTTCTAACCTGCCATTGTAAAGCCTCTTTTTAAAAAAGAACTACCATCCTGTTTCTAGTCTCCCTTTTGTGTCCAAAATCTTAGAAAAGAATTATTCAATCATAATTTGTATCTCATCTGATTTAAAATGGCCTTTATAACTATGTACAGTCTGCACATCACCGTCGGCACAGTGCTGAAACTGCCCTTCTGAGAGCAGTTAACAACCTTCTCTCTGCTCTGGATAATGGAAGGATTGCAATCATCACCTCATTTACTTGTCTGCAGCATATGACACAATAGACAATGATATATTGCTTTACATCTCCAGCATGTATTTGGTATTCACGATAGACCCTTACAATGCTTGAGTCCTACTTAGTCAACATTGTGTCAGCGAAAAGAGAAGAGAACATTCAAGCCCGGATGATCTACACTTGGTGCTCCGCAAGGCTCTGTTTGTTCTGGGCCCGGTTCTCTTAATTATATACACTCAACAGTTCTCAAGTGTCATAGATCGACATCCGGTGTCTCGCCAATTGTACGCTGATGACACTCAATCATAAAAATCTAGCTGCCCAGCTGAAGCTGATGCTACCGTCCAAAGCTTAGACATGTGCACTCGCAATGTGAGGTCACGGATAGCATGTAATACGTTGAAGATGAATGATGATCACACTAAAGCCAAACTTATCACCACGCGAAGACCTTCCAATTCGGATCCTTTACCTCAAACAATAAGTATTAACAGTACCAACATTACATTCACACAGTCAGTACGAAACCTTGATGTCACTCTCGGCTCTACTCTCCAAGACATCAACCTATCAAGAGCATATGCATGGAGGGAAATATGGTGGTGACGCGCATCAGCTCCATTTGCAGTTTTCTTTCGGTTGATGCCACTAAAACACTTTTGTGTTCTTTAATACTTTCAAGAACGAACTATTGTAAATTCGTTTGTATCTGTTTGCATTAGTATCTGCTACAGAAACTTCAAATAATTCGACAGACAGCTGCTCGGGTTATCATTACAGTTCGAAGAACCGAGCACAGCTTCCTCTGCTCTGTAATCTTCACCGGCTACATGTTCGATCCAGAATCAAACACAAAATCTGCTCACCATGTCACATTTAGTTGAATGGCTCCAGTCCACTATACCTACTTGACCTCACCCAATGTGTACTTACGTTCTTCTTCCGACATTTGTATTTTCATTATTCCCACTATAATAAACGAAGTCATAAGGACAAAGTTCTTTTGCGTACCATGGCCAGATGCGTAGAAACTAATTGACCATTGATCTTAGACACAAGGACACTGTTTTATCACCCAAGAGTGCACTTAAAAATCACCTATTTCGACGAAAACAAGAGACCTTAATTATTGTCAGCATGTTTACTTTTATAATTTATAGGTGTTTGCTTTTGTAATCTTGTCTTTGCGTATGCTTTTATATTATTTAATATTGTAAGCGCTTAGAACTTATAATGATTAGGCGCTGTATTATATCCACATTATTATTATTATTATTATTATTATTATTATTATTATTATTATTATTATTATAATGTGATATAACATTATATTTTACAATATTAATAGTAATAAGAAAAAATTATAATGATATCATGGTCTGATTTGTTTGTGTAGGGTTTAACGTTGTGTTTCAGCAGATGATAGGCGGCCATTATATTTTTGGTGGATGAAGAACCGGAGAACAGCCGATCCACGTGACGTTAATTGAAAGATTTCTCACATATGTAAGGTTTGCACAGTTGATACTCGAACCCTTGAGATGTCAGTGATCTATAAGACCACTGGGCCACCAGTGTTCCCTCGTTATTGTTATCACTGACATTGCAAGAAGTTCAAAACAGAATCCCTTTTCATCAGGTTATAGTTGTTAGGAATTTATTGTCTCCATCGCCGCCTTGAAACTCTCATCGTGGTCTTTCGCATTTTCTACTACTGTTATGGGATTACATTGACTTGCAGAATAATAATTGATATACCCACTGATAATTTATATTGGCTACTATGATGCTTTCCTCAGTAACTGCATCAAAATATGTCTTGTAAATAAAACGCAACCGATTAATTTTACTCACTGCACCGATTAATTTTACTCACTGCACCGATTAATTTTACTCACTGACCTATACAGTTGAGTCCGAATATTCTCATCCCTGTTTTTCCTTCCCATATAGTTTAGCTAATCTTATTGAGTACCAGTAAGACAAATTTCAACCAATTCAAGTTAAATGAGTTGATAAAATGTTGAGACATTCCATTAATTTATGTAAATGTTACTTAGAAATACGTCAGAAACATACAGTGTACCAAAAGCGCTAATGTAAAATTATTTATTTCTTTAGTCTATACAGTGATTGGAAAAAGGAGAACTTGAAAAGGTATCTAAAAAGATTTTTCTTTCAACATAACGATTTGAGTTATCAATATAGTTTTACCCTTACGCGTTATCATTAAGCTATTGCAAACATTGTATCTTTAGAATATCGGCGATTAGAAATAAAGCATAACATTAGCAACATTAACGTTTATACGCAATTGTTATAATGTCACTGTTATTTAATAATACACGGTAAAGTTTCACAAAAAAACCAGCTTGAATCTCCAAAACAAAAACAAAGACAACTTAATATGCAAATTAGCCTTTTGTGAAGCTCGATTGAGACATTTCCATTGAATTAAAAAATATAACTATACAACCGTATTACCTTGTACAACAAGATATCAATCAAAGGCTCCTTTAACCAACACTGGGCCAACTGTCAGTGAAGAATTGTATCATATTCCCTCTAAACGAAAGGTTAATATGATGTAATGAAAGCTATGTCAAATAAATCGGCCAAAATGAACACCCATTTTGCATTTTACAAAAATGTTTTTGATAAAACTAATTGAAACTAGAGTTATATCGTCGATGCTTTAGATGCTACTTTCAATTTTTTTGAAGGTTTTGCCTCTATTTATTCCAGTCGCCATATGAGAGGAAAGATTGAGATTATATATTTATCCTTTGACTGCTCGAAATCATACTTATAGTGTGCGTATTTACGGGGGTGGGTGGGTGTTGGTGGTGGTGGTGCGTTTGAATGCAAAATAGATATTGAAGAAATGCATACTTACCGAATGTAGCTAGATGTGGATACACATTTTTTAATGTAATACTATTATGTCCAAGAAAAAGATATATCCTTCTATGATATTCTTGCGTTCATTTCTAACATTTATTTTCTTGGGTTTTCCTTTGGCGTTCCTGGTTACAATCAATGGATTAGATATATCAATATACAACTTTCTGTGCATTTCTTTTATGTGATTGGTTACGTAATGGATATCTGAAAGCCCCTTTCAAAAAGAGATACGAAATAATATAATAGAATTCTTCATTACACAATCAAGATACTCAACAGCGTGAATAACGATTAAGTAACGACAACTTCTGCCGTTTCCCTACATCATGCTGATCCACGTTGCTATGATGCATTTATTGTTCACGTTATGAGTGTTAGATTTGAGTTACATTTACAAGAGGGATAAAGTAAACGGCTTTGATTTTAATTAATGTCTTTCATCACCGTTAGGATTATAATAAATGCAGTATGAGAAGTATACAATTGTACGTTTTAGGCTTGTCGGCTACCCTAGACACAATTGTACGTTTTGGTTTGTCGGCTACCCTAAACACAATTGTACGTTTTGGTTTGTCGGCTACCCTAGACACAATTGGAATCGGTTCACAATTAATACTTCCAGTTCAGTACCCACGAATGTAGTTCTAGTCTATTTTTAGAACATTTTTTCCTCTCTCATTTTGGTGGTAATGGAAGAGTTTTATTTATGCATTTTTGGTAGGGATTTAAAAGTAACTGTTTATTCTTGAGAATATGAGCTCAGGGTGTTGTTGTCTGTGTGTATTTCGACGACAGTGCACAGTCAGTAATAAGGCCTTGGTGATGATCCGGAAGTGAAATCTGTGTTCTGTTTACATGCTGCTATGTTGACAGTCCAGCATCTAAAAAAAGAGCAGGTCAACCTTTGACGAGAACTTCAACGTGAAGTCATCTTTGAAGGTATTTTAGATTAACATATGATTTGTATTGATTGCCACACAGTGGAAAGGTCAGTACTGAGAAACAAGTGTAGATAACATATAGTAAAAGTAATTGTGTCCTATGTCCAATTGTACGTTTTGGTTTGTCGGCTACCTTAGACACAATTGTACGTTTTGGTTTGTCGGTTACCCTATACGTTGTACCTTTTGGTTTGTCGTCTACTCAAGACACAATAACACTAAAGCATGCTAATTATTTGCATGGATAGTCCATATAAATACATTTCAATCAAAATAATCCCGAACAATCCTCAATAATTTTTTTACCTCTCTTTAAGTCGTTATTTTTTATAGGTCTTTTTTGCCTTTGCGAATACAGATAAGTTGAACTTACTGTGAATGGTTGACAACAATACAATACAATACAATACAATACAATACAATACAATACAATACAATGCAATACAATACAATACAATACAATATAATACAATACAATACAATACAGTTTATCGATATAGTGTGTCTATTCCATGCTGTCTATCAATACTGATTTTTCGACCATATTATAGTATACACTTAATGAACGTATTTACTGATACTTCTGTTTATTGTATCGTGTATTTCAATGAAGTATAGATATAGAGGAAATGCCAATGTTTACTTCTCGAATGCAACTTGTTGAGTATAGAATTTACTTTGTGGTACTTTTATCTCCTTGGAAAAAAATATATCTTTCTTCTTGTGTTCATTTCTTGCCATTTTAATAGATTTTCGCGCATAATGCGTGTTTGAATCAAAGGAGTACAAAACTTACACACAGATACAGATATATACTATTTGCATTATTCTCTTCAGAGGATGGATTATCTAAAGGCAATTAATGTGTTCTTGTAAACAGAGAGATACGAAATAATATCATTCTTTACTACACAATCAACATGAAATGACTCAACATACCATTAAGTAAATGCAGCATATGCCGTTTTACTACCAGTAGGATGGGAACACGTGTGCAAGTCTCCGCTTGTATCAGTTATAATTCGTTTTTCTCAACATTAGACACTAGTTAAATTTATACGATGGATAAATAAAAGATGTTGAATTTAGTTAATGTCTTCCACCGCCCTCAGCACTGTATTTTATGCTTTTATAGATCTACCTTTTGGTTTGTCATCTAGTCTAGACTATAACGAATCCTCAAGCTATAATAAGCTATATAAATATTTGCGAAATCAACTTTTTCTGAAATGATCCTAAGTAACTTTGGAGTTATCCTTAATCTGTTTGTTTTTTAAAGAAATCTTGTTGTCATTATACTATACAGGTACAAAATGGACTTTGCTGCCGTATGTTTGACAACTGTTTGACTAATACAAAATCAGAAAAGATTCATCCCGTTGCATGTGTTACAGGCACTTCATTCAGTCTGAGCCTGTAGATCGTCTGTTGAAAAGGTCTTTCTAACAGAAATTAGATAGTGTGATACAGTTTATCCATCCTCCAGGACATGTAATCTTATTAAACTCCCTCTACACCATCAAATCTAGGCAGATGAAACTTGGGTCAATTTTAGTCCAATGGATTGTGTCAACATTTTATAGAAGTTTGATCACGCCCCTGGGAGTGGGGGTACTATGGTAGCGTGATTTTAAATAGGCCTACATTTAAAAAAAAACCTCCAGAATTTTCTGTTGTCTTGGCGTGAGAGATTTGAAAATGAATTATCGACTGTTTCAAACTCCAGCTCGTAAATATTGTTAATGAGGAATGTTTTTATTGATTTGGCGAATGACTGGATAGAAAATTGAATGATATTCTAAACACATATCATCTCACTCAAATCATACAGTCCCCAACTCAATTCATCTACAAGTCGATGACATTAATTGATTGCATCTATTCTTCCAGCCCTGAATTTATAGCTGAAATATAAACTTTACTACTAACCTATTAGTGTCACAAGAAACAAGTTATGGAAGTCATTAAAAAGGCCCCTACCTCTGTCAAATATCGATCCCAGAACCGTTTCCATGATGCAACTTTGTTGATTTATTTAAATTCATGCTCAAAGTAATTGTCAACCTACTTTAATAAATCCAGAGTTTGATGTGCAACGTTTCACTGCACAGTTTCTTGCAGTACTACTCGACATGCTACTAATTAATTGTAAAAGGGTCAAGCGAATAATGCAGTATGACTGATTTGAATCTGTAATCAGTGAAGCCATGATATATGTCACCAACAGCGTGAAAACGAAACTTAAAAGAAAAAAATCATTAAATTTAGAATACGGAATTATTCGCCAATACTAATAAGGATCATTCTCAAAAGTTAGAATAAAAGTTACTGCAAAAATGTAGACAAATATTATTAAGTTTAAAGTTAAAAAGATCTTGATTTCGCTTCTGAAATAAAATCCGGTTGACCAGGGACATCGTATATTTCAACTGACCTGAATACCCTTATCAGAGAACTGCTTCAGTACTTGGGGACAGTCTTGCATAAGAAAGGATTAAGTATGGCTAACGAAATTCCCCAACTAACCGTTAATTAGACACTGTGTTCCCTATTTTAAACATGGTGATAGATCTTTAGCAATCAATTATAGACCTGTATCAATTTTACCAACCTTACATTAAAATTTGTGAAAAAGACATCGCAATTCATCTTTGCCGGATTTTAAAGAAATAGAATCTTCTTCATAACTCACAATCAAGTTTCAAAGACAATCATTGATTTAAAAAATTTCACAAAGTTGATTGATATCTCGCTAGCAGCTATAGATGACGGAACAATAATCAGAGTATTTTTTTTTTCTTCGATTTTTAAAAGCGTTTGACTTAGTAAATGATAAAGTAATAATGAAACAAACTTGAAGGATACAATATCAGTATTAATTAGCTTGCTTAGTTTGATTTTTACGTAACAGGAAGCCAAGAGTGCGTTTAAGTGGCCAAAGCTACATTTTACCAATATGTCAAAAGACGAGTGGCTCTACTTTTGTTGCCCATTGGTATTTCTCCTTTTTTATGAATGATTTTCCACTTCATATGAAAGTTACTGAAACCGATCTTTTTGTGGATGACACATGCCGTCAAATATACTCTCCCTTTCTTTAAACAAAATTTACTGCAGGACGTTGAGCTTGTTATACTGTGGTGCGTAAACAATACCATGAGATCAACCGAAGGAAAACCAAAATATACAAACTGAAAGAAAATTGAATCATGTCAAAAAGTAAAGAAATTAGAAGCTATCAATATATTTGTTCAGAGAACTAAATTAAAAGACTTAGAAAATCGAAAAATCGAAGGAATGATTATTGTTGGACATTTCTAGTGGGTACAGCGTTCTTCATTATTCTCCAGAACAGCTTTCTTGAACAGACTGTCTTGCTAAGTGCCAGAATCTAAGCTAAAATGTACTGTAATGAATATTTATATAATTAAACTCCAAACACGAGCATGTAGACTGTAGAGTTATTACAAGAAAGGGCCACCCATCTTTACATTTATTGTGTATGTATGTATGTATGTATGTATGTATGCATGCATGCACGCACGCACACACGCACGTACGTACGTACGTATGTATGTATGTATGTATGTATGTATGTATGTATGTATGTTTGATTTAATTTATATTTGATTTAATTTAATTGTTTGCTTGCTAGTTTTAAATGTTTTATTTCATAACTTTATTTACTGGAATAGAGTTCAGTTCTGACTGATTAAAAAAAAATATTTTTGACGTAAACAATTTTATTGAAACATTGTATATAATGCTGACCTAGTTCCTGACCTGATTGAAAACCAGTGATAGTTTGCAGTAACCAATCGACCCACAGTAGTATATGGGGATACCCTAGGGACAATGGGAATTAGCATTACAGACCCCCCCCCCCCGGGAAAATCTGGGGACTATGGAAATTTAACATGGAAAAAAATCGTGGGACAATCTGGGGACAAGGAGAATTAGCATTACATGGGAATAGAGTTTCGGACTGTCTAGGGACAAGGGGAAATTGAATATGGGGGGAATAAAGTGTGGGTCTGTCTAGGGACAAGGGGATTTGAATATGGGATTTTTTTTTTTTTTAAATTTTTAAAATAAAAATTATTTTTAAAAAATTGGTAGGCAATTGAAAAGTCATTCTCTTTTCGAGAAATATGCGTGGCCCTGAAAAGGGCCTTTGGGTTTATGTTAATGTATCCATTAACATAAAGGGAACCGCATTGGTCTTCTTCTTGTCCTTAGGCTGCGTCTCACTGTTGGCCCGTAAATCAGCACTCTTTTGAGGCATCCTTGTCTTTTTACGTAGATCCTACGTATCCACAGACTGGTGTTTGTCCTGTGGACAACGGTCCACTTGGATCGGACATACATGAGCATGTCCGTTCTAAACATCATGGAAGACACAAGGGTGGATGATTCGACTGTGGTCCACATCTTGAAGCGACGAGAACAGGTGAATCAATGCAGTGAACTGCGCTTATTTATAGGTACAGGTAGGATTGAAACGATTGAGTTCATTCACCAATCCGAACACGCGTTACAAAATTCAGTCAGCCCGCATCCAATCCGAAGAGAGCAGTCTGTGACGTCAGTTGGTCTATATAGATTCACTAGCGCTTGTGTGCAGTCAATCTATGCGACAGTGATTCAACATGACGGAAATTCAGAAAACGATCCAATGGGGTGCACCAACAGGGGAGACTGCCCAAGGGAACCCGGACTTACTTTCAGAAGAGGTGAATTGGGATTTTGTGGATTTTCTCTCCTCGCAAGAATTTGTTCCGGAACCTTCGTTACCTTCTTCATTACCGCAAGTGGAGAATTTTAGACAGAGACAGAAAGAAGAATTGGAGAAATTTATACAACGACAAAAGGAAGCGGAACAAGCTTTTCTCCTACAGCAACAGCAGCAAGAAGAAGAGGTAAGAAAAAAACAACAGCAACAACAGCAAGAAGAAGTAGCAGCAAAGAAACAAGAGGGTGAAAATCAAACGGTCACGGTACTGTTGGACATTTTAGGGGAGTTAAGAAGTCTGAAACAAATGTATCAGACTTCTTTATTACGACCGAAGAGAATACGACCTTCCCGAGCTAAACACGTCAACCCTGTGACTAAGCCTACCGTACCACCCTTAGTGATTTCAACCCAATCATCATCATCAACGTTACGCAGTCCAGAAGTAGGCCTTGGCCGTGGCAAAGGCTTAAGGCAGTTAAAGTTGATTGGTTAAACTCACCCCTACACCAAAATAAAAAGGCCCTTTTCAGGGCCACCCACATTTCTCGAAAAGAGATAGCCCTTCAATTTTGCCAATAACTCAAAAAAAAAATAAACCAACCCATTTTACCCCCTATAGTACGTTTCCTTTTATGAGTGCGTGAGTGTAGCTTCTTATTTTAAAATCAAAACTCAAAGACACTTACCTTATATCATTAATTTATTCTTTTATCCATTGTTACAATCCAATTCACAATTCACAACACAACACTTTAATTAAAAGTTCATTGACTTCTTCTGTCTCCTTGTTTAGTCTCTCTGTTTTTTGAATTTCTTCACCGTCACACTCTTTTCCTCTTCTTCCTCGCTTTCTTCCATTCTTCTTTTCTTCTCCTGTTTCTTTTTCTTCACCTGTCTTCTTTCTTCATCAGAAGAATCCCTTTCTTCCTCTGAAGAATCCCTCTCTTCCTCTGAAGAATCCCTCTCTTCTTCTGAACAATTCCTCTTTTCTTCTGATTCCTCTTGTTTCTTTTTTGGGCAATCTGGAGACCAATGTCCTTTTTCTTTACAATAATAACAGGTATCTTTACTTTTGTCTTTTTTAGCCTCTGTTTTTTTTTCTTTTTTGACGGTCTGGACACTCTGAAGACCAATGCCCTTTCTTCTGACAGATATAGCAAGTATCTTGACTTTTATCTCGAAAGGAAGGAGAGTAGTCCGTGGGCTGGTCTGAAGAGAATTTTCTAATGACCCCTCGCAAAGCTCTGACGAAAGGTTCGATTTGGTTAGTCTCTTCCATCGTTGTGCTCAGCTTGAGAGTGAAATGAATAGTGAAAGGACAAGACACACACCCTTTTATATACGCTGGTCTGCCATGACTATAAATTAGTCTATGGTGTTTAAACTTGAGTCATTTGACGTTTTGCACTCAAGATGAAACGATCCTATTCATTTGAGAAGAAAGAAGAAGAAAGTAAGAGGCAGAAACGTGATCCATCGCCTCGTACCAGGGCTGAAATCTTGGCACAAATTCATGCCAGTGATTTTGAAGAGGACATGAGTGAACCAGAATTTGAAACCTCTAAACCAAGTTCACCACCCTTAGTCAACCCTGAAAAATACTATTCCATTCGAGAGACGGAAAAGCGCTCCTCTAGAAAATTTAGAACCACGGCTTACAAATACACGGTGAAGTTTAAAGATTTCAAGGCTGAAGTGCCGTTAGAGAAAGCAGAAGTGTTCATCACTGGGGTGTGGGATTCTTTGCTCACCGCACTCAAGCGACAATGTCAACCCAAAGAAGACGATCGCTTGAGACTTTCCATACAACACGACGGTTTGAAATCCCCTGTTTGGATCGAGTTTAGCACCCTTGCAGAATTGACTGCTTCCAAAGTCATGGGCAAGATTCAACACGTACAACAATCTAATGATCAGTTTGACATCACCGATGGTAAAGCCACACTGGACATGACCCACGTCTCTCCTCCTCAAGGGACTGGACGCAAAAAGATGTTATTGGTGGACGACCTTCGCAACACCAAAACAAGTCTCGTCCGAATTAACAACCCTCAAGACCAGATGTGTTTAGCCCGTGCCATCGTGGTGGGACGAACCTATGCCAACAAGAACGACACGGTAGAATGGAAAAGAACCTGGGAGAACATTCGAAAATCGAACCGAGCCAAACAACGAAACGAAGCAGAACTCCTGTTGCAACAAGCTGGCCTGTCCAAAGACACACCCTGTGGCATTCCTGAGATGCAAAAATTGCAAGATGCCCTAGCTCCATGATACACCTTGAAAGTGCACCCTCAAGAAATGCGCGGGCCTCTGTTGTTTCGAGGCCAAGATTTTAAGGATGGAAAATACATTCATGTTTATTATCACGATGACCATTTCGATACCATTACCAGTATCACTGCATTCCTGGGATACGGTTATTACTGTGAGAAATGTGACCATGGTTATAACAATCGAGAGCAACACAAGCATTGTGGATTGAAATGCCCAGGATGTTGGGCCTCTCCACCCTGTCTGAGCGAAGAATCAGTGCCTTGTTCAACTTGTCTGCGCACGTTTGTCAGCCCTACCTGTTACCAACAACATTTGAAGACGCAAGGTTCACAGCAGAAATGTGCTTGTCAATTCCTGAGATTGTGCCCTACGTGTGGACAAGGCATACGTACCAATAGTGCCAAGGCACACGTATGTTCAGGAAAGAAAAAATGTCACATTTGTCACCACATCGTGGACTTGGAACACCAATGCTACGTGCGAAAATACCAACCCCAACAAAAGGAAGAGGACGGTCACAAGAAGAAAGGCAATTTCATCTTTTTCGATTTCGAATGCATGCAAGAGACCGGCATTCACATTCCTAATTTCTGCGTGGCTCATCGAGCGTGCGAAAAGTGCATTCAAGAACCTATCTTCAGTCATTGCCCTCACTGCAGCAAGATTCCTGGAGGACGTGAAAAAATCTTTCGGGGACCTAACACGTTAGCCGATTTTGCCCAATGGGTTTTAGACCCCGTCGACAAGACGTGGAGCCAAGAGGACATCGCACGTTACGGAGATTGTCATCGCCATGCCACGGTGATGGCTCACAATTTCTCCGGATACGATGGACAGTTTCTTTTGAGATACTATACGGAACAAGGCACCGAACGTCCTAAAGTGACTTTGAACGGAGCCAAAATCATTTTCATGCAAGTGGGACAAGTGCAGTTTAAAGATTCGATGAGCTATTTGGCCATGCCTTTGAGTCGAATGCCTAAAACGTTTGGAATGACAGAAATGGCTAAAGGGTACTTTCCACACTTTTTCAATACGGAAGCCAATCAACACGCCGTTCTACCCCATTTACCTGAGGCTCACTATTACGACCCCGACAACATGCGTACCGAACAACGAGAAGCTTTCTACGCTTGGTACCAGGCTCACGCCTCGGACCCTTTCGACTTTCAGGAAGAAATGCTAAAGTATTGTCGTTCCGACGTGGACATTTTACGGCGTTGCTGTGGAAAATTTCGAGAACTGTTCATGGAACACGGAGGGGTCGATCCTTTGAAAGAAGCTTGCACCATTGCCAAAGCGTGTTCCTTAGTGTATCGACAACGATTCATGCCTGAAAACACCGTGGCTGTCATCAGCCCTCAAACGACCCACTTTGTCAAACGTCAATACTCGGTCAAAGCCCTACGTTGGTTACATTACTTGTGCGACAAGGAAGACAAGTGGATTCAGCATGCCCGCAACGGAGGGGGTGAAAAGACCATCGGAACGTATTCGGTCGATGGCTGGGACTTAGAAAACCCCAAGATCGTGTACGAGTTTAACGGTTGCTTATTTCACGGATGTCCCATCTGCTACCCTGATCGTGACACTAAAAATCAGTTTTTACGACGGACCATGGAAGACTTGTACCAGGACACTTGTCAGCGGCGCTTAAAGTTGGAACAGCAAGGATACCAAGTGGTGGAGATGTGGGAACACGAGTACGATCACCGTATGAAAACCGATCCCGAGTTTAAACGCCTCGTGGAAAGTTACCAGTTCATGGACCCGCTGAACCCGAGGGATAGTTTGTACGGAGGAAGGACCAATGCCACCTGTTTGCTGTACCAAGCCGACGAAGAGAAAGGAGAAGAAATCAAATACTTGGACGTGTGTTCGCTGTATCCCTACGTGTGCAAATATTGTCGCTTTCCTGTAGGGCACCCACAATTGTTCACGGAACACATCGACCTGAAAAACATTCGACAGTACGAAGGCTTGATCAAGTGTAAAGTTTTACCTCCCACGGACATGTACCATCCCGTCTTACCTCACCATTGTCAAGGCAAACTGATGTTTCCATTGTGCCGTACTTGTGCCGAAACGTGCAACCAAGACCAACCTTGTCAGCATACCCAGGAAGAACGGGCCTTGACGGGAACCTGGGTCAGCGTAGAATTGTTCAAAGCTCTGGACATGGGATACCAACTGTTAGAGTGTACGAAATTTGCCACTTTCCCAAGACAGAACAATACCACAAGGGTGATCCCAGTCAGAAAGGCATTTTCGCTGATGCCTTTTTGAAACTGAAACAAGAAGTCAGCGGCTATCCTTCCTGGTGTCACACTCCCGAAGACCAAATACAATTCAAAGAGAAATACTATGAACAAGAAGGCATCTCTTTAGACCACATCGAGAAAAACGAAGGCAGGCGATCGTTTGCCAAAGTGATGTTAAATTGCTTGTGGGGTAAAATGGCACAACGACCGTGTTTACCCAAGACGGAATATTTGACAGAACCTTCCCGCTACTTCCTGATGATTCACTACAAAACCAAATACATGAAACACGTGGACGTCGTTCGCGAGGATTTGATCTTGGTCAATTACGAAGAAGATCTGGACTTTGTACAAGACGACCCTTGCGGCTTACGTGACAGCTGATGCTCGCTTAAAATTGTACGAAGCATTATAACTGTTAGGGGAACGCGTCCTGTACTTTGACACGGACAGTTGCATTTACATCCATCACCCGATTCAACAGCACCCTGACATCGAAGGAGACCGTTTAGGAGCCTGGACAGACGAGCATCCCGACGACAAGATTCTAAGTTTCGTCAGTGGCGGTCCCAAAAATTACGGCTACGAATACCGGGACAAACAAGGAGAAGTGCACACGACGTGCAAAGTGAAAGGACTGACTCTGAATTATCGTACAAGTCGTGTGGTCAACTTTGTGGTATTGAAAGAAGCCTTGCAATCCGGAGAGGATGGAAACTTTAAAGTGACCACTCACCAACCCAACAAGATTGTACGTTTACCCACTCACCACATCGTCAGTCGGCCCTTGGAAAAAGTCTATCAAATCGTGTACCAGAAGCGAGTTCGACTTCCTAATGATTTCACCTTACCGTATGGACACGTCGGTATTGGTCTGTATATTAAAAGGAACTCTAGGCAAGATCGATAGTTCATTGTGACTACCAAGACCGAGCGAACAAGATGAATACTTTCACAAAAACACAAAACAAGTTGTTTAGAAAGGCACAATTTAAGTGTGGGACTTCTGAAGTGGAATGCGATTGTGAGCCTTGCGATGGGTACGATGCTGTACGTTGTGACCTTAGCGATGCCGTAAAGCATCATGGGAACTTTGTTCTCACGACCCCTATCATGGAAAGGGATGCTGTGCGTGTCAAACCTGAGGGATGCGAAAGTGATGCCGCTCGTCCTCTTGGACATTTTACTGGGTTTAAAGGGGAATGTTCACCTTCACGTCTACCCCCCTACGGATGTCATCCAGCCCTGAGCAAACTCCTACCCATGTCACTCAACCCTCATCGAAACGAACCTGTGAAAGACGAATATTCGTTTCCTGTGCGTTTGTCGGAATGCTGCGACTTTGAAAATCGTCTTCAATCGTTCAAAGGAAAATGGCCTAAGTATCTGGGAGGACCGACCCCCGAAGAATTAACCAGAGCCGGATTTTTCTACTTGGGCGAAGGAGATAAAGTCAAGTGCTTCAGTTGCGGTGTGTCACTTCACCACTGGGAACCGCAAGATTCGGCCTACGTAGAACATGCTCGATGGTCACCGAATTGTCATTACTTACCCTTAGTGGGACCGAGACATTAAAGTAACTTACCATAATCTGTTCATGGATACTTTACACGAGAACATTCGTGCTTTGCCTGTGGAGTTGAGAGAACGCATTTACCGAGAGCTGGTGAAAATACAAGTGAAACGTAAAGAACAATTGCATCCGTTACGTCACCGGTGTTTGAACCACTGGTACCTTCAGGCTATACAAGGAGTGATTCAGTTGAAAGTGTTCCATTGGACAGACATTGATCAACGACCCCCTAGTTTTAAAAAGGAATGGTTTGGTATGGACGATTCTATCTACTACATTGTAAACGTACTGCATCGAATTCCAGAGGAAGAGTTAACGAATTACCAACATCTTGTACGCAATGTCAACTTGGTGAAAGAGGAAACTTCTGAACGAATTGTAACGTGTAAATTAGTGACTAAACGATTTAGATTCGACAATGAATTGAAACCATGTCTGTGCAAACAGTACATTTCTTGTGTCAGACAAAAGAGGATTTAGTATGACCTATTCATGGATACTTTGCTAGAGAACATTCGTGCTTTGCCTGTGGAGTTGAGAGAACGCATTTACCGAGAACTGATCAAAATACAAGTGAAACGCAAACGCAAAGTTATTCAACCGTTTTTAAATTATGCTCTGTTCCAAAGTACAAGAAGACTGATTATGAGTGGATATTACATCAGGCACAAAGTTAAACGAGGCTATTGGCCACCACCCAACGATTCCAAAAACAGTGTATATACTTATGGATACTTTACAAGAGAACATTTTGGGCTTGCCTGAGGAGTTGAGAGAAAGGATTTACCGAGAGCTGGTGAAAATACCAGTGAAACGTAAAGAACAATTGCATCCGTTACGTCACCAGATCTTTAACCACTGGTGCCTGAATGGTATAAGAAAACTGATTCGTCAGAAATTGTTTCAGTGGTCAGACATTGTTCAAAACTTTGAGGTCGCCAATGATGTACATGTTCATAATTTTGGTTACTTCGACATTCACTTACTGCAAAGTATTGAGGAAGACGAGTTAAAGGATTACCAACATTTGTTACGTGGAATCTGCTTAGCGGAAGACGAAACTTCTAAACGAACTCTGACGTTTCGGTTACAGTATGTAACATTTAAATTCCCTACTGGAGAACGAAGATCTCTGGCTAGAAAGTACGTATATTGCATCCGAAAAAAAGAGAATATAAAAACAGGCTGCCATGCCACGACTTATGTCACATGTCATTGAACAGATTCCGTGGAAGGAACTCAATGACCATATTCAAACCGTGGATCATTACCATCGATTATTACAAGAACTGTATCCATTCAATTTGGGTCGACAAGTGGTGTGTGTCTTAGTGACTTGTTTTCTGGGATTTCGTTTACCAGCTGATTCTTTGTGGACTCTTTACGATCAGTACTTACCACCTCAATGGCCTTAAATGGTCACGAAAAACTCCTTTTGCTCAAAGCCTTGCGTTTTCATCTGGATACTTCTCGACCTCAACAGGAAAAAAAGATTCGTCAACTTTTAGCTACCCAAGACGTGTATGACGATGTGTGTGTAGCTTGTGACTTACATCCCCATTGGACAGATGTCCGTGCCTGGAAAGAATGGGGTTTTGAGGCTTGGACCCAAGAAGTGGCCCAGTATGCACGAGAGTTGTTCAAGGAAAAAAGTAACTTTTCAACCCGTGTTAGTGACGGTGCCAGAAGAACCCGTCACCCAGGACGGGACTGTCGTGGACAGGCCTGAAAGACCCTTTCGGGAGAACACTTGTGTGACCTTACTACCCCCTACTATAGAACTGGTTAGAACATTACCCAAAACATGTTGTTGTACAGACACTTGTGTTTATTCCACGTTAATGGTTATCATGTGCCTTTTATTCTTGTACTTAAGCCTTTGGCTTTTATGTATTTTTGTCTTTCGTATGCATGTTTGAAAAAAGCATTCAATAAACGTGTTCTGAAAAAGTATATAAACTCTTATCTTGTTTGTTTTCGCGTCACAAGTGACATTTCTCACACTATGGCTACCTCTGCTGTCTCTGCTCCCTCTTCCTCTACTGTCAAAGTCATCGACGAACACTTAGATCGTGCCAGTTGGGAGGCTTTGTATCTTCGCCATCCCTTTAACATGCTCATTGCTGGACCTAGCGGTTCAGGCAAGACCGAATTCGTCAAACGTCTGATCGAACATAAACATCATTTGATCGATCGGCCCCCTCAGCGGATCGTGTGGTGTTACAAAGAGTGGCAATCGGCGTACAGCCTCTTGCGAGAAAGTCAGGGCGATTCCATCGTGTTTGTGGAAGGCATTCCTAAAGAAGACGACGGTATCGTCTCTGACTCCCGTCAAACCCATTTGGTCATTTTCGACGACATGTTAGGAGAAGACGAAGAAGAAATTAAACTGTGGTTCACGCGCAAAGGGCATCACCGTAATGCCAGTGTCGTTTACATCACCCAAAATTTGTTTCAACAAAGTAAAGCCCATCGCACCATCAGTCTCAATGCGCATTACGTGGTCTTGTTTAAAAGCCCACGAGATAATTCGCAAGTGCAAGTCTTAGCCAAACAGTTAGGAACGCCTTGGCTGACTCAGGCGTACGACGATGCCACTCAAACTCCACACGCCTATTTACTCGTCGATTTGAAACCTACCACCCCCGAGGATTTGCGATTTCGTACCCACTTGTTTCACCACTGGTGCCAAGACGGAGGGCCTGTCCTGTACACGTCTCCGTCCTCGACTTCGTTTCACTCCCCATAAAAAATCTATAAAAACCTCAGACCCTTTTCGTCTGTCTCACACAGTGTGAACATGACGTCCCTTCAGTCGCATCTTCCCGTCAAATTGATTCGTGCCTTGTATGGCATCAGTCGAGAAAAAAATCCACAAATACGAGCTCGTGTCTTAGAAGCTAGTCTCAAAGAAGTCTTACGATGGTTCACGGTGACGGCACGTCAAATACTCCAAGGAATCATTCAGATTCCTCATCAAACCAAACGCTTTTTCGATCGAAACAAAGTCGCTTTGGTCCAACTGGCCGATCCCCGCATCGACACTCAAACCAAAAAACAAATCATTTTGAAACCTGGAGGGAGCGGTACTCTAGGAAGGGTCATCATTCGCTCTCTCTTAAGATGGGATCCTAATGCCCCCAAAGTTATACCCAAGAAAAAAGTCCAACGAAGCCCGAAGAAGAATAAGAAAAAGACTAGGTCCCCAAGAAAAACTTCTCCAGTGGCAGGACCCTCCTCTGACCAGACACCAACCCGGAAAAAGAAAAGAAGCCCCCAGAAAAAGAAACAGAGAAAACGTCCCCAGAAAAAGAAAAGTCCACAGAAGAAAACTAGTCGCAAGAGAGGCACTTCGGCCAGGACGCAACCTTACACTCGCAAACCACGACCTGCCACAGCGGTGACTGCGTCTGCGGCAGCCTCACGTTCATCCACTTCTCCGTTAATGACACCCAGAACTGAAGAGTACATGGAGACGTTGATCACACCAAGAACTTCTCCGTTGATGACCCCCAAAAGAACTTCCCCAGTGGCAGGACCCTCCAATTTAGTGGCAGTGGCTGCTGCTCACAAAGTACCTTCTCCCAAAATCAAAGTCCAAGAAAGATCGGGCATGTTACAAAGTTTACTGGATTTGTCCAAGCAAGAACTGGCTCGATTTAGTCCGTTACGTACACCTGCACGACGTGTCATGCCGTCCTCAAACTAATACGACGTAAAGACAATCAGTGGCGACGCGTTCCAGTATAAAAAAGGCCTGTGACCAAGTCGGGGGTATCAGTGTTTTTTTGGTGCTCCTGAAGACTCAAAGATGTCACCCTCCAGAAAATCCCAAGGAAAGAAAAGGAAAGGACTACCACCACGTTTAGTCAAACATGGGGACATGATATCTGTCCTGTCCAAAGCTTCTCCACCTCTACGAAAAAAACTCATTCAATCGGCCTCCAAAGAGGTCATCGATACCGTGTGCGAATGTTGTTTGAACGTTTTGAAAGGCACGATCCCTTTGTCCAAACACCAGAAACAATGCTTAGGCAAACATCGTCACGTTCTTCGCCAAATGGTTCAAAAGAAAATTCCCATTCGTCAAAAGAAGAAGATGTTGTTCCAACGTGGAGGTATTTTACCCCTCTTGTTAGGTCCCATACTGAAAGGAGTCTTGGGAACCATGTTGGGAGGACTGGTGGGAGCAAGATAAAAAGGCCCTCGGAAGTCCCAAGATCTCAGAATCGACCCCGGACAACCCCATGGAAGGACGAAAACTAGCTTTAGTGCCTTACAAACGATGGATGGAATACCATCGGTGGCAAGAACAACGCACCCCGCATTTACCTCCCAATCCCAATTTGAGCGAGATGTCCCAGTTACAACACGAATTGCAGTCCTTGATGGATCGCCAAGATTTGTCCGAAACAGAAAAATCGCAAAAGTACGGTCAACTCTTCCAACGACTGCAACTCTTTCACCAGAAAGCTTTAGACGAAACAGCTCTACCCACTTTGAAAGATTTTAAGACCTTGATCAAAAGTCCAGCACCATCACCACTACCGCCACCACCACCACCACCACTACTACCATCCCCAGGGGTCACCAGAGATGCTACCCCACGAAGACCTGAGGAAGAAGAGATGCCAGAAGTGTTTCAAACACCGTCAGCAGCTCCCATTTCAAGTAAGATCGCAGCATCCTTGTTGACCCCGTCCCCCACACCCCAACGAGAAGAAATGAAAGCTTGGGTTAAAAAGATGATGTCCACGCCTCCTTCGACAGAAGTGAAAAAGAAAGAAGGGAAACCAGAAGTGAAAAAAGAAAAGAAGACCAAAGCCATTCCATTGCCACCTCCACCACTACCTTCGACTTCTACTCCCGTAGCCCATCGGACACGTAAATCCGTTTCCAAACCACCCTTTCGACCCACCCAAAGTAGCATCACCGAAGAGTGGGTGACTTATTAACATACAAAAAAATGGAAAAAGTCTTAGCCAGCATTTACTACGATCCCCCCCATCCTGCAGGTTACGCAGGAGTTCAAAAATTGTATCGTGCTGCCAAAACTCGACTGAAAAGTCTCCGTTTACCTCAAGTGCAACGATGGTTACAAGAACAAGCTACCTACACTTTACACAAACCCATTCGACGCAAGTTTGCCAGAAGTCGCACCCGAGTGGAAGGCATCGATCATCAATGGCAAGCCGATTTAGCCGATGTCTCTCATGTGGCCAGCTACAAACGTGGCTACAAATATTTGTTTTGTGTCATCGACGTCTTTTCCAAATTTGCCTGGGTCGTGCCCTTGACTTCCAAATCGAGCAGCGAGTTAGTGCGAGCCCTGCAACGGGTGTTGAAACAAAGCGGTCGTCACCCTCTTCGATGGCAAACGGACAAAGGCACCGAATTTCTGAACCAAGCTTTCCAAAAAGAATTAAAGAAACGTGACATTCATTTTTTTACCACCGAGAATCCCGAAACCAAAGCCAGCATCGTGGAACGTTTTCAACGCACTTTGAAAGAACGCATGTGGAAATATTTTACGCATCACCACACTCTGAAGTACATCGACATCTTACCGCACCTGGTGCAAGCGTACAACCAATCTTACCATCGAAGCATCGGACGTGCCCCGCAAGACGTGACTCCCGACAACGAAGTGTTGGTGTTTGAGCGCCTGTTTGGTACGTCCCCGACGAGGGCTGTCCCCAAGAAAAGTGGAGAGTTGACCGTGGGAGATTGGGTGCGCATTGGCAAAACCAAACGCACTTTCGACAAAGGTTACTTACCTAACTGGACGACCGAATTGTTTCGCGTCACTGGACGAGTGCATGGCCGTCATCCTGCCGTCTATAAATTGGAAGACATGAACGGAGAAGTGCTCAAAGGAACGTTTTATTTGCCCGAGTTACAACGTGTCACCAAAAAAGAAGACGACGTGTACGACATCGAAAGCATTCTCGAACGCAGAACCCGTAAAGTGGGCAAACGACGTGTCAAAGAAGTCAAAGTACGTTGGAAAGGATATCCACCCAGTTTTGATTCTTGGATCAACGCTTCGCAAGTCATCGACTATAAAAAGAAGTGACCATCATGCCTTTTCACACAGACGCAGCTACGTCGACCACTCCTCCTTCACCTAGTTCTTCTGTGCAAGATTTACAAAAACAACCCTTGTGGGTGTGGTGTGCAGAACGTGTGCCTAAAACGCAAATCGTCTTTTTCTGCCAAATCTTTGTGGTGTATTGTGTCATCGGGGCAGCCATCGCCAATTTGAGTTTGCAACAAGGAGACAAACAATTGTGGACCATTTTATTGAGCAGTTGCATCGGTTACCTGCTTCCCAATCCCTCCCTGAAATTCTCTTCCAACGGGAACCTTGTGTCCAGTGCCAGTGGCAGTCACCACTCCAACCACAACCACAACCCCATTTTGGGCAGAGACACTCCTCTGACGTCCAGTAACCCCTCGGACAGCCACAGAACTCTGGAATTATGAGTCACCAAAACCAATTTTACTTAACCTTACCCAGTGACAGTTCCATGGAGGTGTTTCCCCACAACACGTTGTGCTGTTACACGGCCAAATTACCTCAGGCCATCCAGTTAGATCACGAAGCCCATTGGGAAGTGGCTTTAGTAGAAATCATTCACTCGACCCAAGTCCTCAATGTCCTTCCCAATCAAAATTTTTTTGATGTGGAAGTTTATGACGAGCAAATGCAACAGTGGATGGATAGCAATGTCAAATATGACAAGAAAACCCGTACACAAAAGTACACCACCTATCACTTGTTCATTCCCCCAGGCTATTATTTTAGTGGTCAACATTTGGTCAGCACCATAACCTCCAGGTTTAATGTCGTGTTTCTGAAAGCTTTGGAGCATGTCAACAAAAGTGTCACCATGGAGTACCACAAAGCAGCTCGTCGCTTCTTGATGAAATTTGAACGAAGTAAAATCATGTCCATTTTATTTTGTCCTGAATTGTTTGACATGGACATGAGAAAGGCCATGATCAAGAAAAACGAATTACCCATCGTTTACGACAACGAGTCTTTTAGCAAGTTATTTCGTGCCCCGGTAGAACTGAACCAAGGACTGAATTTGATGTTTGTGTACTCCGATGTGGTGGAGTACAACGTGGTGGGACACACCTCCGTACCGTTACTGCGTGTCATTCCTTTCAAAGTAGATTCTGCCACGAACACTGACGAGGAAGGTGGAAACACTTACCACGTCCACCGCGAATTTGTCCATCCTCACTATTTGCCGGTCAGCAAGTCGTATTTGGACACGGTCAACATTGCTATAAAAGGAGATTTGGGACGAAATATTCCATTCACCAAAAGAAAAGTCACGGTGAAACTCCATTTTCGAAAACGGTTCTCTCACGACTCGTAAGTAAGTCATGTATCCAGTGTACCGAGGGGTTGCTCGACAGCGAGGACACGGTTTAGGAGACATGTTAAAATCGGCCTTTCGTTCGGTGGCCCCAGTGTTGAAACCGATGGTGACACGCGGATTGCACGCCTTGAAAGATGCGGCACTGACGCAAGGCAAAGAATTTCTCCAAAATGTCATCATCGACAAACAAAACCCTAAAGAAGCCTTCATGAGGGCAGGCAAAAATGTCTTGCTGCAAACGGGCAAAGACATTTTAGGCCGACGAGACACACCTATAAATGCCCTGCACGCTACCGAGTCAGGCATTCAACAAGGACAAGGCAGAAAGAGACGACGAAGAAAACACCCTTTCACCAGACTTCAAGCTAGAAAGGCCAAGAAAAGAAGAACCGTTCGAGGCTTAGACGTTTTCGATTATTGAGAAAGAACAAAAAAATGATGCACCGAGAGTCTTGCGCTTGTTCCAAGTCGGAACTGGATCTGTTTGCCATGCCCCCTACCATGATGACCATGCAAGAATCCCAGTGGGTGGAATTTCACCCCGTCTCCTCACTGACGGATTCCGCTCCCATCGAGTTTGAAATCAAAGGACAGCCCGAAGATTACATCGATTTGAATAGCAGTTACTTGTACCTGAAAGTCAAAATTCTAGATAAGACTGGAGGTGCTATAGACGATGAAGCAGTAGCTCCCGTCAACAATTTCATGCATTCCTTGTTCAGTGGAGTGGACTTGTACTTGAATAACAAACTGGTCAGTAGCAGCATGGATACTTACCCTTATCGTGCCTACCTGGAAAATCTCTTGACGTACGGAATAGATGCCAAGAACACTCATCTCAATGCCTGTATGGTATGGGAAGCTGACGAACCTACCAAGTTTGAAATATTGGAAACTGATGAAAAGAAAGACAACAATGATGGATTTCTAGAACGAAGGAAGAGAATCACGGGAGTCGACACAAGTTTAGAACTGATGGATCGTTTGCATTTGGACATGTGGTTGCAAGAAAAGTATTTGCTGAACGGGGTGGATGTTCGCCTGAGACTGAATCGTAGCAGTACCGCTTTCCATTTATTGGCTGATAGTGACGGTTACAAAACCAAAATCCAAGAAGCCAGACTCTACGTACGCCGTGTGGAAGTGTTACCTAAAGTGGGAAACGACATCAGTCAGACGTTGAGCAGAACGACCGCCAAGTATCCCATACGACGCGTGGAAGTGAAAACCTTCACCATTCCCAAGGGACAGCGATCCATGATCGAAGATCATCTGTTCCAAGGACAGTTACCCAAACGTTTGATCGTTGGTATCGTCGAGAATACAGCCTTCAACGGAGCTGCCGAAAAAAATCCTTTCTACTTTCAACACTTTGGCGTGTCCAAAATCGAAGTCAGTCGCGATGGCAAAACCTTGTGTACCCGACCGTTTGAACCTGACTTTACCAAGAAGAATTACTTGAGATCGTACTTGTCCTTGTACGAAGCCACCGGACAGTTAGGAACCAATACCAGTCACGGTATTACGTACGAGGATTATGCAGGAGGCTACGCTTTGTGGGCTTTTGATTTCACTCCAGACCAAGGCAGCGACGAGGGACATTTCCACCCTATAAAATCCGGCCAGATTCGTGTGGAAATTCAGTTTAAAGACCGAGACCCTGATGAAACGGTGAACGTCATCCTGTATGCAGAATTCGATAATACCATAGAAATCAACAGTTTGAGAGAAGTTATTCTAGATTACTAGAAGCCATGGAAGACTGTTATCCCTCTTTACCTAGTGGAGAAACTTTGGACATGGAATGTGAGGAGACCGTGGAAAAAGAAGAAGTGTTCATGATGTAGTCAAGATGGCCAGAACAAGAATCCCATTTAGTCTCCTGTTTTGCCAAACACTTGGTCGAAAAAATGACGGAATTGATCAAGAAAAATTGCTATGGATGTCAAAACGATCATCCCAGTCAAATTCAACACGATAAATGCCTGATGTTGAGTCAAGAAGAAAAATTGGACGAGTATCTGGACGAAGCTTGGAGTCTCATCTCAGACGAAGACGTGTTGCACCAGTGGTATAAAGACTTGCGTGAACATTCTTGTCCACCATTAACCACTCAAGAGATCCATCGTATCGAAGCTCTCCTGAATCAGAGTGAGGAGGCGAAACGAAGAAACGTTTATTTGTCAAACATTTTCAAGCAAAAAGTCAGGATCGAATTGACGACTTATTATTACCTGTGAAGAAGAAGAAAATAACACACAAATGGATACCTGGGAACTTTATTACCTTTTGAACCACAGTTCGTATACGGCTTCTTGGAATCCCGTCGTCTGTGCTAAAGATGAACTCCCTCATCGCAAACCTAAAGACCATCAAGCTTACGTGATCAACACGGACGACAGTCATCTCCCAGGAACCCACTGGGTAGCCGTCTACTTTCCTCAAGAAGGATGTGTGGAATATTTCGATTCGTACGGATTGCCCCCTTTGGAAGACGATATCGTTGACTTTATGAGAAGAAATGCTCAAACCACCCGATTCAATAATGTGAAATTACAAGGCACAGATTCCTTGGTGTGTGGACAATATTGTGTGTATTTTCTGCATCATCGCAGCCTGGGCTATTCCTTAGAACATTTAGTGACTCATTTTGATCCTCGTTCTTCTTCAAGAAATGATGTGAAAGTAGATAGATGGTTTTGTGACCATTATGCTTATCTTTTGTCTCAAGCTAGGAAACGTAGTGTCCATCAATGGCCTAATGAGTTCCAGCAGTGAAAATCACAACGTTGTCAGCCCTGTTTAAAGTAGAGTCTGAACTGAGAAAAATGTTTGTAATTTTTTTTGAAGAAAAAAATGTTTGATGTTATCATGTTGGATTATTGTTAAAAATGTTAGAAATGTTGTTGTTTAGTGTTAAGTGATTTTTGAATAAAAAATGTTGTGTTTTGAAAAAATGCCTTTGTCTTTTGTTTAGCTATAAGAATGTTTGATTCATGCTCTTTAATTTCTTACTATCCCTCTCATGACACTCACTGAACGTTGCGACTCGAAAACCGTGGGGATGTTTTCTTTCACGTCCGCGCTTTGACTTTAAGAACCGGGGAAGTTTCCAGTCTAACCATCCATTGTCGACTCATCCTCCTACGAAGATGTGCTCCAAACTAGCTAAACTCAACGAAGCCTACGTGAATTTGCATAGGGTCAGACACAGTCTGATACCGAAGCCAGAAGAAATAGAGAATGTGAGAATGCTAAAAGTCAATGAAGACCTGATAGAAGAGCTCTTCAGAGAAGAAGTGAACAGGGAGAAAGAAGAATGGACAGAGAAGTACAGACTTCAGAGACAGCAACAGCAGCAGCAACAGCAGCAACAACAGCAACAGCAGCAGCAACCTGAACCTGACAGAGGCTTTGTCGATTGCCGTATCGACACCAAAGAGTTCTTCTTCTCTTTCCGAAGAAGCAGACCTATCGCCAGAAAGTCTATCCTCAGAGGACATCGCATTCTTAGAAACTAAAAAAGATTGCCATAGCAAACAAAAAAACAGCCCTTTTCAGGGCTACCCCAATACTCTAGAAAAGAAATAACCATCAATTTGCCAATGTGTGTAGGTAGAGTAGTGTGAAAATAAACACTAACTCTTTTTTAAAAAAATGTGAGGGTATGTGATTGTGTATAGGATTGTGTGTTTGTAAGTGATCACGTACGTTGGTGTGGATAGTAGATTAAAATAATGTTTTTGGTGTTTGAGGTGTAGATTTGGGGTTAGATTGCTTTGCGTATGTAAATAGTCTATTGAAGTGATTTATAAAAAAATTTAGAATAGGAATGGGTAGCATAAAAAAGTGAGTGAGTGTTTCTTTTAGGTCCGCGCGTTGTTTCTTTGGTCATGATCTAGGTAAGATCAATTTTATGTTTTTAGGGGGATGTTTTCCTTCACGTCCGCGCTTTCACTATAAATTGAAACTCGCTGGGCAGTCTAGCTACCCTTGTTGATTGATCATCACAAAAATGAATAGCAGAATAAGCAAACTTCTTGAACTCCAGATACATCTGGAATATGTCAGGCGCCTGTTAAATGAACTGGCCGCGGAGGCTATAGTAGAAGAGGAAAGAATAAAGAAGGAAGAGGAGGAGAGAAGACAGAGGGAAGAGGAGGAAAAGAAAATAGGAGAGAGGATGTCGTACAATATTCCCGAGACAGAGGATTGGGGTGTTGAAGCGAATCATCCTCCCTCTGCGCTCCCCAGAAGAAAGGTGAAAGGAGACTGGGGAAGAAGATGCGTGTGTGGCGCCAGGCCAGGAAGGTGTCATCATTAGATAGGTGCATCTGGAGTTCAAAAAAACAGCCCTTTTAAGGGCTACCCAATACTCTAGAAAAGAAATAACCATCAATTTGCCAATGTGTGTGTAGGAAGAGTAGTGTGAAAATAAACACTAACTCTTTTTTAAATAATGCAATATGTGTTTGTGTGTTAGTGATTGTGTTTGTAAGTGTTCAAGTAAGTTTGTGTGAATAGTAGATTATGGGTTTCTTTATTGTTTCTTAGCGTATGTGGAGAGTATAGTTAGGGTTTTATTATATGAAATGAGAAAGTAAGGGGATGTTTTCCTTCACGTCCACGCGTTGCTTGGTCATGATCTAGGTAAGATCAATTTTATGTTTTTAAGGGATGTTTTCCATCACGTCCGCGCTTTCAGTATAAAACTAACAGTGTTGGCCATTGGAGCCCATTCTACGGAATAAGCAAACAAGAAGATGCCAGCAGCTTCAGCTTTATACAACGATCTTATGGGAAGTTGGTATTGGATGGTGGGTGGATTGACTGTAGCAGAAAGGGTTGAACAGGAATGGAGGTATGCAGTGACAAAAGACTTCGTCTCAAGACAAGTAACCAGCCTCCACTTATCCGTAAATATTGTAAAAGAAATGATAGAGGATGAGGAGAAGAGAATCAGAGGTTTAATTAACCCACCGTATGTGAAAGTGGGTAAGTTAAAAGAAGCGATAGTTCATGTGACGAGTGCAAGGTGCTTTCTAGAAGACATTGTAGAATGGACAGATTGGTGTTTCGCGAAGTGGGGGTTAGAAAAACTTAAGAAAGCGGAAGAAGTAATGAGGAATGTGCTGACCGAAGAGGTCAAGAAGATCAAAGAAAAGTGGTCAAAGGAAAGAAAAGAAGAAGAAAATAGAAAAAAAAAGGAAGAACTAGAAAAACTAAACGCAAACTGGATGAAAATCCAAGAGAAGTTCCGGGCCATGGGCCACCCGGACTGGATGCCGGAAACAGAAAAGAAGAAGAAGAAAGGAATGATGGACAAAATAAGAGGATGGTGGAAGAAGTTAAGAAGTTAAAAGAAGAAGAAGAAAAACCCAAAGGCCCTTTTCAGGGCCACGCATATTTCTCGAAAAGAGAATGACTTTTCAATTGCCTACCCCTTTTTTAAAAATAATTTTTATTTTAAATTTAAAAAAAAAAAAAAAAAATCCCATATTCAAATCCCCTTGTCCCTAGACAGACCCACACTTTATTCCCCCCATATTCAATTTCCCTTTGTCCCTAGACAGTCCCAAACTCTATTCCCATGTAATGCTAATTCCCCTTGTCCCCAGATTGCCCCACGATTTTTTTCCATGTTAAATTTCCATAGTCCCCAGATTGTCCCGGGGGAGGGGGGGTCTGTAATGCTAATTCCCATTGTCCCTAGTGTATCCCCATATACTACTACCCACATCCGGGCATTTGTTTTGCGTTGTAGTTTGATTTATTTCTGATGTTTTGAGAAATAATAGTTATTCTTGCCTTAACACTTGAGAAGTTAAATTGTTTTATGATGTGACCAGTTTTGGGCTAATCATTTTATTTTCTTCAACTATTTTAAGAAAAGTGATTCTTTTCCATGGAAATACTAGTGCTTTAAATTAATTCTTGGACAAAGGAATTTTTTGTTGAAATTTACACAGAATTAAAAAACTGGAACATTATTTTCTGTGATTTAACAAAGAACTGTCGACACATCAGTACGACCCTGACCACAACATACGTCATCGCCTTCCATTTTGGATTTCATAGGGATTCGAACTCAGTTTTATTAAGTCTTTTTATTACTAGAACTTCTATTTTTTCATTATTGGATTATTTTTGGATTTTATTCGTAAAACCGTAAGTTCTTTTTCTCATTTTTACATTGTTTTTCTAAGGAAATAAATTAATTGATAAATTTTATAAACGCTTGTTGTCTTCACTTTTTTCTTGTTACATTTTGTAAGAGCCTTAACACGTAACAGTATGTATGTATGTAAGTATGTATGTATGTATGTATAATTAGTACAGCAACAACAACAAAAATCTACATTTATGTGTGAGAAAGATTCTTTTGAAATTAAATTTTCATTGTCTATTTTGTTTAAAGTAGAAATATGTTAAAACATGCAAATTGTTTACTCAAAGTAGAAAGATGTAAAAAAAATGCATATTGTTAATTGAAAGTAGAAATATGTAAAAACGTGTAAATTGTTGAGATCTGTGTCAAAGGGTAAATACCTAAATTATATAGTCATAACTAACGGAATTGCAAACGGGTGTGAAAGAAGCCTATGTGCCTTTCAGTAATAAATCTAGTAGTTCATTCTGAATGAAAGAGCGAAGGGAGCTAGGGCATTTGACTAATAAATAAGGGAGAATTCAAAGAATAGTGTTCATTATCATCGTCATCCTAACAAATGGGAAAGTTAACTAAGTTCACAATGTAAATGTCGAAATTGAGATAGCTACATGTATGTTGAAGTGTGTACGACATGAATGTGATGTCGAACTATAGCTAGTTAGATTACAAACATTTTTTTCAACAGACACACACAGTGCAATCTGACGTAGGAAAATTGACATCTGTTTGAATATAATGGTTTGCGAGTTGCACAGTCGATAATTAGATCCAACATGTGGAAGAAGAGCACTTGGCTGTTTATGCTAGAATACATTATACCTAATCGTTTTTTTTTTTTGTTTTAATTTTTATTCTGCACTAGTTTCCAGTAAGTCTGTTATCGTCCTTCAATGTGGTTTCATTTTACAATCAATTCTCAAATTATTTATTATCTTGCCTTTTCACAGCTTAAAATATAGTTGTCTGGACTGTTTTAAACCGAATACTCAGCTGCTAAATATAGTCTCTATTTAAACTGTTCCAAAAGACCGTAAGTCTGTCAATGCCTAAATGGATACTATGTATCCTGTCCAACAGCAACATTTAACAATGTAACTCCACAGCGATCTTTAAACATGTACTTGCAAACATGCTTAGGTTTCAGAACTGGCCGATTTCAAAATAAGGGAATGGCAGGTATCAAACTGACAAACAGCGACTTTTGTTTGGATCATTTTTCATCAGGTTTCATCAACACTACAAAATATACACTGGCTACACAACGCGTAACGAACATATGCATTTGTAGCGAGATCTTTGAACAGGAGCTGAGGTCATAATTGTTTTATTTGTTTTACTTGTTACCAGTTTTAAAGCCCCACATACCTGATTTAGATCATTGGATACATAGGCCAATCTTTATATCGTTGGACCCATATGCCTTTCTTCAGATCGTTTGACTCATAGACCGGTCTTTTGGACCCTTAGGTCTGTCTTTGCATCCTTACACCTATGGTCCTGCATTTTAATCGTTCGACCCAAAGACCTGTCTTTTAGTTCGTTGGACCCATAGACTTGTCTTTAGTTCGTTGGACCCATAGACCTGTTTTTAGTTCGTTGGACCCATAGACCTGTCTTTAGTTCGTTGGACCCACAGACCTGTCTTTAGTTCGTTAGACCCATAGACCTGTCTTTAGCTCGTTGGACCCATATACCTGTCTTTAGTTCGTTGGACCCATAGACCTGTTTTTAGTTCGTTGGACCCATAGACCTGTCTTTAGTTCGTTGGACCCACAGACCTGTCTTTAGTTCGTTGGACCCATAGACATGTCTTTAGTTCGTTGGAAAGCTGTAGATTATACAATACACTGATACTGAGTGTATACTAAAAGGCCCACAATCTTAGTAGCACTATTTTAACAATAAACTTACAGTTAAACCTTTAATTTTCATATGTATATCTAACGTTTGATCGGGGAAGTGAGCAATAAAGCGGCACGATGTGTTGGTATCAAATACTTTAAATATGATGCCTGGCATACTCCCATACATGAATTTACATGACTTGTTTTCTTTTTAATAGATTATATCATCCTGCAGATTACGTACACATCATAAGGCTGAGGGGAGTCCATTACCGTCTACTCTGCCACATTACTTTGTTAGATTTTCAACTGTATTCAGCGAACTTTATTACTTCTGTTAAAAACCTTATGACTTTTCAGGCCCTGCATAAACCTACTTTTATAAAAATAAATTACATGCCTAACAGAGGAGCCAGATTCCATTTTACTGTTTTACATTATGATTGTTATTGTTATTGTTATTGTTGTTGTTATTGTTGTAATTATTGTTGTTGTTGTTGTGGGGTTTAATGCCATATTTCAGCACACGATAGGCTATGCATGGCGGCCAGTATTAATGGTGGAGGAAGAACCTGGGAAAACCCGGGAAGAACCACCGTCCCACGAGAAACTACTGGCGAGCTTTCTCACATACCCACATTAGCCGAATCCTAGACTCGAACCCACACAGCCCGAGGTGAAATGGCAGTGATCCGTAACGGAGAGAGCTTTAGACCACTCGGTATTATTATTATTATTATTATTATTAGTAGTAGTAGTAGTAGTAGTAGTAGTAGTAGTAGTAGCAGCAGTAGTAGTAGTTATAACAGTAGTAGTAGTAATAAAACACGATAAAGTACGTTTCGAAACTAGTTGCTACCAGACCAAAGCTAAGGCGGCTACATAAAATAAACATTGAAGACGTATTCTTTGATAAGTAAGCACCGAGCAGTAGACTTTACACTTGCAAATTTTCATTTAAATGTTGCAGACCATTATCATGCTGTTTTGTAAGCGACAAAACCCCACTTACTGAAAGAGATACGCATGTAAACGACCAAACACCACTTACTGAAAGAGATACGCTTGTAAACGACCAAACCCCACTTACTGAAAGAGATGTGCTCGTAAACGACCAAACCCCACTTACTGAAAGAGATATACATGTAAACGACCAAACATCACGTACTGAAAGAGATAGGCATGTAAACGACCAAACACCAATTACTGAAAGAGGTACGTACGTCAACGACCAACCCCCATTTACTGAAAGAGATACGCACGTCAACGACCAAACACCACTTACTGAAAGAGATACGCACGTCAACGACCAAAATCCCCACTTACTGAAAAAGATACGTACGTCAACGACCCAAAACCCCACTTACTCAAAGAGATACGTACGTCAACGATCAAACCCCACCTACCGAAAGAGATACGCATGTAAACGACCAAACCCCACTTACTAAAAGAGATACGCATGTAAACGACAAACCTACTTACTGAAAGAGATAGCCATGTAAACGACCAAACACCACTTACTAAAAGAGATACGCACTGATATTGAAGTGTGCTTTACACTACAGTAGATTTTGACAGCAAAATAAATTTAAAGAATAAGTACTTTTTATTCAAAAGGATTTTGTTAATCTACAGTTTGTCACAAGTTTAGGTGCAGTTAACAGGAAACGGTTGCATATGCTATAAAGTACATGCAGTAGCCGTTGTTGCCACTTAGCGTGTTAAGAAAACCGGTGTCGATCTCCTATTTGATAATGAGTTATGCATATTAGTCTTGAACAAGGGCATCGTCTTTCAAGATAGGAAAAGATAAAATTTCTTGCCCATGTGTTAAAGTTAATGCAGATCTTTGAACTTAGAACACATTAAGTATATTGCCAAACTTCAAGTCTCCGGTCAAATAACATCGGAATAACAATATATAAGAACTTTGATGAAAAATATAAATATTTTTTAAAACAGGCCTCTATCATAGGATCACAAGACCGATACATAATTTCTCTTAGGTGACCTGTTCTGTTGACTGGCCACACATATGTATTCTTGTGATAATGCCATTTTAATACTAATAAAATATATCTTGACACGACGATGCACGGAATCGGGAATGTTTACTGTATTACACATTTCCGGACCAAATGTTTATGTTAGTCGATTCGAGAGACATTTATGTCACGTTAGCTTAAAATATGATTTCAGTAAACGATAAATTCAATATATATATATATATATATATATATATATATATATATATATACCTCATGCATGTGAAATGTGGACAAAAGTTGAGGAAAAGAGTTTATGCATATTGCAGATGTCATAATCGCATTGTTTACTTAAAACAAATTAAATTAAAGGGAAAATTAATATTCAATCGATGACATTTGTCTCCAAGATTTCTCTGCTGTGTAGGCACATTTCAGCACGTCTCGTCGAAACTGATTAATGACGTCACATTGGTTTGTTCTGATGTGACAAATCAGTAAAGCTATTCAAGAAAGATATTTTACATCTTCTAAAATATCTTCCAAAATATAACTAGAAAATCGAAAATCTATCTCGAAATATAATTTGTTTCGAACAAAACATAAAAATATATTGTCTATCATTGCCTGTAAGAGAGGTCCAACTGCAAATAACATAGGTCCTAGTCTGTCGTAGCATGATGCACATGTAGGTCAGGGTCTACGTTGTTTGTTCTATTGATTACTCCTATCAAATTGCACGGGCCAAGATATGCCGTCGCCTAATGTGACGGCAGATCTTGGCCCTTGCAGTTTCCAGTTGGACTCGTTTTGTAAGCGAGTATATACGGGATATATTTTCTGAATGTCGTGAATGATGTGTAAAATTCCTGCACTTGTGACTGTAATAAACTGCATTCAATTATATTCGCTGGTTTGCCGTTTGCATTTTCTTAAAAGACAACTTGCATTAATTCCATTTTACTAGGATATTATTCTATACTATAGCTTTATTATACACTTCCATATCCATCTTTTATTTGTATACATTTTTGTATAAGGAAGGGAATCAAGGTTATTAAAATGTGTTTATGGGATTCATAGTGCTACATTAGGCAACCTGTGACAGGAACCAATCATTTACTTGCAGGCGCAGCGCACTTCTATATTGTCTGCGTTACCATTGGTCAGTTTTTCCTTTCAAAAGTGACTGGTAGAAATATTTTTAATCAGCAACCCTTGATGGATTTGTACTTGTGTCCAGAAATGAAATTTAGAACCAAAAGGAAGGGGTAGTTAGATATAGGACAAGCGATTTAACTCTATCATTTTGCATTTTAAACTCTAAAACTATAGTACAAAGGACAACAAAATCTTCAATGGATATTACTGTGTGATAAAATGTCTTTTAAACCTTAATCGTCATCATCTGCTTCTTCTTCATATACTCACAATCAGAACATCAGCAATACAAGAGTTCACGAGGCCACTTGACAATCAGACACATCTTGGCAGTTTTCAGCTCCTTGGATAATCCCAGGCCAGTGGAGCAAGCACAGGCTGAGGTACCGGTTCTCCATTCATCAAATCTACTCTCAGCTGCACTTCCCCATCCTGTGTCCACGAATTCCAGCCTATCACAGTAGGGCTAGGGTTGCATGGATCCTTCGCAAGACACTTCTTCCATTTGAGGAAGCTTCATGTGCCTCCCCTTTGACACAAAGGACTGTGAGGACAATTCCTTTCACTAACCTCGCATATGTGCTGACTGTGTCGCATCCTTTATATGCATCAACGCTTATGACTGTAATTGTGTCAGTAATAGCTGCTATTTTCCCAAAGTCAAGGACTCATGCGAGTATTGGTGTTAGAGTTCTGGAAGAATTGGGCTCTGCTGGAATCATGGAATGCCAAACACGTGATGAATACATAAGTGTCATCCGAGTTTATCACTATTGCAACCAACAATGACAATTTCGGATGACATTAATGTATTCATTCTTCAGCAACATGTGCTGTATGTGTTGGGAAAATGATGCGCGTGGAAATATTCTTGTATTTTCATTTTGTTTTGATTTTTATGCTTACTGTCTTTTCTTGTGATAAAAGGTTGCGCTGATACAATGAAGTGTGATATGATGGAGTGACTTGAAGAGTTGGAAGAGAGGAAGGAAGAAAGAAATGGACGTATGTCTGAAAGAAGGAATGAATGAAGAAAGAAAGGTAGGAAGATATAACTGTATGTGATTTGTTTGAAAATAACAACTAGACTAATCTGTCTCAGTTATTAATGACCCAAATGTTCTGTATTATCGACTGGACCTTCTCACATGATCGCAATCTGTACCAAAAACTTCTACTCTTAATACTTATGGTTCCTAACCATCTGACCTACTCATCAAATTAGACTGTCAAAACTCACGCCAAACCTCATATTGGCTTTGGAACCAAAACCGAACCCTCTCATGAGATCACTTCTTCTCTGCTCGTACCAATTGTCGATGGTCCTTCGGGTTTCAGACTCCTGGCTAGACCTAGACCCGTTGGACCATAACCCTAGCCTCAGTGATATATTATGTCAAACCCATGTGTCAACATATTATCATTTCTGTCATCAACTTGCATTCTGTTCAATCCGATAGAGGCCTGGGGCTCCATATCACCTTGGTTCAACCCACCAAATATACATCAGAAGGCGAGTAGTTATTTTAATTCGGTTTACGTTGGGGCATCGATAACTTCTTTTCCTTTGTAAAGTAGTAAATTTCAAATTTTTAAGTTTTCTTTGCTGAGGAAACCTATGTCGACAACGGAGCAGAATTATGAAGACTATAAGAAACAATGTTCACTAATTCTCACATAATTTATGAGTTAGACAAAGTATACAAAGTCCATATAATGAATGTAAACTCATCATATTTTCATAAAGTTAAGTAGCTAAAGGCTAGTTTCCTCATTGCCAAAACCATATGGTGTTGAGCTGAAAACGTGTTATAATCCCAGCTCAGTTAAGACGAGAGAAATGGTTACTCAACAGCAATTTTTTAAAAAATGTTAGAAATAATTAAAAATCTTCACAAAATCGTACCAAAAACAGCTCTTTGAGTAAATTAACACAATATTTACAATGGACAGACTTACATAATTTATAAATAAGATCAATCAATGAAACACGTTGCCAAAAAAAAAAAAATGCAAAATCTGCTTCTAGGAAACAATCATGGCAGAAAATGAATTAGCTACAAGATTTGTATCGACTTTCTCCAAATTCCATTATTTGCAACAGCGTTAGTACATAATTAAAGTAAGTCAGTTTTATTCTCAATGAATAATTCGATCATCCGTCTCCTCAGTCTTGCTGTCCCTCGTACTATAAACAAACACGTAACTATAAAACTTATGTAAAGTAACTGACGGGATGTCTGTACAGAAAAGCTAACATCGTGGGCGATGTAAACAACTTCGGTATGCAGCGATTTGACCTAAGTTTAAATGATAAATTTGCTATTCAGCATTTTGCCCTGCATAAAATAGCGAATACTGCAGCAATGTGACCCATCTTAACGCTTCGTATGCAATTCAGCATTTCGCCTTTAAGACAACAGTGTATCTTATGCAGCCACGTAGCCTATTTCAACGCGACATATTCCAGTGATTAACGCGATGTATGCAAGCCATCATTTCATTTATCAGAAAACATGCAGCAACGTAACCCATTTTAATACGGCATATGCATATCAGCATTTCTTCTATCGTGCACACAGTAAATGCCATGCGGCAGTTTTGCCTAAGCCACCTTTATCTGAGAACTCTGAGTTCATTATGCGGTGAATAAAAGAAATATAATGAAATATTTCTAATGCATACTGGAATATTTGAATTAATCTCGAACTAATGCAGTGTCGGTATTGGAAACTATTTGAAAATTCAAATGCTGCTTTGAAGTCCAAGTACGATTCTAACATTCAGTAGTATACTTCATTTACAGTAATCAAAATTATCGAAATAAAATATTCAAATGTTACTTTCATTACTTCTTATAGTTAGTGGCAATAACTATATTCCTTGAATATACGGTAATATAAAATTAAATGCTTAAACCATTACATAGTTCAGATGGCTTCAGGGTAGTGTCATGCAGCTTTTATAGTAGCGTCTGTGAACAAAATAATCGTTGACTCTATACTGATACAAATTCAGCTTTCCAGTGCATGAGAAACAAGTCATATTCACAAAAGAAAGAGACCAGTATATTTATTTCACGTATTTCAATCTGTTACATCGAAATAAATTATTTTCATACTTTACAATATTCAATCAAATCAAAGAAAATTCACGAACGAAATTAATTTGTCTACAGAATTGTCGCGGCCTCAAATATCTCACGTCACATGATCTGCGTCACATGTAATATTGACATTAAGAGAGTAGACTGTGCTTACAAATTCACCATGATGGTCATTGTTTATAGTAGGACACACGTCAATCTACTATTAGCGATATCAGCGTTAATTCCAAATATTTGTGACGGAAAATGCATGCGAGTAAATGTATATGTATAGATCCAACCCCTGTCAAGAATGTGTTGTCCCTAGCAGCATTCCGCATTTATGAGTTGTCTAGTGTACCGTCTATCGGCCACTAAACATGAAATTAGGCACACTCATTTTACCGATCTCTGTGTACTGTTAATATATATAAAGCGTTTGATACAATATAAACTATGTAGCAAATATACTTGTCTCATTTTCAGGATAATACAAATCTTAGACGAAGATGCCATTAAATGAATCATGCCGTATCATTGCAGTATGGGACCATACTTAAATCTACAGATTCCAATTTATTAGCTCTAACCCCCTCCCCTCTCTAAAATGCAGTTCGTCCCCAAAATACTACCGAGGTTTCGAAGAAATCATAAAAACCATAATCTAGATCAATTTCTTTAAGCACGGTGCGAGTAGTACCAGTAAAACTACTAGCTAAATACAATGTTTTGCATGATAATCGCAGTCATTCAGTTCTGCAATAATAATAATAAACTGAGTTAAATACACGGCCGTGATATTCAGACCATCGTACGGTTCAGGTTTCATTCTAGACTGTTTAATGCATCCCCCAATTCAGGTGTGTATCTATGTCCACTGTTACTTCTAGTTCCACTGTTTTGTTTTTGAAGGCTGAGGTTGACTATTTTTCTCTAGTTCTGGAACTTTGATTTTTGTTCTCAATCAGATTTAACTTTTTCTGTAGATGATGTAACTTTGATTCAAACTTTTCAAAAGTAAATTTCCTGTGATCTGAAAAGGAGAGTACTGTATCTATAAATTCTGTTGCTAAATTTGTGATTTTGCTTTCTAAATTACTCTACATTTTACGATAGGCACTTGAATCCCTTGATCTTATTCCATCAGTGCCATCATCAATTTATGTTGTCACACTCTCGGTTTCATTATTAGCTTCAGATTTCCTATTCATGTCTTTCAAACTAAACCAGTGAGCATTTTGATCCATTTCCACATCTGGTCAGTCACATTTAGGGAAAAAAATCTTTTTTTAATATTGTTGGAGTCATATTTCTATGTCTTTGTTCTATACTTTTTCAGGAAGATAAAGTCGCTTCTGGACTAGATTTTAAAGAACTAACATTACATTTTGTTAATAAAATTTAAAGACTGTGTCATCGTGTCACCGTCTTGTTTTCATCAGATCATTATGACATCACTTCTGACAACCAAATATGTAACCTCGCTAGTCTATTATATGTTATTAAAAGAGTTGTTAAATTTAAATTCATTTTTATCTTAGTTGTTAGTGATAAAAACGAGTGTTCGGAAATTAAATTTCAGATAAGGTCAGAATGAAAGGGCTGCCAAACGGCAAACTAGTGGCGATACTTACGTGATGTTATGTTACGCTATCAGGTGCGGGTGCTTGACTTTCTTAGGTCTTAGTTGTCATACGCTGACCTGCTTAGGTCTTAGTTATCATGCGCTGACCTGCCAATGAAGATTTAACAAGAGATTACTATAAAGCACCTTCTACACATATCAAGAAATCTTGCTTCTTGAAAATACGGGGTATTGTTTTAAATATGGAGATAACACTATGGAGGCAAGTTATTATTCACTGCTGTCACCTATTTTCATCTCTAGGGATCCAGATCTTTCCAAAAGTCATTATGGTATAACGGTACCAATTGCGCAAGTCCAGGTGGGCGGCGCTTAAGGTGTATGGAACATTGTATTCAGAATTAAAGAACAACACTAGCTGTGATTGGTGCATTATGTAAGAGTTGTACTTTCTGTTTGGCTTAAAAAAATGTTGAGCCTCTTGACAACATGTGAGTTTGTGTTAATTTCTATCTAGATCATATTTTGTATTTTTTATGATTTTTTTAAAATATGGTACACATGGCTGAAAATGTGCTTGTTGTGACTAGATAACTCTTACCCCTGTCTAGTTCCAGTAGAGTTATCTCTCTTAAATGCAATGGAGTACCTGGTTATGTCATTGTCAAATTGACAATCTAGCATTGTTCTATATGACAGTGTGTGACATGCATGCCCAAGTAGGACAGAAAGTATATTTATTTCACAAAACATTAGCATTGAGGTATATGGAAAAACAATTGGTACTGTGATACCTAAAGGAAAGAATAGCCTCACAGTGTATCCATAGAAACGCATACATGTGGGCGGCATTTATGAACTATACTAGTTTGATGTAGGAAAACAAATGTGTACTGAACAGTTTTGGCCAAATATTGAAAGTTCTTTAAGAATAAAATGTATGAAATCTTCAGAAAATAGCACAAGTTGGCTTTGGATGGGGACTTTTGATAACTATAGCTATGATAGATATAGGCTTGTGTTACCTGATGCCTTTATGTATGTGCTGTTACCTCCTAGATTGGAATGCATGCAACAAAATAAGTTATGTAAACATAATATAATTGATTTTGGCCAAATATTGGCTATTTTACCTGCAAAAGATGAAAAATCATGTGTACAAAAACAGCTCTCTTGTTCTTGTAAGGCATGCCATAAACCAGGATAGAGAACACTCTAAGTACACTTGTAGATAGATCACTTGTACCATGTGGGATGTTCTGGCATGAGTAATTTTTAGGTAATTTATTAAGGATATGGTATTTCTTCCCACTTTGATTTGAATTGTCCTGCTCTAATTGTCCTTTTTTTTTACACTTTCCTGCTTTGAAATTGTTCATGTAGTTAGTTCAGTTCTCTTGCATTCCCTTTTGTTGAAGTAGCAGTGAATACCAACAAACAAGAACAGTTTCCTTAAGTCAGCATTTGCCATTGGCACTTGTATAAGCCCAATTATAATCTACTATTGACTTTCAATTAATCCTATTTCTTTGTGTCAAGCTGCTCTTGTGGAATTTCCATGTTTGGTCCAACATTACAGAATGATAACCATTTTAGTCACACAGTGCGTATTCATTCCATTCAAATCCACACTGTTCTTGAAACTTTGCATCTCATCACAAGAATCCAAATTGGCATAAGATGATATCTGCATGGTTATGGAAGGCTGCACTCTACATGCTGGCATTGTAGAAAATATGAACTATGTGATATGAAAGAGCTGCGTCATCTTAGAAATTAAAATTACATGACTCTTGAGGTCTCCACTAAATATAGGAGTCTAAATGTTGGGTTCTCACTTTATCAGTAATGTGTTTTGAGATAATTTAATTGCAATGAAGTTAATACAGGTTGTTGATGAACTCATCTATATTACATGGATACTGTATTAGAGGTTACCACACCTTATGTATATCATTCAGTTATCTCCCTTACACCAGTCATAACATTTTAAGGAAATAAAATCTCACATTTTCAGTAACTGGTTATGAAAATAAAGAGAAGATTTGTGAAGTATTATATTAGCCCTCTATCTTGATGCAAATGTAAGTAGAAGCAATTTAATAATTTCTCACAGTAAAGTTTACAAGTTTGAAAAATGATAAGGTATCTTCTGTTTGGATCTGAGATAAGTTTCTCTCTATCTTATGCCAATTATTATTAAATTCTTATGTAGAAGAAATATACTTTATATGTATCTATATTATCTAACTTATTCACCCTTTCATATTAGATGGAAATGAACACAACTTCACTTGAAATTTGGGTACCTGTAAGGGATGTTATAGCACAGTTGCCATTGGGCTGTCCTTGGACCTGTTGGGCCCTGCCCCATATATTTGTCCAAGGTAAGGTCATCAAACTTTCACTTCTCATTTTCAGCATTGCTGATTTTGCCTCCTTTAATTCCTTTATCATAAGCTACCTCTCCTTTTTAGATAAACACTTTCCTCCTGTTTTTAACTCCATTTGATGTGCTATACTTAGTGTTTATATTTGGCATTTTTCTGTATTTTATTCCCCTAAGTTCACCCCCCAATCCAACATAACCACTTAGAGGCTGTGATTTACTATATTTGGTGACTGATTGGCTTATTGAAACAATTTTGTTCACATTACAAAGGAGGAAAACTTACTATTTGTGTTACAAAGAGGATGGGTAGGTGGACCTTTGTGTCAGGACTGGTGGTTAGTGACCTCTTGTATCTGCAGATAGTGTAAAGTGGTCAAAGCTTATACTTTATAATAAGATTCGGTCATGTCCACCTGTCTCTGATGTTAAGTTCTGCACCTACCAAACAAATATAAATTCCTTTCTTTTAGGTGAATTGTACATTTTGAAGTAGGACAGGTACATACTATTTGGTACATTGACCTTTGACCTAGTTATTACGTAATATGACATAATGTGATTTATCCCATATCACCTATGTGAAGTTCAATAAGTGCTGATAGGAATAAGATACAAGTCATAGTTGAAAGAATTCATTTTATTTCAAAAGATGATTTTGATGGTGAAGCAAAAGTATGAAAACAATAGTTTAAACAGCTCAATGACATTTCTATACACATTCATATAAGACATAGGTTAGTACCTCATCAAATTGTTTTTCACAAGTGAGACTAAGTATATTTGTTACTTATACAGTCCCGAACTATTTCACAGATTATTGGAAAAATTAAGGTTTGCTATAGGTATAACGGTACCAATTGCGCAAGTCCAGGTGGGCGGCGCTTAAGGTGTATGGAACATTGTATTCAGAATTAAAGAACAACACTAGCTGTGATTGGTGCATTATGTAAGAGTTGTACTTTCTGTTTGGCTTAAAAAAATGTTGAGCCTCTTGACAACATGTGAGTTTGTGTTAATTTCTATCTAGATCATATTTTGTATTTTTTATGATTTTTTTAAAATATGGTACACATGGCTGAAAATGTGCTTGTTGTGACTAGATAACTCTTACCCCTGTCTAGTTCCAGTAGAGTTCTCTCTCTTAAATGCAATGGAGTACCTGGTTATGTCATTGTCAAATTGACAATCTAGCATTGTTCTATATGACAGTGTGTGACATGCATGCCCAAGTAGGACAGAAAGTATATTTATTTCACAAAACATTAGCATTGAGGTATATGGAAAAACAATTGGTACTGTGATACCTAAAAGGTCTTCGTCTTCTCAAGTAGTACCTACCAACCACCCTCGATTCATCGACAATGACGCTAACGTGACATCCAATGACACTGTTTCTTAAGAAAAAGTACATTCTACATAAATCTAGACAGTAGCGTATGTTTCTTGATGCGTAACTCTTGTACATCACATGTTTTAAATAAGTACGTTGCAGTCAAGAAGCAAACACATTTGATTATCGGTTTTCTCCAAGAGATACACTTTCTAGTGCTTCGTTACTAATGGCTGTAAGTTGATATCTTATATTACCAACAAACAGATATCACTTTTCCTGTCATACGTTGGTGTTGTTACGGTATTATGAAAACTATCATAAGTCCTTCTATAATCTCAGGTTATCCTTGCAGAGAGCAACTTCAAACTATAATTGTTGATCAATTAATAAAAAGTTTTGTTTTCAATAGATAACCGTACAAGGCTATGAATAGGTTTATTTTACCTAACGACATGCAGCCCTTGCTTTTCCGTAATTTTTATGTGCAATGTCCTGTGTACGGGTACGTTTTTCTGTCAAAGACAGTACTATTACCGATCATAGCCTGATCCATGAAGTTCAATTGCGCATGTCTAGTCGACAAATGTTAATGCGATTGGCATGTCTTTAGTTGCTTCAGGCCGGCAGAATAGCATCAGCTTCTTCTAAAAAATAAAATCTTTTCTGTTCAAGAGGAAAAACAACTCAGTATTTTGAAATAAATGTTGAATTCATAAAGAGAGTTTCGCTTTTAACTTTACCATTTAGATTATTGTCAATATATGATCATCGGAACCATGTTAATGTGGGAAACAAAGTACAAGAAATGCAAAGCTGCAATAAAATCATGTATTCTGTAATGTTTAGCACGAACTACAAAGCTTTCAGATTATTCTTTGTTGTATAACATTTGGTTTTAAGTCTAGTATTCAATTTTTTGATAATATTTAATTCCAAGTTTTCTTTATTGCATATTATTTGGTTTTAAGTCTACTATTCAATGTTTCGTTTTCGTGTCGTATAATATCTAGTTAAAGTCTATTGTTAAATTGTTTTGTTGTATAAAATTTGGTTTTAAGTCTAGTATTTAAAGTTTCTTTTGTTGTGTAATACTTGGATTTAACTCTATTATTCAAAATTTGTTTGTTGTATACTATTTGGGTTTAAGTGTAGAGTTGAATGAGTTGTAAGATACACTGTTCTCACATCCGCCTTCGTGGAAAAATGAGGTCTTGATGAGGAAAACAGGCCTCAATGTTTCAGCTGACATTTTCTTGACGATGCTATTCGTATCTGTTCAGAGTGAACTGGATCACACTCTAGTCCGAAAACATTTCCTCTGCTTATCTGATAGAATCCTCGGTCAGAGAATTCCTATTGTGCTTTGTATTCATCCTAATAAATTAAAGCTCACCACATCCTGTGTCTAGCTTACCTTCAACACTTTAATTCATAAGTATCTTTGCACCACAAAACTGTAATTTCCGTTACACCGAGCATGCAGTATTATGCAGATGGTAGTGAAGTACTTTATAAAATGAGAAGAATATTTGGCTTACGCTGGTCGATTTATTACATTTAAGTTTGCTAGCAAAATATTTTCCGGTTCTCCGCTTTCAGTTTTCCATCTTCATCTTCTTTCTAACCAGAGAAACACTGAAATTATTATCCATGGTGTTTTGAAGAAGTTTAGAAGAAGACAAAATATAGAATGCACTTATAAAAGATAGTGTATATTTACCTTGATATATATTATATAAAGCAACCTAACGTCAATTGTTTAAGCCAGAATTAATACACCTGCTTTGTACACTTGTGAACTGCATATCGATTTTAGTACATGTGCCTATGAGTAACGAACGAACGTATTGGAGTCTGACGCAAAGATTACAATTCCGAGTCTGAGGAGGAATTGCTGACTACTACAAGCCTTGTGAAAAATATATTTGGATTCTATCAGGCACAAAACGATTAAAGAAAACATGATAATGTTTGATCGTCAATGACAGGGCAGTACATTTGAATAAAATAACGTATCAAACATGGGAATGCATTTTATATCATTTGTGAACCTAACGTAGAACCTATATTCTGGAATCATTGAAATGTGAATCAATTTAAAGTAAGTTGTATTGATGGTGTCACTTTGCAAAATTATTCACAGACATAGAAATCTATGTGGACATACAAACATATTTGTATCGATAGAGAAAAGAAAGATATTACAACGATATCACATTTCTGTTAATACCTTCACTTTGGACAAATAAAACACGCATTAATTTCCGAAAATTCTCTGAGATCCTCTTCTGATTGACGAAGTGGAAGCACTTCGATTTTTAGTGACCGTTATATTCATTTATGACATGAATGAAAATGCAACTCGTGTCCTGTAGATTATAAGAACACGCTATTATTGTACTAAATGACTTCGATTGCTCTCGTCAATCCTACTAATGACACGAGTTATTGAGATTCGTTTTTTAAAACTATTTTCTAAGAATGTTTAGATGAATCCATGATCGTCTCAGTAAGAATGCACTAATTAACTCGGTGCCACTTGATAACATTCACCAACGTTTCCTAGGCCAAAAGGGACCCAGAATATATTTTGATGCAAGTGTGGTGAAATCTCTGTCAGAACCTAATTATATTCCCCCCAAATAGAATGTTAATTTCGGATGGTGGTTGCCTGAGCTCCAGATTTTGGCAATAATTCTCAACTTGACATTCATAACATGTCATTATGCTAATTGAAAAAGTATGTAAACATTTATCCCCATGCACCCAACCTAAAAGCTTTTAAAGCAAGACATAGATTGGTATGTGACACACATTAAATATTATAGTTACTGAACATGAAAATGGCATTACTACGTTATTCAAATCTATCTTCTCGCAAATGATATGTCACTTTGTATTGCAAAGCATAAACATATCTGGTAATCATTTAAACAACAAGAACTGTTTAGATCTGTTTCTGAAAGCTTTATGTCACCAATTAAGTCGATCTCCATTAATGTTTCATATAGTTACCATTAAATTCATTTTAATAATATGCTTTGTCCACTACTCTGTTTACTCTATCTATCTATCTATCTATCTATCTATCTAACGTACTTGTACCGAAAAATATATTAAACTTCAACCAGCCAGTAATTCTTTTGTGGTGTCGGTAATATCACTGACAACAATATTTCGACCGAAAAGACAACATTCTCAACTAAAACATGTGCCAACAGATAAGAGACACCGACTTTCATGTTAAAGTCATGTTAAATTGAATTTATGAATCTCTGATTCTAATTCAAATTGCATTGCCAGATAATTCTTTAATGTCTTTTAGTTAACTTGCAGAACCGATTCTAAATTACTAATATTTTTTCGCAATCATCATATCATAGTCAAAATAAGTTTAGGAAGATGAAATTGTTAACTAAAGCCAATGCATCAAAGAATCTTAAGGTCAATTTGGTACGGAAACAAATGTATAACTCTTACTTCTAACTCATTGCGAACGGTAAGATCGTTTTGCTGACATAATTAACTTGCAAAGAATAACGAACGATGCCTGAAGAAATAAAGCGACTAAACTAAAACTACGACGTAAATACTTTGTATCTAAATCGTATAGTACTTCAATAAACCAGGGACGTACCGAAATCTCTTTCCAATATTTCGAATCATATCCTTTATTTTCCTTTGTGCTAACTGATTGGAATGCATGAATGTTAACCTCTGCACAAGGGTACAACGGCTGCACCTTTTTCAGGTTAAGAACAGGAAATATTGTGCCAATTTTCCAGGATCAATCAGCAGCGGCATATTAGAGTGCACTGCGTGACCCCTTTAATTTTCGGCAAGTTAGTACCTTCAGCCCTGGTCCCCATTCATTTTCGTAATACAAACTAATTTTTTAAGTCTTTGATTACTGGGCCATCTTACCGTCTCGCTAAATTAGTAAGATGCACTGCTAATGACACAGTGTGTAGTTTACCAAAAACATTAAAGAAAATTATTAACAGATGCGAAATGTATTTTCCATTGGTATAAACAGAGTAGAATTAATCTCGTATAAATGCAGTTTGAAATATGGTTTAAATTCTTTCATGGATATACGTCTGTTTAAAGTACAATTTGGTTTTTTATGATTACTTGAGAACATTTCAAGATTATCCCACCAAAAATTAAATAATATTTGGAAAGCTGCAACCGCATGTACAATATAATAGGAATCATATGCATTGATGCCATGATTATAAAAATGTATCGAAAAAGACAAAATTTGTGTATATTACATTTAAAACGGTTGTTTGATCTGTTTTTGAGAATATTGTACTTTTGTCCTAAAATCGCGAGGAACAAAAATTGCTCATCCGCGTGATGTTTTTATTTTCAATATAGTTTATGTAGCTTTAATTCGTCTGTATTCAATTCGGCTGTTTTCGATTTGACTGTATTCCTTGTCGAATTATTATTATGAGGAGTTAACGCGTAAGTGGGTTACAATTAAAAGAACACGAAAATTTCATCAGTTTGTACACATGGCTTAATAACACAGGACCAAGATGATACACATGGCTTAACAACACAGGACCAAGACTATACACATGGCTTAATAACACAGGACCAAGATGATACACATGGCATAACAACACAGGACCAAGACTATACATATGCCTTAACAACACAGGACCAAGACTATACACATGGCTTAACAACACAGGACCAAGACTATACATATGGCTTAACAACACAGGATCAAGATTATACACATGGCTTAATAACACAGGACCAAGATGATACACATGGCTTAACAACACAGGACCAAGATGATACACATGGCTTAATAACACAGGACCAAGACTATACACAGGGCTTAATAACACAGGACAAAGACTATACACATGGCTTAATAACACAGGATCAAGACTATAAATATGGCTTAACAACACAGGACCATGACTATACACATGGCTTAACAACACAGGACCAGGACTATACACATGGCTTAATAACACAGGGCCAAGACGACACACATGGCTTAACAACGCAGGACCAAGATGATACACATAGCTTAACAACACAGGACCATGACGATACACATGGCTTAATAAAACAGGACCAAAAACGAAGGGCAGTTCAACAGCATTATCGTGTGAAAATAACAGCAGGAACTATGCTGTGATGTGCTTTAAGTTCACATCTCATATAAAAGTTAAATGCTAAATACGGTTTAAAATGTTATTGTACCAATCATAAATTACCATTGATTCAAGAACTAGTATGTATAATCTTGAAAAGTATGGACTCGTATGAACCAAAATCAGTTTGAGATCAAACACAATGTTCTTGTCACTAAACTACTCGTCCGGATAGATGAGGTTGTTGTGTCTGGCCTTATTCCAAGATGAGACATGTACATGATTTACTGATAAGTATATGCAACCTACCTTGCGTAGCAAACAATGACACCTTTTTCCTAGCTTAGGGTCATTTGCCATTCACTTTCTTTCACTGTGTATCAGGAACCACTGTTTACTTGCTAAATGTGCCATACGTTATACAAATTAAATGATCGAAACAACCATAATGGCAAACTAGTGAACTCGGTAAGGCGCAGTGAGAAAGTTGTTGTTCTTGTTGTTGTTGCGGGGTTTAACACCATTTTTCAGCACACGATAGGCTATACATGGCGGCCAGTATTAATTGTGGAGGAAGAACCCAGAAAACCCCAAAAAAGAACCACCGACCCACGTGAAGCTACTGTCAAGCTTTCTCACATAACCACACTGGCCGAATCTGAGACTCGAACCCACGCAGACAGAGGTGAGATGGCAGTGATCCGTAACGGAGAACGCTTTAGACCACTCGGCCACTCAGGGCCCCCAGCGTGAAAGTAAGTATGCATGGCTCAACATTATTGTTTGTAACAAGATAACCGGGTTGGATTTCGGATTTATAACATAACACTTTTGATGGTGATACAAATACAATATTTAATGATGAATGACTTGAATGAGAAAAGAATTATGATTAATACGTGCGTGTATGAGATCCAAATATTGGACACAATAACATAATCCGCACGAACTTAAAAATGCAACAAATGAAAATACAAATAAATGATCTTATACAGTACAAGGACAACGGTGAATGATTCACATTAATTTCATACGACGAAAAAGAATGCTTTGTTTAACTCAAATAGTAAAAATGAATTCGCTCAAATAGTAAAAAATGGGATATTTTACTCAAATAGTACAATGATGCATACAAAGGGACAGTTATCATACAAAATGTCTTTACAATACCAAAAGACTGGGTATTACAAACACCAAATTAGCCCACGGCAAAAAGATTACATGTATGGAGTCACCAGCACACTTGGCAACCAGTCACACTGGTCATTCAGGCAGTCAGTACTTCAGGTAGTCACCGATCACCATTCAATTTCTCGGTGAATCAAGCAATCAGCTCCCACCAATCGGCCAGCAACGCCCGATGACCCGATAATCGACCAGCAACACTGCTCATTCAGCTTTACAGCTGCCATGGTCAACTTCTATGGTTAGCTCTACAGCTGGGATCACGTCGACTCCGATCAGCGGAAAATATATCTAATACCGTGTACTATGCATGACACGGGCATATACGATAACACGTAATGCCATTATATACGGTGAGCTATACAAATTACATTATCGGCACGACATTACAAATCAATAAACAGGTTCAGAAGTGAACATACCTGTGTCCGATAAGAATTCTATGGTACGAAACGTTTCTTAAAAATGCAACCTTATATTGCTAATATAAATCTCTTGCTAAGTCACTAACAAGAATAGAAAATATTTGCATTATACTATGTCAGCCGAACTTACATAGAACATTATCCAAAAATAAACGTGGTAGTACAATAGTCATAACTTATACACAAGGTATAAATAAATAACTCACATATCTCTACAGCTGAAGATTTCAAGTTCTTATATAGACTGATCAATGACAAGACGTTCCGTAATGTGAAGATTTAGTCTTCCAGTGAGGCATTTATACACAGACGTCTGTGTGCCGGAAGTATTCTGTATTTTCCATCGAGAGCACTTCGCACGTGCGGCATAGGATGAACCAAACTCACTGTTTCGAAAAATTGTGCAATATACATAAATTAACCTCGGGTATCGTTATACACAGGTATTTAATAAATAAATGGATTTATACAATTCCGTGACACTGATCATGTCGGAACAATGACATCCATTAATGTGAAACATAAACTCTCCTTTCTCAAAGGAACCATTACCTCAGACTTTGATAACAAATTTATCTGAAATCATTTCCAAGAACTAAAATCAACAGAACCATCACTTCGAAGTACATGTAAAAGTATACCTAATGACATTAGATGCGCCGATGCTCACGACTTATATTTAACCCAAAAATAGTTAGGTCTATATTTACAGAACCTAACATAGATAAACTTACTACATTCGCGAATGAAAGCGTACTCGATCATGTTAGTTTCAATTTCCACTAAATTATATTACCGTCCGTCAAGGGTCTGGATGCATTCTCTTGTTAAGAATTCGAGCTATGTTTATCTTCTAAACCTTGCCTTGTCGGAGGACAAAAGCGAGTGCACTGCTCAGCTCCACCTGATACTGAAAAAATATAAAAACACTTGTTTTGTCTGTGTTCATTTCAAAAGTGACATTTCCTGCACTATGGATACCTCTGCTGTCTCTACACCCTCTTCCTCCACTTTCAAAGTCATTGTCGAACACTTAGATTGTGCCAATTGGGAGGTCTTGTATCTTCGGAGCGGTTCATGCAAAACCGACTTTGGCAAACGTTTAGTCGAACATAAAAATCATTTGATCGATCGTCCACCTCGACGTACTCAAGGCATTCCTGTCGAAGACGATGGGATCGTGTCTGACCACAGTCAAACCCATCTGGTCATCTTCGACGACATGCTAGAAGAAGACGAAGAAAAAAAATTAAACTGTGGTTTAGGCGCAAAGGACATTATTGTAATCCCAGTGTGATTTACATCACCCAAAAATTGTTACAACAATGGAAAGCCAATCGCACCATCAGTCTCAATATTCATTACGTGGTCTTGTTTAAAAGTCATAGAGATAAGTCGAAAATGTATGTTAGAAACTCCTTGGCTGACTATGACACTCAAACCCCACACGCCTATTTACTCGTCGATTTACAACCTGCAACCCCCGATTATTTGCAGTTTCGTACCCATCTGTTTCACCACTGGTGCCAAGACGGAGAGCCTGTCGTATACACGTCCCCGTCGACATATACAAATCTATAAAGACCTCGGACTTTTGGTCAATCTCACACAACGTCAACATGACCTCACTTCAGTCTCATCTTCCCGTCAAGTTAATTCGTGTCTTGTACGGCATCAGTCGCGAAATAAATCCACAAATATGTGCTTGTGTTTTAGAAGCTGGTCTCAGAGAAGTCTTACAATGGTTTACTGTGACAGCACGTAAATTACTGCAGGGTATCATTCACATCCCAACATCAAACCAAACGCATTTTTGAGAGAAATAAAGTAGCCTTGACGGAACTAGCAGATCTCCGCATGGACACGTAAACCAAAAAGAAAATCGTTTTGAAATCTGGAGATAGCTATTCTCTAGGAGGTTTCATCATTCGCTCCCTTTTTAAATGGGATGCCAATGCCCCAAAAGTCTTCCCCAAGAAGAAAGCCGCTCCCAAAAAGGCCAAACGAACCAAAAAGAAGAAAAGGAGCAACGGTGCCAACACCAGGTCACAGCCCCAGAAAAACAAAAGTCCCCAGAAAAATAAAAGCCACAAGAACAGACCATAGACGCAATCTTATTTCCCCAAACCACGACCTGCAGCGACGGTGATCGCGTCTCCAGTAGCTCCAGGTTCATCCACTTCTCCATTGTTGGTAATGCCAGAGAAACCCAACTTGACATGTGTCTTTCTTAATTTGATGAAACAAATGGAAACCCGTGTCACCGGGAACTTCTCCTTCAGTGCTGAAACACTCCACCTATTTAGCTGCTTCAGCAGCTTACAATATACATGCCCCCAAAATCAAAGTCCAAGAGACATCGGGTATGTTACAGAGTTTACTGGATTTATCCAAACAAGAACTGTCCTGATTTAGTCCGTTGAGTACCCCTCAAGGTCTAGTAATGCCTGCCATGAAATGATACGACGAACAGACAATCAGTGACAACGCATTCCACTATAAAAAGGAACTGTGGTAAACTATGGGTATCGATGTTTTGGTGGTCCGGAAGAAATAAAGATGTCACTCCAGAATTGCACACAACCACCATCGTCATTCTCCTGTCCAAAAAGGAAAGGGAAAAAGAAAAGGACAGTGTCCCGGCATCCGAACAAAACGCTTAGCCAAGCATCGACGTCTACCCCACCCCATCGTCCAAAGAAAAACAGTAGGAGCCAAAGGGGAGGTTTGTTTGGAGATATAGAAAAAGTCGTTACATTTTTGACGAAGCGATAGTGAAAGAGTTCGTCAAAAAGATTGGTTACAAACCCATTCGACCTACTCCAAATATGATAAAAGGGCTTCTTACTAGTCATCGACGTCAGTGTATTTTTTGTGTGTGCTGCGGAACAAACAAAGATGTCACCCCCCAGAAGCCATCCTTCTTCTACCCAAAGGAAAAAAGGAGCATCGTATCAAAGTAGTCAAAGTACATTGGAAAGGATATCCGCCCAGTTTTGACCCTTGGATTGACACTTCGGAAGTCATCGACTATAAAAAGAAGTGGCCATCATGCCCTTCAACACAGCCTCAACCACCACACTGACTGCTCTTTCAATGAGCTCTTCTCTGCAAGATCTACAAAAGCAACACTTGTGAGTGTGGTATGGAGAACGTGTGCCTAAAACAAAAATCGTTTTTTTTCCTGCAAACTCTTGGAGATGTATTGTGTCATCAGTGCTGCCACTGCCAATTTGAGTTTGCAAAAAGGAGACAAATGTGGACCATTTTACAGAGCATTTGCATCGGTTACCTTCCCTCAATCCTTCCCTAAAATACTCTTACGATAACAACGGGAGCCTTGCCACTTAAGTCATTAACCCTCCAAACAGTCACAATAGCAACACTCCTCTTTCAGACACTCTTCTGACGTCTAGCGACCCCTCGGACAAGTTAGTTCTAGAATTATGAATAACCATTATTACTTATTTTACCTAGTGACACATAGATGTGTTTCCTCACAATACGGTGTGCTGTTTTACGGCCAAATTACCAGAGACCATTCAGTTTGACCACGAAGCCAATTGGGAAGTGGCTTTGGTCGAAATGATTCACCCTACACAAATAAAAGACTTCACTGAAGTCAAAACACATTTGAGGTAGAAGTTCTGAATGACCAAGTCCAACCATGCATAAATGAAAACGAAACCGTAGATGCCTCTATGAAACAACCAGTGTCCCCCAATGCTCCATGTTGAAAATTCCTACAGGCTATTATTTTAGCGGTCAACATCTTGATGGCACGATTGCTTCCAAATTCAATGGGCTGTTTGGCAAAGCCTTGGACAAAACCAAACCAGGTGTCACTCTCGAGTACCATAAAGCCGCTCGTCGCCAACGGATGAAATTTTTGGATGCCGAAAAGATATGCATACCATTTTGTCCTGAATTGTTTGACATTTTGGGTGGAGACCTCAAGATTGGCAAGGGTTCAATAATACCACGCATCGCCAACAGCTTGAATTGTGCGATGTTTTTTCGTTGGCGTGTAGAACTGAACCAAGGATTAAATTTGATATGTGTGTACTCTGATGTGGTGGAGTACAACGTTGTGGGAAACACATCCGCACCGTTACTACGAATAATTCCTTTCAAAGCGGATCATACCACAACCGGTGACGAGGAAGATGGAAACAACTATCACGTTCACCGCGAATATGTACATCCTCAACATTGGTATAAAAGGAGATCTGGGACATAATATCCCATTCTTCAACAGGAAAGTTACGGCTAAACTCCATTTTCGAAAACGATTCTTTAACGACTTGTAAGTCATGTATCCTGTATAATGAGCAGTCGCTCGACAGCGAGGACATGGTTTTGGAGATATGTTCAAGTCAGCGTTTCGTTCGGTTGCCTATGTTTTGAAACCTCTGGTGACACAAAGATTGCACCTCTTGAAAGATGCCGCTCTGACGCATGGCAAAGAATTTCTCCAAAATGTCATCATCGACTAGCAAAATCCCAAAGGTGATTCCTTGAGAACTGGCAGAAATGTCTTGCTTTAAACTGGCAAAGAGATTTTGGGCCAACGAGAAACGCCTATAAATGTCCTGGACGCTGCCCAGTAAGGCTTTCCTGCTTTCCTGACAGTACAGCAAGGACAAGGCAGAAGGAGACGACGAAGACTTCCCTCGAGAGAACTTCACACAAACAAAGCTAGAAAGACCAAGTAAAGAAGAAACGTCCGTGAATTAAACATTTCTGATCATTAAATAACAGAGTGAAAAAATGATGCACCAAGACTCTTGCGCCTTATTCCAAGTCGGAACTTATCTGTTTGTCATGCCACTCACTATGATGACTATGCAAGAATCTTAATGGGTAGAATTGCATCCTCTTTGACGACCTTAGCCCCCATCGAATTAGAAATCAAAGGACAGCCCGAATATTACATCGATCTGAATAGCAGTTACTTGTAGTTGAAAGTCAAAGTGATCAAAACGGATGACACCGCTCCGGTAGCCGATGCTCGAGTAACTCCAGTCAAGAATTTCATGCATTCCTTTTACAGCGAAGTGGATTTTTTCTTGAATAACAAACTAGTCATCAACAGCATGGATACTTACCCTTACCAAGCATACCTGGAAAATCTCTTGACGTAGTGAAAGCATGTATGGAAACCTGATACAACAGGCGATGACAAGTTTAACGACACAGTCCTAACAGCAGATGACGATCATCACAATGTAGTTATTAACGACCGTGAGAAAAAATCTTGCAAGGACGTAGTTTAGAAATGATAGATCGTTTGCGTTTGGACATGTGTTCGCAAGAAAAGTATTTGCTGAGCGGAGGGGATATCCGCTTGAGACGGAATCGTCGCAGTACCGTTTTTCATTTGATGTCCAATGCCAACGAGTACAAAACCATCATCCAAGAAGCCAGACTCTATGTGCGACGCGTGGAATTGTTACATAAAGTGGGAAACGACATCAGTGACACTTTGAACAGAACGACCGCCAAGTATCAGATATGATACGTGGAAGTGAAAACCTTCAAAATTGCAACTGAACTAAAATCCAAGATCGATGATCATCTATTCCAAGGAAAGTTACCCAATCGTTTAATTGTTCGTATCGTCAGCAACAAAACCCTCGTCGGAGACCTCACTGCCAATCCTTTCGAATTTAAGCTCTACAGAATGTCCAAGATCGAAGTCAGTCGCGAAGGCAAGACCATGTGTACCAGACCCTTAGTACCTAACTTTGCCCAGAAGAATTACTTCAGATCGTACTTGTCCCTGTAGCAAGCCACGGGACAGTTAGTAACCAAAAGCAGCCACGGCATTTCATACGACGATTATGCAGGAGGCCATGCTTTTTGGGCCTTTGATTTCACCCCAGACCAAGACAGCGACGAGGGACATTTCGACCCCATAAAATTAGACCAACTGCGCGTGGAACTTCAGTTTTCAGAAGCTCTAACCGACACTGGACGTCATCTTCTATGCCGCATTCGACAACACTCTAGAAATCAACAGTTTGAGAGAAGTAATTCTAAATTATTTGAAGCTATGGAAGACTCTTATCCCTCTTTGAATGGTAGAGAATCTATGGAAATGTAATAGGAGGCTATCTTGGAAACAGAACCAACTACTAAGGAAGACAAAGACGAAGAGGTGTGGTCATGTCCAGTGGACCAGAACAAGAATAAGATTTAGTCTCCTGATTTGCCAAACACCTGGCAGAAAGTGTTACAGGGTTGACCAAGAAAGTTTGCTATGGATGTCAAAATGATCATCTCAGTCAAATTCAACACGATAAATGTGTGATGACGAGTATCTTGGGGTCTCATCTTGGAAGAAGCAGTGTTGCATCGATGTTATGAAGATCATTAATCCCCTCAACTGACTTCTCTGGAGATCCATCGCATAGAATCTCTCTTGGCTCAGAGTACGGAGACGAGTTAAGAGACCATTACAAGACTAAGATTTTCAAGCAAAAAATCAGAATTGAATTGATTACTTATCATTACCTGAGGAAAACATAAACTAAATGGATACCTGTGAAATGTATTACCTTTTGAAAAACAGTTCTTACATCACTTCTTGGAATCCTGTCGTGTGCGCTGAAGATGAAATTCATCATCGCAAACTTAAAAACGATCAAGCTTATGTCATCAACACGGACTATATTCATCTCCCATGAACCCACTGGGTAGCCGTCGACTTTCCTCACGATGCATGTGTGGAGAATTTTGATTCGTATGGATTACACCTTTGGAAGACTGGGCGTCTGGGCATTTCTCCTCATAAAGTCGATGATGTCCAAGTGAATTTGAGTGTTTCTTTTATTTCGGCGCGTTCCATGTTTCTGCTTGATTGATTGATTAGTTGGATTATAGAGGCATTCCCACGAAGTACATGTGCTTCTGGTTTATTCATGCATAGCCAAATCCCCAGGCGTTTAGCACTCAAGGAGTGCTGATAATTTATCGGTCAGTTAACGAGACATATTGTCCCATGCTATCTGAATGGTGGGTTATCAAGAGTGGGAATGGACACAGTACGCACTCATGTTTAAGTAAGTCAGTGCCTATTGTGTTGATGAGTGGGATTAGAACCGATACTCACTCATGATTTTTGTTGGTGAGGAATTAATGCGCGCATTCTACGCTGATAATTGTTGTCCGACCTAGGCATGAGAGGAAGTGTGCGGGAGAGCAGGCGTCGATCCACAGGAAGGTGTCCGTTGACAAGTCCAGGGTGTTGATCTAAAGTTGTCGTCTTGCACGAATTTTGAATTTAGAATAAATGAACTTAATTCCTAAACGGTTCTAATAATTTTCTGAATTGAGAGAGGCTGTGCTGTTTTATGTTGTTAGTGAGAAGAAAACATAGAAGTTAGTTTGAGAGTGTTAGTAATAATATAGTTTGGGTGGGGAGTAGTTATTGAGTGTTTGAGTAGACAGGTCACCTTTTCTGAGTATTCAGTTCCCGATTGACATATCAAACATACCCGTCTACTGGATTTGAGACCTAGTTATTTTAGGGAGAGTTGTGTTTGGTAGTGATATATTTTTTGTTAATTTGCTGGGGGAGGGGGGTCTAGTTCTTGCTTATTTGAGAAGACGGGTCCTCTTTGCTGAGTATTCAGGTCACGATTGACATTTGAAAGATGCCCGTCTTCTGAGTTGCTACCTAGTTTGTTGGGGGTGGGGTGCTATATTTAGTACTTTAATAGCTTATGGTTTGAAATGCTAGTTGCCTGACAGGGATGGGTGTTGTTTTATATTTTATCTTTTTGCCCTGTTGTTTCTAGGTAGGTTAGGTTGTTACAGCATGTTAAATTTAAACTGGGATTGTTATTGTCTAGTATGGCTGTGTAGGTTTACGAGAATCAAATTGCTTGTTGAGCTTTTATGAATTTTGTTCTTCCTATTTGATATTTAGTGCAATTATTTGATACGTGTTGGATTTCTTCAATTGCAAGACAATGATAAAATGTTGATGTTTGGTCGTTTGGGTCCTAAGTGTTGGCCAAAACTGGCTGCTAATTTGGTTTTTCCTGTCATTATACGAGTAAATCATGTTTGTTCCGCACGTTTAACTTTGGATAGTTAAATGAACCTGGCGACTGTTTTTAGAAAAAGAAAGTTTTCTACTTCTGGGGGTGGAATCACAGTGTTCCTACCATTTTTTAAATATAAGCTTTCGTGAAGCTTTGTGTTTTTGTGATGCTTTACTTACGTTCAGAAGGATCGGGGTCCCCTACCTTGCTTTTGGCGACTTGGTCAGCTTGTTGATAGCCAGGAATTATCATGCGAAGGTATCCACATGAATTCGACTATCTGATCTTTAAGTATATGGTAGGTCCTGGCAAGGAACAGTTCTCTTGATTTAGTGTTGTGAGTTTTGATTCAATGTATTACACTAAGGGAGTCGCTAATTATTACGGCTTTTTGAATGTTATTTTCTTTAATCCAGTGTAACGATTCAATAATTGCCCATAATTCTGTAGTGAATATATAGAGCAATGGTCTGGTAGTCTTGTTCCCATTTTGATTATGTATTCCAGGATAACTACTACTGCTGACGTTCTGTGTGGTTCAGCTATCTGTGACTCGTCTGTATATATTTTTTGCAAAACCAGGGTAGGTGTCCTGAATATCCTTTGCAATGATGGATTTTAGTATAATTTCTTGTTCCAATTTGTTCCCATATTCGGTGGCTTTGGTGTTGATCCTTAGTTTGAATTGCAGCCAGGGGTTTGGATCGGGGGTTTAGTGAATTCCTTCTGTTGTTCTAGGAATGGCAGTGATTATTTAAGTTCTAGGATGTGGTTGCCACCTGGTGCGTTTGGAACTAGTTTCTGGTTAAAATTAGTGTTACATATGAAAATGGCAATTTTTGTCGGATGCGTGTTGGGATTTTTGGCCAATCGAACTGCGTATCTGAGTAGCATTTTTGTCTTCTCAGTTTTAGTGGCAGCTCTCCAGAGAGAATTTGGAGTTCGTCCAATGAGGTTGAGGGGAGTTTGCCGATGCAGACTATTAAGGCTTTCCTTTGTATAGCATTAAGTTTGTTTTGCTGAGTTATAGACTTGGCAACCATAGTCTAGCTTCGATCTGATGTGTGCTCTATATATTGTGAGCATAGTTTCTTGGTTGGATCTCCATGTGGTCCCTTTGAGGTTTCTCAAGTGGTTGATGTGTTTGTTACATCTTTGTGTTCGGAGGTCGATATGATGTTTCCAGGACAGGTGGTTATCAAAATGCATATCTAGGAATTTTACCACTTTAACATATTTGAAGATTTGATTTTGAAAATAGAAGTTTGGGAAAATTCGATGATTTATTCGTTTTGGGGAGAAAATAATAGCTGTAGTTTTCCCGTGTGAAATTTTAAACCCCTATTTATCCGCCTATTTCTCTGTTATCTAAACTTTGTTGGATTTCAGATAAGACTAGACTGCAGGCGGGCTTTATCGTCGGCGAATTGCGAGAAGTTAACTGTTTTGGAGGCAAGGTTAAGGTCAAGGTCGCTGATCATAATATTGAAGAGCCTAGAGCTGATTAGGCTCCCTTAAGGGTGCCGTTTTCAAGGGAGTATTCCTTTGAGTGAGTGTTCCCAATTCTGGCGAGAATCCAATTAATCCATTTAAACATGTGTCCAGTAATTCCGAAGTGGTTAAGTTTCACAATCAATCCTTTCGTCCATACTAGGTCAAATGCTTTTTAGAGATCAAGGAAAACGGCCATGAGGTGTCTGTCTGTTTTCTTCTTTGAGTTGAATGATAGTTTGATATCCGCTTCTAATCTTAATATTTGATCAGTGGTGGAGGTCTTGTTTCAAAAGCCACATTGGTTTTCTGATAGTAGAAGGTGATTTTACTATTTAAATCTGAGTTCTTGGTTCCTAGATCTTTAAAGAGGTGCTGATGAGAGTTTTCTACTTTACATCTATGTTCTTGAAAGTTTTTGGTACGGTTCTTATTGCTGCTAATGTCAGTGAAGCTTTGTCTTGATTGGTTCTAGCGCCTATCAATTTAGGGGTTAAATTAATTGTTTTTCCCCGGATGGTTTTTATCTTATCCCAGCCATTTTAGAATTTGATTTTAAGTTTAGCTTAGGGTTAAATAATGACCATGATTTTTCTTTAGCTAGCTTTATGGTTATTTAATTTATTTTTATTTTTATTTGTAATGGGTACAATCTTGGAAGTTTCCTGTAAGCTTGAATTTATTGAGGACTCATTTTTATATCTTTATGTGCATTTTTGCATAGGTTATTCCACCAGGGTACTGTTTATTTAGTTGTAGTGTTGGCGGTCTTTGGAATGCTTAATTTTGGCTGCATATTGTATAGTTTTAATTATATTATGATAAAAGAGATTAATATCTGAATTTTCTAAATCCTTGGTATTGATGTTTGTTAAGATGTTTTAAAATTTAGCACAGTCTGCTTTATCGTATTTCCATCTAGGTGGGACTTTAAGGGGGTTATGTTGTTCTGACATTTGGATAGGGATGATAATGCTGAAGTGGTCGGTACCTAGTGAGTTTTCTTGGTCTACCCACCAATTAATTATTTCTCTATGATGGTGTGGGAGCATTCTGCTGCTCTGGGGTGGTGATGTTCCCGGCAGTTAGGGTACTTAATAATTTGAAAATTCGGCAGTACCCCTGTGTTGACCACCACAGTGTTAGCATCTTTGTCTGTAACGGCATTTGAGGGCGTAGTGCCCCCAATGTTGGCATTTGTTACAAAACCGGGGCTTGTTTATAATGGGTTTGACTCGGTGACGCACCCAGTCTGGGCCTAACTTGACCATGGTAGAGAGTGGTTCAGAAGATTTTATTTCAGCTTTTGATGAGGGTTGCCTTTTTTATTTTGAGTCGATATATTTTTTTTAACCTTAGTTCCATTGTCATGAAGATTTTTAAAGAGAATTTCACTGTTTACGTCTTCGTTGTGGCCTTTAGAGTTAAAGCTTGTTGTTTGGTGTTGTTTGGTGGGTTCTTGGTTGGTTTTTGAGTCGGTTTGTGGTTTCAGGGAGGGTTTGGGTTTAGAGTTGCAAGCGTGAGTGGTTTACTTTGTATTTTGAAATGCATGTCTACTGTAATTTCGATGTGCCCTATGTTTTCTATTTTTAAGAATTGTTCAACCTGGTTGAGGGCACTGCATTGGATGATGAAGTAGTTGGCTTTAGGTCTAATTAGGTTGAACAGCCCCTGATGTGCTCTAGCTAAGGCTCCTGTGATACTTATGGAACTTAAATAGAGAAGCTGACTGTTTTTAATACTAATAAAACGTGTATGCTCAAGCGAGTGGTATTGTGGTTTTGCTTGATGGGAGAGGGGGTGAGTATATTAGCCCCTGAATTTTTGGACCCATTTTGGTTAGAGTTAGCTGGGTCTTTTGCTTTCATGGGGCCCTTTCCTTTCCCTATGTAGAGTACATTTGCATTGAGTCTGTCTTTAGTAGAGAGTTGGTCTGGTTGAGGTGGTTTATCCTTTTGGTACTTGTTGGTGACTCCCTTTCCTATTGAGTTCCCTGAGGGGCCTGAAAGTTGGTTGTATTGCGTTACTTCCATTTGTTTTTGGGTCCCTTTCTGAGGTCCCCGAGGGGCCAGGAATTTGGCTATTATGAATTACCTCTTTTTTGGTGGGGTCTTCCTGTTTAGTTGAGTTAGCCTGTTTAGTTGTTTTGGTGGTCGGAGGGGGTGTAGTTTTTTATGTTTTGATATTGCTGGAGATGCCCTATTTTGATTGGGCGTTGTTTTATTTGTTCTATCTAGATTTGGTTGTTGTTGAGATGGTGAAACGCTAATTTGGGGGTCATGGCGTATATTGAGTAATTAGCAATTTTGCTTGGGTTAGTTCGAGCATTTTGTATGCTGGTTGCGAGGTTGTTTTTTGTTTGTTTAAGTTTTGGGGAGCTAGTGGTAAAATTTCTTCTGAAAATTCAGTCCATGACATGGGGTGAGTATCAGTAAGTTCCTCATATTCTAGCGATATATTAGGGTCCGTGAAGAAGGCCGGTGATTCTGTGCACTCTGGGTTTTGTTTGATAGATGTTACTAGTTTCGAGCTGACGGGGGACATGATCGTGCATTGGAGAGATTTTTCGACTATATGTTAGATGGAGGGACTTTTGTTCCTGTTAACTGAGCCTATGCTTATGTGTGTGGGGCTAGTGGGTCCCTGAGTTTGAACTTTGGGATTGCATTTGGTCATGAGCTTGGTGACGGAGTTTTGTCTCCTAACTAAGTTGTCTCTTTTATTTAATGCAGCTTTGCTTATGCCAGTGATTTGAGACATTTTAGGTTGGAAGGTTTGAGTTAATGTTGTGATACCTGCGGCGGCGGCCACAGTAGAAAATGCACATTCACATGCCAGAAATATGCAAATTGCAACGGACCCCATCACCCCATCTCCAAGGATTGCCCATACACCAGGAGCGAAGAACAAATAATCCAATTCATGACTGAACATAAATTATCATACACAAAAGCAAAAGCCTCAACGCACTTGACAAATGGCTGGCAGGAAAAGGAGCCAGTGCCACAACGCTCTGTTATCCCTAACCCTAACCCCGCCCCTACCCACGACCAATTAAATCCCCCAAAACAGTTGCAAAGGGACCCTCCCCATTGCCCTCAAACGATAATTAGAAACATGTAAAATAACCATTAAAAAATGAAAGCAATGCTAAGAGCAACACCATCAAATCAACCAACCCTGACATATCAACCTTCCTTCAGGAGGTACGACCTCAAGCAAAAAGAGAGACTGAAGACAAACCAAAGATGAGCAATGCAATTAACAAAGGCAAAAGCAATGCAGATAACACAACGACGCAACAGTAGAGCGTAGATATCCCCATCTCTTTATTGACCTAGACTCTAGGAATTCACCTCTAAACGACCATTTCACCTTAGACGAATGGAGATCAGCCCTCAGAAACAAGAAATCCACATCTCCAGGAGAAGACAAGAAGATATGACATATACAAGAACGTTCCACCCAATATTGAAGAAATCATACTAGATATGATTAATCAGTCATGGCAGACAAGACAAATCCCCACAAAATGGAAACAGGCTATAGTTATCCCGATACCAAAAGCTGGTAAAGACCCAACATAACTATCATCTTACAGACCAATCTCCCTCACCGATATTATATGTAAGGTGATGATAAATAAAAGACTTAAACATCACCTTGAAAGTAACAATCTTCTCTCAGAAAACCAAAGTGGCTTACGCAATAAAAGATCTACCCTGGACCAACTAATAAGGCTTGAGTCACGCATTAAACTTGCTTTCAGTGCTAAATGAAAATGCGATCGACATCTCATAGCTATTTGACCAATAACATTTTAAAACTTAAGTGAGAACCTAACATATAGATCTATAAGGTGGCTAAAAGTCCAAACCCACCAGGACCTGCTACTCAATGTGTCACCAAAATTACATAAGTAGGAAATATGTCCCCAAAATTTAGAATTATAAGGTGGCTAAACCCCAGCCTTCAGGTCCCTCGCACAATTCGGAAAAAAATATAATTAGAGTAGGAACCCCAAATATCAACTGACTAAATTAATTCCCCTAAAAAAGACTAGGAAGATCCAGCATGTCACCTATATCCTAAAAATAGCACAAATAATGATTTTCAAATAGGACAAATAGACACCATTTAACATTCCGTAAATGGGGAACAAAAAAAAAGGATCCTGAATGTAATGAGCATCCCTTCCAGACATGAACTATAAAAGTGAGTGCGTGTGGGCCATTCCCACTCACCATGAGTCCCGTGAGACATAAATATCTCGAAAAATGGACTAATCAAATAGCACTTTTTAAGTGCACTAATGCGTTGGAGCAAGTGGCACTATTCCTTCCCCCTCGAACAAAATAGATCAGCCCCAAATGAGGCATTAACCAGTCGTACATGCCCGAATGGGCGCAATCGACTTAAATTCAAACGACCGACCGACCAGTCTGGCTAATATTCATTCAGTCGGCAGCGAACGTAGCAGAAGCAACACATAACGATAGAGTTAGCGATGGACATTATTCCCACCCCTGCAAGAGACGCCTTGAGAAGTCTGGGACTTCAATTGGCTACAGGATGGAGCATACGTGCACAACCGAAAAGGACGACATGGCGACGATAGATATCGTAACAAGTACCAACAACAACCTGGTAAATAGTATCAGCACAGGCCAACTCAGCACAGACGTGACCCTCCAAGAAGAGTTGAGTCCTCAAAGCCTAAACCGCCAGCTCAATCAGCAGCCCAGAGGCAACGGCACAGACACATTGAAGTGAGGGAAAGTAGTCTACCTATTCTACCTCCCCCACCTCCACCATCACATCCACAAATTGCCATACAGGAGAAACCAGCCCAAAGTTCAACATCAGGCCCCCATATACCAGCTGAAGCAGTCGAGAAGAAAATAGAGACTGAAAACAATCAGAATGATGACACCATGACCGAACGAGAGAAGATCGAAATGGAAATCATAGGTATTGTAGAAAATCAAGCCATCGAAATGGGGCTTTAACAACTTCTCCATGATAAAGAAGCAGCCATTAAACACCTGATGGACCACAAAACTGTCTGGAATGCGAGAAATCATGAACTGAACCCCACCTTACCTCAACCCAATAAAGTGGCCTTGAGGAAAGCATGTAGAGCTATCCGAATGAGAGTATAAAACTACGACAGCTATCCATGCCTGCTTGCCCGCATGATTGCAAATCAACTGTTATTCATACATGATCTTCCAGACCCACTGTCTTGGTTCCTGACTATTGATATCCGCCTGATGAATAAGCTGTGTAGCGGATATGGTCGACCCAGGAGATGCGACAATCCACACTAGAAAATCAGTGGAATTCCCGCCTCATCTACGAGACAGGTTAGAGGCTGAATACAGGCACATATCAATGCTATAAAGAGTGGGAACTAATTTGCATTGAGGTTTTCATTTTGGCTTGAAAACCACTTTCGATAATACCTCTATCTCTTATTCAGATTTAATTTTTTCGATACCATCGTCGAAATTTTACACTCCAGACTGGAATTTATTCCATCCCTATGCGTGATACATATTTGTTGAGTCATTTGAATCAGACTGATTGGTATTATGTAAAGTTAAAGAAAACAGTACACTTTGTACATTAAATTATATTTTATTATTTACAGGAAATTTTGTAACTCATTTGATTTGGTCGATTGCATAGGTGGCTTACACATTATTGGCATTCTTTTATTGTCCATTAGTAAAACTGGACTAGATTTGAAATAAGTACGAGCTGGCTTTCTTGGGCGTACACAACATCCTAGGTCTGCTTGCCGAGTTCCATGCCTCCTGACTCTCTCGGACATTCGTACATGAACGGAGATGTGGAACGATTTCCATCCGTCTAGTGCCTGTTGTCCAGATGTGACGTCATAGTGGCGACCAATCGCTACTGGTGTCACATACTGCTTTGGTTGACACCCTGCTCGACTGGTAGCAGACTGAACTCCTTATTCTTATACACAAGTGCGTCTGTAGGGTCTACGCCCACTCGTGTACTGCCTTACATTCAGATTGTCAGGGACTCAAATAGTCATTCGACCAGACGGCCTAATTAAAAAGTGTTATGTGAACACATAAATTCCTGGGGGATGTGGCACTTATTCCTTCCCCCAGGAGTAATTAAACAGCCTGCTGTCCGGGCTTAAAACCGTCGCACATGCCCTAGCTGGGCAAAAACGACGTTAATTTAATTAGTCAGTCAGTCAGTCTGGCTACCTATCGTCAGCGAGACAACATCAAAGAAAATGAGTAGAATCAGCAAATTTCTTGAACTCCATATGCGCCTGGAATATGCTCTACGTCTGCTGGATGAGACGGCTATGGAGGTCATAGACAAAAGTGCCAACATTGAGTACGAGGAGGAGAAGATAAAAAGAACGTAGACGAGGAAAAGAAAAGGTTTATCTTACCTCGCCTCAGTCTTAAGCAAAGGTGTGAGGTCAAACCTACGGTGAAGACACGACCACAGCGTCAGCCACTACCAGTACCACCACCACCACCACCGAAAGTCGCTGTCCAGACAGAAAACTCTGAGGAGGAGTTGGAAAGACAGTTGGCAATAGTGGGAGCATCCGCGTTCCCCACAAGTAAGGAGGCAATAGCATCATCCACATGCAGGACGAAGGATCGTAAGGGAGAGAGATTTCAGAATCCCGCAAACTGAAGATTGGGGATCTCAAGCCACTCAAGCTGCCTCCGCACTCCCAACCATACACATCAATTAGCACAATGACTGGAGTAGGAGATGTGTGTGTGTGGCCAGACCTGGGAGGTGCATATGGAGTTCGAAGAAAACACCCCTTCTCATGGCTAACCATATCTCTAGAAAGAGACTCACCGAGTTGCCAAAAATAGAATTGTGTGCGTGTATTTGTGTTTGTGTGCGTTCGCTTACGTGTGTATGTGTGCATGCGTACGTTTGTGTTGGTCTGTGTGTCTTTACCTTAACAAAACCCTTGTCCTAGCACTAAAGAACATTTGTGAAAGTGAAGTAGTGTGACTATAAAGATTGACACCTTTACTGATGTGATTGTAGGCGATGGTGGGATTTGTACACAAAAGATATTCTCTACTATGTATTGACAGAAAGTATAGTGGGTTTAGTAGGTTAGAACTCAAAAATCACAATGATGTTGTTTGGTATGTGATATGGTTAGTTGATGAGAGCGGATGTTTTCCTTCACATCCGTGCTTGAGACATATAAAGTGGAGCGTTCGTGTTCGCACCATTCAACACGGAATACAAAATGACTTCAAACCACATGGACAAGATGATGAAATTGTAATAGGTGGTGGATACCATAGGGATGGTGGAAGAGATGCTCATCAGAAAAGAGTATTGCGTTTATAGCCCACACATATTGAAAATAGAGATTAATAATTTGAAGAAAGAGAAAGAAATATTGAGAGACAGGATAAAACAGGAAATGGAGGAGAATGAGGACAAAGTGGAAAAGGAGCAAATGAGAAGATGGAATCGAAAGATTTAAAAAAAGATGGGAATGAGAAAAGGAAACAAGAGGAGAAGAAGGAGGAGGAGTAGAAAAAGAATGGGAAGAAGAATAAGAACAAGAAGACACAAATGTGATGGAGATGAAATGGTTGAGAAGAAAGAAGGAGATAAATTAGAAAAAGTTAAATGGCCCTTTTCAGGGCCACTCCATTGACTCGAAAAAATATCTATTCTCTCTTGCTTAAATTTGTTTAGTCAATTTTGTGTGTGATAGATTTATGTTAATAAACAGATTTATGTTCATAAATCCATGTTTGTGGAATATGTCTATGTCTCTGTCTATACCTCTAACCCTGTCTCTAACCTCGTCTCTATGTCTATGTCTCTATGTATATGTCTCTATTGTCCCTAGAGTTACGCGAATTCAGGTCAGCCACTTGCATCACTGTATCGCCCGAATGATGTCAGCCTCTTGCAACATTGTTGCCATTGTATCCCCAGTGTCCAGTACGGCGACTTCACCCTTGTTACAATGTATTTTGTCCCTGTAATACCGGGACTCTGTCTGTAATGCTAGTTTCTATTGTCCCTATAAATCTTGTCCCCATAGTGCCCGGAACCTTTTTTAACATAGAAATCCCATTGTCCCCCACTAATGTGGTAACGGTTATACAAATTAGACCAGAAATATTAATATTATTAGTCCTAAAAGTTCTATCACAAGTTGAGAAGTATTTAGTATTGAGATTATCATCTCGCCATTGCTAACTGAAAGTAGCCGTAGAGCTCAAAATCGAACTAGAGCACCGTTATTGTAACGTTTTGTAAAATTCTTTCTCTAGAAGATGAACATCACTTTGTAGTTGTCATGTGTGCCAACATCATAGTAGGAAATATATAATATCCGATGATTACACAAGACCTGGTCCTTTCACACTTGTATAACTAATGTTGTTGTTGTTGTTGTTGTTGCTGTTGTTGTGAGTTTAACACGATTTTCAGCACACGATATGCTTATACACAGCAGTACAATTGGTAGAAGAAGAATTCCGTATAACACCGCTAAAATTCGCCGACCCACGGGAAGCTATTGGCAAGCGTTTCTCACGTATCCACGTTGGCTGCGTCGGAGATTAAAACCCACGCACGGGTGAGATGGCATTGTTTGATAAAGGCTTGACAACTCATTAACCCGGGGCCCCTATATAAGTAATGCAAGTTAAACTAAGAAATATTATCATAAAATTGGGAAAATACGTTTATGAAGCATTCTGTTTAAATCTTAGCTTATATATATATATATATATATATATATATATATATATATATATATATATATATATATATATATATATATATATATATATATCTGAAATCTGTAATATTGTAAATTCATGGTCACGTTCAACCTCATATCTTTCATATACTGAACATAATAGTCTATTCCAGGACTCGTTATTATAGATTATGTTGTAAAATATTTGTATATTTTTCATATATATTTGTCCTTGTTTCACATTTTTTTCATACTGATTAATCAAAACTGCGTAGTTTTAGTCCCAGTATAGTTTCTCTTCGCTTCTGTTTTGTTAGAAGAAACACAGTACGTTTCTAAAAGGACACACTGTTATAATGTCATGCTCTTAGAAAAGTCTTACCGTACAAGTCATACCATGTACCGCTGGAAGCACGGATATATGATCTTTGGTCATGCAAGTTTTATTTCATGAAAATATTTTGTTCTAATTTAACGTTTTTATTATTCATATGGAACTGGCATATTAATTTATTAAATTACTCACAAATTTGTGTATAAATTGTCAAACCTGCTTTTGCCATTAGTAGAAATCATACAATACTTGAAAAAATGCAAACTATCTTTGAAAACTGAAGTTGCATCACTCTTTATGTTTATGTCGTTTCTTGTCTTTTGTTGTATTTATTCTGATTTTTTTTTCTTCATCCTTGCCGGTTATCTCCGTATCTGATAATTAAAAGCTTGTATAGCAGTGATAGGAATGATTATAAAAATAATACACCGTAACGTGCAAAAAGTCGCAAAAGCCAAAGATAGCGATTAATAGTGAATCTTGAAAGATCTTGGTCCTACACATCTTTAGGTGCGTTTAAATCTAGACAATATTGACGATTCATTATATTATGAAACATGAAATTTATCCCTGGAACTAAAAAAGCGGCCAACTTCACATGTTGTAAAACAAGATTTGATACATCGCCGTTGAAACCAGAAGAAGCCATGTCATGTAGGGTAACGGTAGGTGGCCTTTATGTGATGTTATGCTAGATTACTTTTTTCCATTTTAAATATATTCTTTAATAAATGAAGGGAAAAGGTTACGCATGTCGTTTATGATATGTCTACAAACATGTTTATTTCTAAAACTTTTCAGATCCGCTTAAAAAGCGGGCCTATCTCTTTCATTCTCTCTCTCTCTCTCTTAACAATTTATCCAACCGTGTGCGAATGTTGTTGTTATTAGAGTAGTCACTGGAGGAATTTGTGGAATGCATGATGACACTACGTTTGAAGCACTCCCGAAAGTGCCACGATACACCACACTCATAGCTAAGTATACAGAGAGCATGTTCTTTCATTATGTTCGATATTAGGCGCAAATATACGATGTATTCCATCTACTGTCACTTTCAATTTACCAATCAAGTCTCAACCTTGCACCAGCTAGATATTTCGAAGTGAGATTACCTACCTAATTAATTAGGTGGAGAGTCGTATACAGAATTAAGGTTAATTGCTCAACGTATTGCATCAACCAGACGTACTTCTCTAATGGGGGTGGGGGGGTAAATTTATATGGGGGCAGCAGGGATTCATTTATATCACTGTCGAGTTCGGGTACAGAGTTTTAGCTCCGTTCTTTTTATACACGTGTCGGTTAAACATGTTTCTTTGATTACGAGAGGTTTTTTGGGACGATTTTTGGTTAGATCAGGTTTTCGAGCCACAAGAGGTTTAGGACTAAATGTGGTTTAGGTCTTTTCTTCGGGTGCGAGATCTTACGTACGAGTGCCACAATTCCGTTGAACAATTCATGGTGACGAGTGTCACAGGTTCCTCGGACAGATTTTTGGGGGATAGGCGCATTAATAGATACTCGTTGTGGAGAGCTCTCGAAGACGGGTCTTGGTCAATCCGCTTTAAACAGTTCTGGTTACGAATAGTAATACCTTTCGGCGCAGTTCAACAGGAACAAATATCGGTATTGCCACAGCACCATCAGCCCAGTCAAACACAGGGGATGCAAAAAGGTTGCAAGACAGTCCCCCTCCTTTACTTTGTGCGAAGGTCGGGTGATGCATCGGCTTTTATAAACTCAAAGGCAAACGTATTTATCCAAAGTCGACAAGGGGGTGATGTCTCTCGGCGTCAACTATATTAAAGCGGACTGTTAGCGCATCCGGTAAGAGGTGAAGAAGAAAGGAGCTCTGGAGACATGTTTGAAAAAGATTTTATATTACTCGGTAGAGTGGCTCAAGATTTGCTCTCTGGTGATAGTTTTCGGCGGCATAGTGACTCTTACACAACGAGTATAAGCACCGGAATGATGATGATATATAGAAGAAAGAAGTATTCCCTGAGAGGCATCGTCATCTAAGGATCGTTTAGTCAGTTGGTCTCACTCCTTTGTCTTAGATGAACTGCCTGCAATGGTGTTAAAAGTCTAACTCTTCCACATAATTTCATCAAGGTTTGTTTTGGCCTTATTGGTTGGACACCGGCTGATAAAATATCTCCTCACAGAAATTAGGCTACAACTCAAAACCGTAATCTCTAGGTTAATCGCGATGAAGGCAGCAATAATTATTAACCAAACCCCAATCCCCACCACATCCGTGCCAAGAGAAGCAGACTCCATCACCCAAAACTGATAATGTGCCTATATTTTTTTGCAGAAAACAGGTTGCTAAATAATCTTCACCCGTAGAATGGCTTCGATTTTCTTTAAGCGATCCTCGTGTAGATGATCGGTCTTTGGGTATAGCGACGTTACACTTCCTTGATGAGGAAGCTGAGATGAAACCTTAATATATTTTAAAGCTGTTGTCAGTGGTTATGTTGATGGTGGTCGCACACAGGCAAGAAGGTGATAGCGTTAAAGACTTTGTAAATTTCCTTCGTTTCTTGAAGTTCGCTAAGATTATGCTCTTCAGACCACCTATTAAGAAAGAACATCTTGTAGTTTAACGTCTGCCCTCAGATCTTTAGTCAATTTGTTCAGACCTGTATCTGTGACACGGTAGAGAGTTATGTCTTCTTTAAATGCATATATAGTTTTTATGTGGCAAGACGGGTGATAGAGGTTGCCGAAGGTAAACCCTTCTCCGAGAACGTTTCACCAAATTCTGTTTTCCTTCTAATAGTAATCGCGTTCGAGGCAACTTGAGACCGATCCTCTCTGATGGTGTACCGCCAAATAGAGCGTAATTACCCCTAATGATACCGCAGATGTTTAGAGTGGATGAAAGCGTTGACGTTGAAATCTACGCAAAGCTGGCCGGAAAGCGCACGTGCGATACGCCTCTTTAAAAGTTATCAATAATGCCGTTGTAATTATGCACTAGTACGATTCCACTGACGAGGATCAAAAGCGAGGCCCATGTATTTTATTGTCCTATCAAGAGCTCCGAAATGGTGTCTGCACACAGACAACAGCAGCACGACGTACCATAGGAGATGGCATTAATATACCTACTATTCACCCACTTTAACAACTTGTAAGAGGGTGCTGTTTATATTCCATCCACGATGTGTCCCGTGGTATTTATCTGGACGTGGTGGACATACGTTCGTAGGATGACAATAAACCCATGGGGATTCTCTTCCGTGTGCGTGGTAAGAATCACCGGTACTTCAACGCAAACATTAAGCCGAGCCCATTTGAACCACTTTTATTGAGCGTCCAATAGAACCCTGCATTCATTTGTCCAGTGTGTGGAAGTTATAGTACCTGTCAGGAATTGGTTTTCTTAGACCGGATTTGTTTGTTCTGGTGGATGAACAATAACCCGGGAACAATAACCCGGTTATTGCTAAACTCGACAGATATGTTTTATTGCAGAAAAGCGCAGAGGTATTAGGATCCTTGGGAATCACCCATTCCAGGTTCCAAGTAGATACAAACGTACTTAAAATTCTTCAGAATGCTAGCAGCAAGGTAGATTCTACCTTAGGGAACGGCATCTTCATGATAACAAGTAACACGGAGCTTAAAATCGGCTAATTTGAGGGATATAACTGCTTGTTGTAAACGGAAACATAGTAATAGGCACCAACTCCAATTTCAATTTGATACATGTTCCTGCTTAATTATCTGATTAATGCACATTACAACAACCACAGCCAACGTAACATTCCATTGACCACCACAAGCCCGTAGAAGGCAGGAACGACAAGATTGTGTTTCTGGTCAGCATCGAGTACTATGACCCATCTCAGCGAAAGCTGAACAGTTCTCTGGCACAACAACGCTCTTTGTATTCTACGACTGAGTCTTTCTTTTGGCTGTCAAGCATAAAGATACAGCCTTTACCAAGCTTGCCTATATCAACCACCATGCCGAGTTAGAGCGAGAGTGTAGCTCAACAGCTAAGCCCAATGTATTTTTACCTTGTAGCGATATACTACAGCCTGCGAGATTAATGGATAGGCCTGCCGGCGATCAAAAAGTAGATTCACTTGCCGGCAATCCGCAGCCGCGATTTGATCTTCTAATCTCTAACGAGCTTCACCAGTCACGACAAGGTTCAGCGATACAAATTCAGGTATACTCCAGCATTGAATGAGATCGCTGGCCGTTACAATCATGCCGAGTCCTTCACCTAAAAATACAAGTCTTAATTAAGTCGTCAAAGCCTGGCACCTACTTACAAGAGAGACCGGTTGAATTAACCCATGCTGCTATAGGTTGACCCTGCCGGGAGTTTGTTTTCTCAACTTGTGTTTAAGCACGGCGTGCTTGTAAGGCAGGGCGATGGCAGCGTAAAGAGCGGTTAAAAGGTAATACGGCTTCGCGGCTCTTTAGGCATCAGCAAGTCCATGAAATGCTGTTTTGCGAGAGAATGTGCACATCGTAGCACTGAGTCGGTTTAGCAATACCACCGAGTCCTCAGAAAAGGCAAACATCATTTAAGTTTATCATCTTGTGTTTTCACTGAACCCATGAGACAAAGCGGCCTACCACCTTTTTGTTGCTGTGATCAACCTCACATCGCCTTTCACGAATCCATGGGAGTTCTCTAGCAGGTTTTCAGTAAACTGTGGTGGGTCTTTTGGCCTGTATTTTCAAACTATTTCGATGTTATTAGCGGCACAGCTGTTGTTCAACTGTAGCTTTCGCCTTGTCTTCGGATGGCATTTTCAAAGTGCTCGATGATATGCTATAACAACGCAGATTAGATCTCCCTCCATCAAAGAGTCCACGTTTTTAGGGGTCGTAAAATACTACCTTTTCCTGGCGACATTTTTATAAAGGGTCAAGACGCATGACACTCGAAATCTTGACCGCCCTTCCACCCATGAGGATTTCTGTCTTTCAGTGTTTAAACTTGTTTTCTACTACCTATGCCCTCACTCAGCCCCGGGAAGAAACTTGGCGCTTATTTACCTCCGCTAAAATAGTGGCTGCTTGTTTGTTGCTCATCTGCCGGTTCAAGATGAGTCGGTTACGTGGCATTAGGCTAATGTCGCCAAGGGTTCGAATATGTCATCCTCTTCGATGCGAAATGTGCCGATCTCTGCCTTGACGTATGCTAGGCGCTGGTGCTAGTTACGGTCTATGATTTTGGAAACAGGCTCAGGTTGCTGTTGTTGTTGTTGAGTTTAATTATAGTGGTGTGCGCACAATTGTGCATGTTCCACTTTTTTCTGACTGCACCGCAGCCTGCTAGTTGTTCCTGGGGAAGGGGATGGTGCCACCTCCCCCAGGCTTTTATGGATTCAAGGAACCCTGATAGTTTGGCCTCAATCTGTGGGTCCATAAAGGTCCCTACAGTTGAATGGTTGGCTGTCATTAGTGTGGTGTGTCTCAGGTTGCTGCGTTATCCCGCCACTAATTGCTAAGCCGTACTAAGATGACGCAAACACAATGCAGAAATACGCATACTTCTTGAGCTTTTACAAATTGCATTTCTGAGTGTCCTGTATGTATATCTAAATAAATAGAATATTTGTAGCTTTTGTATTTACACTTCAATAAATGCAAGCTGCAGAAATTCTCTGATTAACTGAGCCTTTTTCTCTTTTCTAAGTTTCGATCGTAACGTATATGCGCCATAGCCCCAGCCCTAACATTTCCAGAGTGGTTCCCGAGAGATGAGCACGTTAAATAAAACGGCCTGACCAACACTCGTCCCAAGAAGGGCTCACGGTTTCGAAACCAGGACCGACCAACACTCGTTTATGCAAGCTCTCCTACGACGAGTATCCATCAATATTCTCACCAAAAGTTTTCAATAGACCAACTGACCCTTGTCTCAGCGAGCTCTCTGCGACGATCATCTTTCAATACTAAATAACCCCTCTCGCCACCCACCATTTAAATTTGTTCTGCCATCCTCTTCTGCTTGTCTTAATAAAAGAATAAATTATTTTATAATCGTATTAGCCTTGAAGAAGATAATGCATGAAGACTATTTTTCTAAGACTTTAAATTATATTTTAAACGAAATGCCATGATTTTTTACACTCTAGATGCCTCGCTTTCAAATAAACTAATTAAGTTATTATTTGTTTATTTCACTAAAATTAAACCAATTGCTAGTTGTATAGCTTGTAGTTTTCATTTATTTTTCTGTTGATAAAATTTTTATTCCACGATAGACACAACGATGAAGTAAATATATTATATAATGTGTGATAACTTGGTCAATATTAGAATTTCAGTTGAAGACAGAAGATCGTGGTGCTTGCTTTACGTCAATTGCTTCGCTAATTCAGCATTTCTTCCTCATTATAGTGGAGGAATTAGTTATATAGTTTAATCTTTGGTTACATCTACATCTGTCTGTGTATTATTAATATTCATGATTATACTATGACTCGACAGAAGGATATTATATCCGTATGCTGCTTTAACTGTTGCATATCAACAAAGGATTCAGGTCTCAAACTAATATACCTGCATCTTTCGTTTGTATTTATGTTGCCCAACTTTCGTTTGTATTGTCTTTATATTACCCAACATTTGTTTGTATATTATTCATGTCGCCCAACTTTCCTTTGTATGCTATTTATGTTTCCCAAGTTTCATTTGTATTGTCTTTATATTACCCAACATTTGTTTGTATGCTATTCATGTCGCCCAACTTTCCTTTGTATGCTATTTATGTTGCCCAAGTTTCATTTGTATTGTCTTTATATTACTCAACATTTGTTTGTATGTTATTTATGTCGCCCAACTTTCCTTTTTTTATGTTCTTTATACTGCCCAGCTTTCCTGTATATGTTCTTTATGTTGCCCAACTTCCGTTTGTATGTTACAGTTAGACTAGGAAATCTTTATATTCCATTACGATCTTGGTTAGGTGAAAATCTGAATAAATACGAATTTGATAAACAAATAACTCATTCCTGTTTTAGATCAGAATGCCAGATATCATTCGAGAAGAGTTATTTACTGAAAATATTTACTGGAATTTACTGGAATTACTAGAGTTTTCATTGATTTTTGGATTAACACTGCTTTTAATTGTTGTTCAAAGACATTCTCTTTATAACATGGCGTTACATAAGGATATTCAAGACTATTTGAATTTATTCGAAACGTTCTATATTTTTGGACTAGCGATGGAACATTCAGAATTATCTGGTTTTCGATTTACATTACTGACTTTTCACTTTGTATTGTAGAGAAATAAAATGCTTGAAGCTGTTACCTAAATCCATCGTCATGATCACTTTATCTGATGCATCATTTAAGAGTCGTAACAATATCTATCTATCTATCTATATATCTATCTCTCTACCTACCTACCTATCTATCTATCTATCTATCTATCTATCTATCTAATTATTCATGGCTGTAAATGGTAGTGATTATGTTTAGTTAGATTTTGCCTACGTGAAAAGTGTCTGTTTTGTGTTCTACTAAGGTACTATCTTTAGAGTCAATAAACATTTGTTTGGACTGCTCAGTGGAAATAGAAAGTGCTTATTTCTTGTACTATAATATTACTTTGGAAGTTTTGAGAATTATTTAAATGAGTTCTGGACAACGCCATTTTGTTAACGTCAGAAACTTTTATGTAACTTTCTTTCATAGGACATTATTATAACTCTTTTGGGATTATTTTGGATTCACTTCATTATACATTAAGTTTCTTTCACATTTTCATGTATAACTTTAATAGTTAAATTATTAACTGAGAGACAGATATACGGATATATGCAGTTCTTTCTTTTGCTCTCTCTTCCATATATTTCTATTCATCGCTTTTAATCGTGAATTATCATGCCCTATACTGACCTAGGCAAGGATCTAGTCTCCCAGAACGGTAGTCTGAAACAAACTCAGCCTTACAACATCATTCGCATATATAACGAAAACACGAGAGTCATAAGATAAGTGGTGATTATGTTACATTCCTGTGAACTCTTTTTAACGAACAATATCCTGTTCCATGCAGTGGCACATTTACGCTATTGCTTTGCACTTTTTCACAGTCTTTGAAGTATCAAGCAATCAAGGGATGCCTTTTCAGGTACGGTTTATCATAAATACTTACTTAATATCGGATGCTTAAAATATCTATGATTGCTTCGTCCCTTGAGAGGACGGAGGCCCGTGCGAATCTTTTGATTTCTTATCGCAAACTAGAAGATTTAAGTTTTAGAGAACTTCTCCATAATGTTTCATTAGATACATGGGAACTGAGACTCTTTTGATTCGTGTTACTCGCGTGCTACGATGGCCATAAACTTCAGTGTACAAGATAGTCTGTAATAAAAATTGGAACAGATCCTTTAAGATATAGTTGTTACCGAGTTTTAAATTCCCAACGTTTATGTTCAGTGCGATAGTATGTTTCAACAAGTTTTGATAACTGCGTCATCTCAATCTCTCTTATTGTTATACAAGCTTCTTTTTTTCAGCAGCCTGTTCAACTTATATAATGACATATGGAATACATATTCCCATCGCACTTGATTATGACAGAATGGTACTGTGGGATGGTATAATCTACTCGAGTGTCGTGGGATGCAAGTCTATAGGCCAGATTATTTGTTTTTCAAACCCGCGTTTGACACGAAACGTCGTCCTCAATTCTTGGTCTTGTCTGAGTTAACTAAAGTCAAGGAACTGATAGGTATGAGAGTGGAACAAGACATCTGAGAAACAAAAGAGGTAATCATCAAACACGTGCGAGATATCAGTAATTGCAGACCTACAGATTAGATATATTCCAGCTTTGTCATTTTTAATTTCTGTCACAGGATGAAGCATGATCACAATGTAATCTCTTGCGCGAGCACTTGTATTGTTATGTTTACAAGGCAAGATGTATTCAGTTTAATGTTACACTAGCTAATATATATACCTTTTGACCTGTTTTCATTACACCGATCCACTAGGCAATTGTCCAATAAACACCGACCATCTTAACAGAAACGTTTTATAAGAACTGACTCACACATAATACATATTCCCGAGAAAGTTGTTACGAATCTCTTGCCTGAAATTAAGGAACAGAAAAAGCGAAAACCAACAATTCCTGTAAAATTTAACAAATACTATTTTTACAAAGAAAACAAAGAGAAGATTTAAAATGAATTTACACTGTTGTGAATTAAATTCCAAACAATCCAAAAACAGAACAGAACAGACAGACCATATTAGATAACATAATAAAAAGAGTATAATACACAGTGTGCTATAAATAGTATAATACAGTGTGCTATAAACAGTATAATAAAATACGTTTGTTTAGTTGTTGATATTAATACATATTAACAGCTCAGATCTTAGTTTAAAAGCAAGATACAAAATTTTGAAACATTTGTAATAAGGCCTATTACATTTATAAATTTGTCTGCTGATGTGTTGATATAATAATATCCTCGAGTTACTTCCGTCTTTAAATGATATTAGAAATACATATACATGCAAACGATGCTCATATTCTACACACTTGATATATTCCTTAAGACCTAATTTGCGAACACTTTGATCTCTTTCAATTTTAGTGTGTCGTTCAATCATTAAATCGTGTTTAAGCATAGTGTAATGATGCAAATGCTTTCCTGAAAATGAAAGGTAGATATAATGTCAAATATTTCTCAGTATCCAATAAGGTCTTATGCTTGCTACAAGGTGGCACGTCAAAAGGTTTTGGTATGGCACGCGAAGGGCATCCAAAAATCTCGATTTCAACAGTGTTACTCTCTTAGTGGTGGCACGCGCTCGTTCATTTTATAATTAATCCGCAAAAAAGTGGCACGCTATGTAAAATAGGTTACCGACCCCTGCTATATAATAACATATTTTTTAGAAACGCCTATTTTACTCTAGTAGACGTTTTCTGAACATAGAAACTCTTTGTCACCCATTTCTAGCGCAAGCCATTCATAACCAAGACCATACAGGAATACAACATATTAACTATACTGACCCATGTACTTCTGCCTGCATCATTATAATTTAATATAACATTAGAAAGGATACTTGCTGGTCGGCATATGTATAATTTTAGTCCACATTCACCAAGAATAACATAATTATTCACAGTATTTCGTATATTAAGATACACTTGACAAACCTGTGTTTAACTGCTTTTATTTCTTGTGAATAGTCATATCCCCCTATTTCTGAATCGTAACATAATATTTGTTTGAGCGTAGCGTTAAAAAATGTAAATATATCGTTTACATTTTTTCTGCCTATACCGCCCTCCTCCTAGTAGAAAAAAACAAACTCGCTGACTCTCTCTTTTTGGAGCAGTTTCCGAATCTCCTGGGCTATGGAAATTCGATAGGTGGCAACATGATTATTCTTGGAGATTTCAACTTTTACTTTAACTGTCCCGGAAACTCAGATACATCAAAACTCGTAGATTCCATTAATGTTTTCAGCCTCAAACAGTCAGTTAACCAACCCATCCATAAACATGGTCACATTTTAGACTGGATTCTTCATAGACCTGATGATAACATTCTACGATCCTCCCTGGTATCCCATGACCTTGCATCAGATCACCTCTGCATTATATGCCATCTTGACGTATCAGTCCCTAACCCTCCACCTTTATCTGCTACTAAGAGAAACCTCTGTATGATAAATAGAACCAAACTAATGCAAGTAGTGAATAGGGATACCCTAGGGACTAGGGGACTTCCATGTTAAATTAGAGAGTTGTACCATGGGCACTATGTAAAATTTAACATTAGAGAAAAAAAATTCTACCCTAGGGACAATGAGAATTAACATTGGGGAATAGTTCGTGGGACTGTCTAGGGACAATGGGAATTTAACATGGGAATAGATCGTGGGACTGTCTTTGGACAAGGGGAAATTTAACATGGGAGAAAAAAATAGCAATTCTAGGGACAAGGGGAATTTAACATGGGATTTTTTTAAAAAATAAAATAATAAAAACGGGGTAGGCAATGAAAGTCAAGGTCTTTTCGAGAGATTGGAGTGGCTCTGAAAAGGGCCTTTGGTTTTATGTTAATATTAAGGTATATTAACATAAAGGGCATCTGTACATCTTCTTCTTCTTAAGCTTCGCCTAACTGTAGGGCCATAGATTAGTACTCTCTTGAGGCATCCTTGCCTCTCCACATAGACTCTTCGTATCCATAGGCTGGTGTCGGTCCTATGGACAAATGTCCACTTGGATCGGACATACATTGGTATGTCCGTCCGGAACATCATGGATGATACAAGCGTGGAAGATTGTACGTCGGTCCACATGTTGAGGCGCCGAGAACAGGTGAAGGAATGCAGTGAACTGTACTTATTTAAAGGGAGAGGAAGGATTGAAACGGATTGAGTTCGTTGACCAATCCAAACACGCGTTACAAAATTCAGTCAGCCCACATCCAATCCGAAGAGAGCAGTCTGTGACGTCACGTGGTCTATATAGATCCGCTAGCGCCTGTGCGCAGTCAATTCATCCAACAGTTTTTCAACATGACGGAAACTCAGAAAACGATAAATTGGAGTGCACCAGCCTAGGAGACCACCCAAGGGAACCCGGACTTACTTTCAGAAGAGGTGAATTGGGATTTTGTGGATTTTCTTACCTCGCAAGAATTTGTTCCGGAACCTTCGTCACCTTCTCCTTCATTACCGCACGTGGAGAATTTTAGACAGAGACAGAAAGAAGAATTGGAGAAATTTATACAACAGCAAAAGGAAGCGGAACAAGCTTTTCTCCTACAGCAACAACAGCAAGAAGAAGAGGTAAGAAAAAAGCAACAACAACAAGAAGCAGCAGCAAAGAAACAAAGGTGTGAAAATCAAACGGTCACGGTACTGTTAGACATTTTAGCGGAGTTAAGAAGTCTGAAACAAATGTATCAGACTTCTTTATTACGACCGAAGAGAATACGACCTTCCCGAGCTAAACACTCCAACCCTGTGACTAAGCCTATCGTGCCACCCTTAGTGATTTCAACCACATCATCATCATCATCAACAGTACGCAGTCGAGAAGTAGGCCTTGGCCGTGGCAAACGATTAAGACAGTTAAAGTTGATTGCTTAAACTCACTCCTACACCAAAGGCCCTTTTCAGGGCCATCCACGTCTATCGAAAAGAGATAGACTTTCAATTGCCAACATCCATTCAAACTAAAAAAAAACATTTTACCCCTATAGTACGTGTGTATGAGTGTGTGAGTGTAGGTTCTTATTTTAAAATCAAAACCCAAAGACACTTACTTTTTTATACCTAATTTATTCTTTTATAAATATTTACAATCCAATTCACAATTCACAACAGAGCACTTTAAAAGTTCATACACTTCTTCTGTCTCATTGTTCACTCTCTCTGTTTTTTCAATTTCTTCACCTTCACAGTCTTTTCCTCCTCTTCCTCCTCACTTTCTTCCCTTCTTTTTTCTCCTGTTTCTTTTTCTTCACCTGTCTGCTTTCTTCCTCTGAAAAATGCCTTTCTTCTTCTCACTCCTCTTCAGAATCCCTCTCTTCTTCTGACTCCTCTTGTATCTTGTTTGGGCAATCTGGAGACCAATGTCCTTTTTCTTGACAATAATAACAGGTATCTTGACTTTTGTCTTTTCTAGCCCATTTTTTTCTTTTTTGACGGTCTGGACACTCTGAAGACCAATGTCCTTTTTCTTGACAATAATAACAGGTATCTTGACTTTCGTCTTTCTAGCCCCTTTTTTTCTTTTTTGACGGTCTGGACACTCTGAAGACCAATGCCCTTTCTTCTGACAGATATAGCAAGTATCTTGACTTTTATCTCGAAAGGAAGGTGAGTAGTCCGACGACTGGTCTGAAGAGAATTTTCGGATGACCACTCGCAAAGCTCTGATGAAACGTTCGATTTGTGTAGTCTCTTCCATCGTTGTGCTCGGTTTGAGAGTGAAATGAATAGTGGAAGGACAAGACACACACCCTTTATATACGCTAGTCTGCTATGACTATAAATTAGTCCATGATGTTTAAACTTTAGTCATTTGATTTTTTGCTATTCAGATGAAACGATCCAATGCATTTGAGAAGAAAGAAGAAGAAAGTAAGAGGCAGAAACGTGATCTATCGCCTCGTACCAGGGCTGAAGTCTTGGCACAAATTCATGCCAGTGATTTTGAAGAGGACATGAGAGAACCAGAATCCAAACCCTCTAAACAAAGTTCACCAACCTTAGTCAACCCTGAAAAGTACTATGACATTCGAGAGACGGAAAAGCGTCCCTCTAGAAAATTTAGAACCACGGCTTACAAATACACGGTGAAGTTTAAAGATTTCAAGTCCGAAGTACCGTTAGAGAAAGCAGAAGGGTTCATCACCGAAATGTGGGATTCTTTGCTCACCACACTCAAGCGACAATGTCAACCCAAAGAAGACGATCGCTTGAGACTTTCCATACAACACGACGGTTTGAAATCCCCTGTTTGGATCGAGTTTAGCAGCCCTGCAGAATTGACCACTTCCAAAGTCATGGACAAAATTCAACACGTACAACAATCCAATGACCAGTTTGACATCACCGATGGAAAAGCCACACTGGACATGACCCACGTCTCTCCTCCTCAAGGGACTGGAGGCAAAAAGATGTTATTGGTGGACCAGCTTCGCAGCACCAAAACAAGTCTCGTCCGAATTAACAACCCTCAAGACCAGATGTGTTTAGCCAGGGCTATCGTGGTGGGACGAACCTATGTCGACAAAAACGACACGGTAGAATGGAAAAGAGCCTGGGAGAACATTCGAAAATCGGACCGAGCCAAACAACGAAACGAAGCAGAACTCCTGTTGCAACAAGCCGACTTGCCCAAAGACAAGCCCTGTGGCATTCCTGAGATGCAAAAATTGCAAGATATCCTAGCACCACGCTACACCTTGAAAGTGTACCCACAAGAAGTGCGCGGGCCTCTGTTGTTTCGAGGCCAAGACTTTAAAGATGGAAAATACATTCACCTCTATCATCACGATGACCATTTCGATATCATTACCAGTATCACCTCATTCCTGGGATACGGTTATTACTGTGAGAAATGTGACTATGGTTATAATAATCGAGAGCAACACAAACATTGTGGCTCGAAATGCTCAGGATGTTTGTCCTCTCCACCCTGTCTGAGCGAAGGGCAAGAACCAGTGCATTGTCCAGCTTGTCTGCGTACGTTTGACAGCCCTGCCTGTTACCAACAACATCTGAAAACGCAAGGTTCACAAAAGAAATGTGCTTGTCAACTGCTGAGATTGTGCCCTACGTGTGGACAAGGTCTATGTACCAACAGTACCAAGGCACACGTATGTCGAGGAAAGAAAAAAATGTCACATTTGTCACTGAATCGTGGACTTGGAACACCAATTCTACGTGCAAAAATACCAATCCCAACCAAAGAAAGAGGATGGTCACAAGAAGAAGAAAGGTAATTTCATCTTTTTCGATTTCGAATGCATGCAAGAGACCGGTATTCACATTCCTAATATCTGCGTGGCTCATCGAGCGTGCGAGAAGTGCATTCAAGAACCTATCGTGAGTTATTGCCCTCACTGCAGCAAGATTCCTGGAGGACGTGAAAAAATCTTTCGGGGACCGAACACGCTAGCCGATTTCGCACAATGGGTCTTAGACCCCATCGACAAGACGTGGAGCAAAGAGGACATCGAACGTTACGGAGATTGTCATCGTCATGCCACAGTGATGGCTCACAATTTCTCCGGATACGATGGACAGTTTCTTTTGAGATACTATACAGAACATGGCACCGAACGTCCTAAAGTCACTTTGAACGGAGCCATAATCATTTTCATGCAAGTGGGACAAGTACCGTTTAAAGATTCGATGAGCTATTTGGCCATGCCTTTTAGTCGAATGCCTAAAACGTTTAGAATGACAGAAATGGCTAAAGGGTACTTTCCACACTTTTTCAATACGGAAGCCAATCAACAGGCCGTTCTACCCCATTTGCCTGAGGCTCACTATTACGACCCTGACAACATGCGTACCGGACAAGGAGAAGCTTTCTACGCTTGGTACCAGGCTCACACCTCCGACCCTTTCGACTTTCAGGAAGAAATGCTAAAGTATTGTCGTTCCGACGTGGACATTTTACGTCGATGCTGTGGAAAATTTCGAGAACAGTTCATGGAACACGGAGGGGTCGATTCCTTGAAAGATGCTTGCACCATTGCCAAAGCGTATTCCTTAGTGTACCGGCAACGATTCATGCCTGAAAACATCGTGGCTGTCATCAGTCCTCAAACGACCAGCTATGTCAAACGTCAATACTCGGTCAAAGCCCTACGCTGGTTACATTACTTGTGCGACAAGGAAGAAAAATGGATTCAGCATGCCCGCAACGGAGGAGGCGAAAAGACCATCGGAACGCATTCGGTCGATGGCTGGGACTTAGAAAACCCCAAGATCGTGTACGAGTTTAACGGTTGTTTATTTCACGGATGTCCCGTCTGTTACCCTGATCGTGGCACTAAAAATCAGTTTTTACAACGAACCATGGAAGACTTGTACCAGGACACTTGTCAGCGACGCGTAAAGTTAGAACAGGAAGGATACCAAGTGGTGGAAATGTGGGAACACGAGTACGATCACCGTTTGAAAACCGATCCCGAGTTTAAACGCCTCGTGGAAAGTTACCAGTTCATGGACCCCCTGAACTCGAGGGATAGTTTGTACGGAGGAAGGACCAATGCCACCTGTTTGCTGTACCAAGCCGACGAAGAGAAAGGAGAAGAAATCAAATACTTGGACGTGTGTTCGCTGTATCCTTACGTGTGCAAATATTGTCGCTTTCCTGCAGGGCACCCACAATTGTTCACCGAACACATCGACCTGGTCAACATTCGACAATACGAAGGCTTGATCAAGTGCAAAGTTTTGCCACCCACGAACCTATACCATCCCGTGTTACCTCACCATTGCCAAGGCAAACTGATGTTTCCTTTGTGCCGTACTTGTGCCGAAACGTGCAACCAAGATCAACCTTGTGAGCCCACCCAGGAAGAACGGGCCTAGACGGGGACGTGGGTCAGCGTAGAATTGTTCAAAGCTTTGGACATGGGATACCAACTGTTAGAAGTGTACGAAATTTGCCACTTTCCCAAGACACAACAATACCACAAGGGTGACCCCACGCAGAAAGGCATTTTCGCCGACTACGTGGATGCCTTTTTGAAACTGAAGCAAGAAGCCAGTGGCTATAGGTCCTGGTGTCACACTCCCGAAGACCAAAAGACATTCAAAGAGAAATACTGGGCACATGAAGGCATTACTCTAGATCACATCGAGAAAAACGAAGGCAGGCGATCGTTTGCCAAAGTGATGTTAAATTGCTTGTGGGGTAAAATGACACAACGACCGTGTTTACCCAAGACGGAATATTTGACCGAACCTTCCCGCTATTTCCAGATGATTCACGACAAAACCAAATTCATGAAACACGTGGACGTCGTTCGCGAGAATTTGATATTGGTCAATTACGAAAAAGATCTGGACTTTATACAAGACGACCCTTTTGGAAATGGCATCATTGCGGCTTACGTGACAGCTCATGCTCGCTTAAAACTGTACGAAGCTTTAGAACTGTTAGGGGAACGTGTCCTGTACTTTGACACGGACAGTTGATTTACATCGTTCACCCGAGTGAACAGCACCCCGACATCGAAGGAGACCGTCTAGGAGCCTGGACAGACGAGCAATCCGACGACAAGATTCTAAGTTTCGTCAGTGCTGATCCAAAAAATTACGGCTACGAATACCGGGACAAACAAGGAGAAGTGCACACGAAGTGTAAAGTGAAAGGATTGACTCTGAATTATCGTACCAGTCGAGTGGTGAACTTTGACGTATTGAAAGAAGCCCTGCAGCCTGGAGAAGATGAACACTTTAAAGTGACCACCTATCAGCCCAACAAAAGTGTACGTTTACCCACTCACCACATCATCAGTCGACCCTTGGAAAAAGTATATCAAATCGTGTACCAGAAGCAAGTGCGACTTCCCAATCATTTCACCTTACCGTATGGACACGTCGATATTGGTCTGTATATAAAAAGGAACCCTAGGCAAGATCGATAGCTCATTGTGACTACCAAGACCAAGCGAACAAGATGAATACTTTCAGAGAAACACAAAACAAGTTCAGACAGGCACAATTCAAGTTTGGGGCCTCTGAAGTGGAATGCGATTGTGAGCCTTGCGATGGGAACGATGCTGTACGTTGTGACCTTAGCGATGCCGTAAAGCATCATGGGAACTTTAGTGTCACTACCCCTATCATGGAAAGTGATGCTGTGCGTGTCAAACCTGAGGAATGCGAAAGCGATGCCGCTCGTCCTCTTGGACACTTTACTGGGTTTCGTTTTAAATGTGGATGTCCACCTTCACGTCTACCCCCTACGGATGTCATCCAGCCCTGAGCAAACTCCTGTCCATGTCACCCAACCCTCATCGAAACGAACCTGTGAAAGACGAATATTCGTTTCCTGTGCGTTTGTCAGAATACTGCGACTTTGAAAATCGTCTTCAATCGTTCAAAGGAAAATGGCCTAAGTATCTGGGAGGACCGACCCCCGAAGAATTAGCCAAAGCCGGATTTTTCTACTTGGGCGAAGGGGATAAAGTCAAGTGCTTCAGTTGCGGTGTGTCACTTCACCGCTGGGAACCACAAGATTCGGCCTACCTAGAACATGCTCGTTGGTCACCGAATTGTCATTACTTACCCTTAGTGGGACCGAGACATTGAAGTAACTTACCATGTCGTTGAAGAAGAAGAAACCAGATTGGCTAGGAGTCAAATGTTGGACATCACCGAGACCAGTATTTAAATTTCATTTCAAAAACGATATTGAATCATTACCTAAAGAACTGCAAGAGAAGATTTACAAAGAAGTTTGGCAGGGGCTTGCCAGAGTGAAATCTCAATGGGTGACTGTAGAACTTTTATGCCGAGAAATTCACAAGAGGAAAGTGAAAAAAGTCATTCAATGTGTTAGATTTCTCTGGGTCAAGGGTTCATTCATACTATTATAATACTCTAAACCGTTTACGTCAAAATAGTTCAATGAGATTCTTGAACGTTACCCTGAATGGCAGTGGTCAGAAATTACTTACTATGTGGATTACTTTTGCTCTAGGAGAAGATTGTGAATTGTACGGACTAACCTATTCATGGATACTTTACAAGAGAACATTCGTGCTTTGCCTGTGGAGTTGAGAGAACGCTTTTACCGAGAACTGGTCAAAGTACAAGTGAAACGTAAAGAACAGTTGCATCCGTTACGTCACCGGTGTTTGAACCACTGGTACCTGAATGCTACACAAGGACTGGTTCAGTTGAAAGTGTTCCATTGGACAGACATTGATCAACGATCCCCTGGTTTTAAAAAGGATTGGTTTGCTATTGATGATTCTATCTACTACATTGTAAACTTACTGCATCGAATTCCAGAGGAAGAGTTAACGAATTACCAACATCTTTTACACAATGTCAACTTTGTGAAAGAGGAAACTTCTGAACGAATTGTAATGTGTAAGTTAGTGATTAAACGATTTAAATTCGATACTGAAGTAAAACCATGTCTGTGCAAATGGTACATTTCTTGTATCAGAAGGAGGATTTAGTATGACCTATTCATGGATACTTTACAAGAGAACATTCGTGCTTTGTCTGTGGAGTTGAGAGAACGCATTTACCGAGAGCTGGTGAAAATACAAGTCAAACGTAAAGAACAGTTGCATCCGTCACGTCACCAGATGTTTAACCACTGGTACCTGAATGGTATAAGAGAACTGACTCGTCAGAAATTGTTTCAATGGTCAGACCTTGTTCAATACTTCCAAGCCACCGATGATCCACGTGTTGATAATTTTGGTTACTTCGAGATTCACCTAGTGCAACGCATTGAGGAAGACAAGTTAAAGGATTACCAACATATTTTACGTGGAATCTATTTAGTGGAAGAGGAAACTTCTAATCGAAGTTTGAAGTTTATGTTACAGTTTGGAGCATTTAGATTCCCAACTCGAGAACGAAGATCTCTGGGTAGAAAGTACGTGTATTGTTTCCGAAACAAAGAGTGTATAAAAACAGGCTGCCATGCCACGACTTTTATCACATGTGATTGAACAGATTCCATGGAAGGAACTCAATGACCATATTCAAACCGTGGATCATTACCAGAACTGTATCCATTATTACAAGAACTGTATCCAATCAATTTGGGTCGACAAGTGGTGTGTGTCTTAGTGACTTGTTTTCTAGGATTTCGTTTACCAGCCGATTCCTTGTGGACTCTTTACGATCAGTACTTACCACCCAAATGGCCTTAAATGGTCACGAAAGACTCCTTTTGCTCAAAGCCTTGCGTTTTCATCTGGATACTTCTTGACCTCTACGGGAAAAAAAGATTCGTCAACTTTTAGCTACCCAAGACGTGTATGACGATGTGTGTGTAGCTTGTGACTTACACCTCTATTGGACAGATGTCCGTGACTGGGAAAATGGAGGTTTTGAGGCTTGGACCCAAGAAGTGGCCCAGTATACACGAGAGTTGTTCAAGGAAAAAAGTTACTTTTCAACCTGTTTTAGTGACAGTGCCAGAAGAAGAACCCGTCACCCAGGACAGGACTGTCGTTAACATGCCTGAAAGACCCTTTCGGGGGGACACTTGTGTGACCTTACCCTTTATAGAACTGGTCAGAACATTACCCAAAACATGTTGTACAGACACTTGTTTCTATTCCACGTTGATGGTTTTCATGTGCCTTTTATCGTTGTACTTAAGCCTTTGGCTTTTATGTATTTTTGTCTTTCGTGTTCATGTTTAAAACATTCAATAAACGTGTCCTGAAAAAAGTATATAAACTCTTGTCTTGTTTGTTTTCGTGTCACAAGTTACATTCCTAACACTATGGCTACCTCTTCTGTCTCTGCTCCCTCTTCCTCCACTGTCAAAGTCATCGACGAACACTTAGATCGTGCCAGTTGGGAGGCTTTGTATCTTCGCCATTCCTTTAACATCCTCATTGCTGTACCTAGCGGTTCAGGCAAAACCGAATTCGTCAAACGTTTGATCGAACATAAACATCTTTTGATCAATCGACCACCTCAACGCATCGTGTGGTGTTACAAAGAGTGGCAATCGGCGTACAGCCTCTTGCGAGAAAGTCAAGGCGATTCCATCGTGTTTGTGGAAGGCATTCCTAAAGAAGAAGACGGCATCGTCTCTGACTCCCGTCAAACCCATTTCGTCATTTTTGACGTCATGTTAGGAGAAGACGAAGAAGAAATTAAACTGTGGTTTACGCGCAAAGGGCATCACAGTAATGCCAGTGTCGTTTACATCACCCAAAATTTGTTTCAACAAAGTAAAGCCCATCGCACCATCAGTCTCAATGCGCATTACGTGGTCTTGTTTAAAAGCCCTCGAGATACATCGCAAGTGCAAGTCTTAGCCAAACAGTTAGGAACGCCTTGGCTGACTCAGGCGTACGACGATGCCACTCAAACTCCACACGCCTATTTACTCGTCGATTTGAAACCTACGAACCCCGATGATTTGCGATTTCGTACCCAATTGTTTCACCACTGGTGCCAAGACGGAGGGCCTTTCCTGTACACGTCTCCGTCCTCGACTTAATTTCACTCAACAACAAAAATCTATAAAAACCTCAGACACTTTTCGTCTGTCTCACACACAGTTTGAATTTGACGTCCCTTCAGTCGCATCTTCCCGTCAAATTGATTCGTGCCTTGTATGGCATCAGTCGAGAAAAAAAATCCACAAATGCGGGCTCGTGTCTTAGAAGCTAGTCTCAAAGAAGTATTACGATGGTTCACGGTGACAGCACGTTAATTACTACAAGTTATCATTCAGATTCCTCATCAAACCAAACGCTTTTTTGATCAAAACAAAGTCGCTTTGACCCAACTGGCCGATCCCCGCATCGACACTCAAACCAAAAAACAAATCATTTTGAAACCTGGAGGGAGCCGTACTCTAGGAGGGGTCATCATTCGCTCTCTCTTAAGATGGGATCCTAATGCTCCCAAACTTCTCCCCAAGAAAAAAGTCAAACGAAGCTCCAAGAAGAAGAAAAAAAAGAGCCACGGTGTCAAGACCAAGTCCCCAAGGAGACCCGTTTCTCCGAGAACTTCCCAGTGGCGGGACCATCCTCTTACCAGTCACCACCCCGGAAAAAGAAAAGCCCCCAGAAAAGAAGCAGAGAAAAAGTCCCCAGAAAAAGAAAAGTCCACAGAAGAAAACTAGTCGCAAGAGAGGTACTTCGGCCAGGACGCAACCTTACACTCGCTAACCACGACCTGCAACGGCGATGACCGCGTCTCCGGTAGCCTCAGGTTCATTCACTTCTCCGTTGATGACACCAAGAACTGAAAAGTACTTGGAGACGTTGATCACACCAAGAACTTCTCCGTTGATAACCCCAAGAACTTTTCCAGTGGCAGGTCCTTCCAATTTAGCGGCAGTGGCCGCTGCTCACAAAGTACATTCTCCCAAAAATCAAAGTTCAAGAAAGATCGGGCATGTTACAAAGTTTACTGGATTGTCCAAGCAAGAACTGGCTCGATTTAGTCCGTTACGTACACCTGCACGACGTGTCATGCCTGTCCTCAAGTTGATACGACGTAAAGACAACCAGTGGCGACGCGTTCCAGTATAGAAAAGGCCTGTGACCAAGTAGGGGTATCAGTGTTTTTGGTGCTCCTGAAGACTCAAAGATGTCACCCTCCAGAAAACATCCCTCTTCTAAAATCCAAGGAAATAAAAGGAAAGGACTATCTCCTCGTTTAGTCAAACATGGGGACATGTTATCTATCCTGTCCAAAGCTTCTCCACCCCTACGAAAAAAACTCATTGAAACGGCCTCCAAAGAGGTTATCGATACCGTGTGCGAATATTGTTCGAACATCTTGAAAGGTACGATCCCTTTGTCCAAACACCAGAAACAATGCTTAGGCAAACATCGTCACGTTCTTCGCCAAATGGTTCAAAAGAAAATCCCCATTCGTCAAAAAAAGAAGATGTTGGTCCAACGTGGAGGAATTTTACCCCTCTTGTTAGGCCCATTGCTGAAAGGAGTCTTGGGAACCATGTTGGGAGGACTGGTGGGAGCAAGATAAAAAGACCCTCTGAAGTCCCAAGATCTCAAAATTGACCCTTGACAACCCCATGGAAAGACGAAAACTAGCTTTAGTGCCTTACAAACGATGGATGGAATACCATCGTTGGCAAGAACAACACACCCCGCATTTACCTCCCAATTACAATTTGAGCGAGATGTCCCAGTTACAACACGAATTGCAGTCCTTGATGGATCACCAAGATTTGTCCGAAACAGAAAAATCGCAAAAGTACGGTCAGCTCTTGCAACGACTGTAACTCTTTCACCAGAAAGCTTTAGACGAAACAACTCTACCCACTCTGAAAGATTTTAAGACCTTGATGAAAAGTCCAGCACCATCATCACTACCACCACCATTACTACCATCCCCAGGGGTCACCAGAGATGCTACCCCACGAAGACCTGAGGAAGAAGAGATACGAGAAGTGTTTCAACCACCGTCAGCAGCTCTCATATCTAATAAGATTGCAGCATCCTTGTTGATCCCGTCCCCCACATCCCAACGAGAAGAAATGAAAGCTTGGGTTAAAAAGATGATGTCCACTCCTCCTTCGAAAGATATGAAAAAGAAAGAAGGGAAACCAGAAGTGAAAAAAGAAAAGAAGACCAAAGCCATTCCATTGCCACCTCCACCACTACCTTCGACTTCTACACACGTAGCCCATCGGACACGTAAATCCGTTTCCAAACCACCCTTTCGTCCCACCCAAAGTAGCATCCTCGAAGAGTGGGTGCCTTATTAACAAACCAAAAAACTGGAGAAGGTGTTAGCCAGCATTTACTACGATCCCTCCCATCCTGCAGGTTACGCAGGAGTTCAAAAATTGTATCGTGCTGCCAAAACGCAACTGAAAAGTCTCCGTTTACCTCAAGTGCAACGATGGTTACAAGAACAAGCTACCTACACTTTACACAAACCCATTCGACGCAAGTTCTCCAGACGTCGCACCCTAGTGGAAGGCATCGATCATCAATGGCAAGACAATTTAGCCGATGTCTCTCATTTGGCCAGCTACAATCGTGGCTACAAATATTTGTTTTGTGTCATCGACGTCTTTTCCAAATTTGCCTGGGTCGTACCGTTGACTTCCAAATCGAGCAGTGAGTTAGTGCGAGCCCTGCAACGAGTGTTGAAACAAAGCGGTCGTCACCCTCTTCGATGGCAAACGGACAAAGGCATCGAATTTCTGAACCAAGCGTTCCAAAAAGAATTAAAGAAACGTGACATTCATTGTTTTACCACCGAAAATCCTGAAACCAAAGCCAGCATCGTGGAGCGTTTTCAACGCACTTTGAAAGAACGCATGTGGAAATATTTTACGCATCACCACACTCTGAAGTACATCGACATCTTACCGCACCTGGTGCAAGCGTACAACCAATCTTACCATCGAAGCATTGGACGTGCCCCGCAAGAGGTAACTCCCGACAACGAAGTGCTGGTGTTTGAGCGCCTGTTTGGTACGTCCCCGACGAGGGCTGTCCCCAAGTAAAGTGGAGTGTTGGCCGTAGGAGATTGGGTACGCATTGGCAAAACCAAACGCACTTTCGACAAATGTTGCTTCCCTAACTGGACTACCGAATTGTTTCGTGTCACTGGACGAGTGCATGGCCGTCATCCTGCCGTCTATAAATTGGAAGACATGAACGGAGAAGTGTTCAAAGGAACGTTTTACTTACCCGAGTTACAACGTGTCACCAAAAAAGAAGACGACGTGTATGACATCGAAAGCATTCTCGAACGCAGAACCCGTAAAGTAGGCAAACGACGTGTCAAAGAAATCAAAGTATGTTGGAAAGGATATCCACCCAGTTTTGATTCTTGGATCGACGCTTCGCAAGTCATCGACTATAAAAAGAAGTGACCATCATGCCCTTTCACACAGACGCAGCTACTACGGCTACCGCTCCTTCACCCATTCTTGTCTGCAAGATTTGCAAAAACAACCCTTGTGGGTGTGGTGTGGAGAACGTGTGCCTAAAACGTAAATCGTCTTTTTCTGCCAAATCTTCGTGGTGTATTGTGTCATCGGGGCAGCCATTGCCAATTTGAGTTTGCAACAAGGAGACAAACAATTGTGGACCATTTTATTGAGCAGTTGCATCGGTTACCTGCTTCCCAATCCCTCCCTGAAATTCTCTTCCAATGGGAACCACGGGAACCTTGTGTCCAGTGCCACTCCAATAACAACAACAACAACGACCCCATTTTAGGCGGAGACACGCCTCTGACGTCCAGTAACCCCTCGGACAGTCACAGAACTCTGGAATTATGAGTCACCAAAACCAATTTTACTTAACCTTACCTAGTGACAGTTCCATGGAGGTGTTTCCCAACAACACGTTGTGCTGTTACACGGCCAAATTACCTCAGGCCATCCCATTAGATCACGAAGCCCATTGGGAAGTGGCTTTAGTAGAAATCATTCACCCGACCCAAGTCCTCAGTGTCCTTCCCAATCGAAATTTTTTTGAGGTGGAAGTTCATGACGAACAATTGCAACAGTACTTGGATACCTATGGCAAATATGACAAGAAAACCCCTGGCACAAAAAATCAAAAGTGGACCACCTATCACTTGTTCATTCCCCCAGGATATTATTTTAGTGGTCAACATTTGGTGAGCACCATAGCGTCCAGGTTTAATGTCGTGTTTATGAAAGATTTGGAAATTGTCAAAAAAAGTGTCACCATTGAATACCACAAAGCAGCTCGTCGCTTCTTGATGAAATTTGACGGGGGTAAAATTGTGTCCATTTTATTTTGTCCTGAATTGTTTGACATGTTGGGTGGAGACATAGACATGAGAATGGCCATGATCAAGAAAAAGGAATTACCAGTCATTTACGACAACGATTCTTTTACCAAGTTATTTCGTTCCCCGTAGAACTGAACCATGGACTGAATTTGATGTTTGTGTACTCCGATGTAGTGGAGTATAAAGTGGTGGGACACACCTCCGTGCCATTACTGCGTGTCATTCCTTTCAAAGTGGATTCTGCCACTAACGCTGACGAGGAAGGTGGAAACACTTATCACGTCCACCGCGAATTTTTACATCTCATTATTTGCCTGTCAGCAAGTCTCATTTGGACACGGTAAACATTGCTATAAAAGGAGATCTGGGACAAAATATTCCATTCACCAAAGGAATAGTCACGGTGAAACTCCATTTTCGAAAACGGTTCTCTCACGACTTGTAAGTCAAGTATCCAGTGTACCGAGGAGTTGCTCGACAGCGAGGACACGGTTTAGGAGATATGTTAAAATCGGCCTTTCGTTCGGTGGCCCCAGTCTTGAAACCGATGGTGACACGCGGATTGCACGCCTTGAAAGATGCGGCAGTGACGCAAGGCAAAGAATTTCTCCAAAACGTCATTATCGATAAACAAATCCCCAAAGAAGCCTTCTTGTGGGCAGGCAAAAATGTCTTGCTGCAAACGGGCAAAGATATTTTGAGTCGACGAGAAACACCTATAAATGCCCTGCACGCTACCGAGTCAGGTATTCCTACTTCCCTGACACCACAGCAAGGACAAGGTAGAAAGAGACGACGAAGAAAACACCCTTTCACCAGACTTCACACTTCTAAAGCTAGAAAGGCAAAGAAAAGAAGAACCTTTCCGAGACTTAGACGTTTTCGATTATTGAGACACAGAGAAAAATGATGCACCGAGGGTCTTGCGTTTGTTCCAAGTCGGAACTGGATCTGTTTGCCATGCCCCCCACCATGATGACGATGCAAGAATCCCAGTGGGTGGAATTTCATCCCGTCTCCTCTTTGACGGATTCCGCTCCCATCGAGTTTGAAATCAAAGGAGAGCCCGAAGATTACATCGATCTGAATAGCAGTTACTTGTACTTGAAAGTGAAAGTGATCGAACCACCCAACACTAACATAGACAATGATGATGTAGTAGCTCCCGTCAATAATTTCATGCATTTTTGGTCAGCGAAGTGGACTTGTACTTGAATAACAAACTGGTCAGCAGCAGTATGGATACTTACCCTTACCGAGCGTACCTGGAAAATCTCTTGACGTACGGAAAAGAAGCCAAGAACACTCATCTGGATGCTTGCGTGGTATGAAAACCTGACAAAGCGACTAAGTTCAACGGCATTACACTTGCTGGAGATGCTTCAAATCCAACGGGATTTGTTGAACGACGAACGAAAATTCATCTAAGTTGTAGTTTAGAACTGATGGATCGCTTGCATCTAGACATGTGGTTACAAGAGAAGTATTTGCTCAACGGTGTGGATATCCGCCTGAGACTGAATCGTAGCAGTGCCGCTTTCCCATTGATGGCTGCAGAAAATTCCACTTACAAAACCAAAATCGAAGAAGCCAGACTCTATGTGCTTCGTGTGGAAGTGTTACCTAAAGTGGGAAACGACGTCAGTCAGACGTTGAGCAGAAGGACCGCCATTTCCACCCTATAAAATCCGGTCAGATTCGTGTGGAAATTCAGTTTGCAGGTTCTCTAGATCACACAGTGAACGTCATCATGTATGCAGAATTCGACAATACCATAGAAATCAACAGTTTGAGAGAAGTCATTCTAGACTATTAGAAGCCATGGAAGACTGTTATCCCTCTTTACCTAGTGGAGAAACTTTGGACATGGAATGTGAAGAGACCATGGAAGAAGAAGAATCTAAAGACGAAGAAGCCATCATGATGAAGTCCCGATGGCCAGAACAAGAAGCCCATTTAGTCTCCTGTTTTGCTACAGTCCTGGCAGATAAAATGAAAGAACTGAACAAGAACGATTGCTATGGATGTCATAACGATCATCCCAGTCAAATTTAACACGATAAATGCCTGATGTTGAGTCAAGAAGAAAAGTTGGACGAATATCTGGATAAAGCTTGGGGTCTCATCGAGATAGAATTCGTGTTGAATGAGTGGTATAAAGGCTTGGATAAACATTCTTTTCCTCCATTAACGTCTCTGGAGTGCTGTCGCATCGAATCTCTCTTTGACCAGAGTAAGAAGTCGGAGCTAAAATCCTTTTACTTGTCAGACATTTTCAAGCAAAAAGTCAGGATCGAATTGATCACTTCCCATTACCTGTAAAGAAGAAAAAACATGGATACCTAGGAACTTTATTACCTCTTGAACCACAGCTCTTGCACGGCTTCATGGAATCCTGTCGTCTGTGTTAAAGATGAACTCCCTCATCGCAAACCTCAAGACCATCTAGCTTATGTCATCAACACGGACGACAGTCATCTCCCAGGAACCCACTGGGTAGCCGTCTACTTTCCTCAAGAAGGATATGTGGAATATTTCGATTCGTACGGATTGCCTCCTTTGGAAGACGATATCATTCACTTTATGAGAAGAAATGCTCAGACCACCCGATTCAATAATGTGAAATTACAAGGCACAGATTCCTTGGTGTGTGGACAATATTGTGTGTATTTTCTGCATCATCGTAGTCGGGGCTATTCCTTAGAACATTTTGTGACTCAATTTGATCCTCGTTCTTCTTCTAGAAACGATGTGAAAGTAGATCGATGGTTTTGTGACCATTATACTGGTCTTTTGTCTCAAGCTAGGAAACGTAGTGTCCATCAATGGCCTAATGACTTCCAACAGTGGAAATCACAATTTCATTCACAACGTTGTCAGCCCTGTCCAAATAATGTGTTAGTTGAGAAAAAATGTTTGTCATTTGAAAAAATATTTGATGTTATATTGTTGGATTATTGTTAAAAATGTTAGAGTTGTTTGTTAGTGTTAAGTGATTTTGAATTTAAAAAAATGTTGTTTTGAAGAAAAAATGTCTTTGTGGTTTGTTTTGCTATAGGAATCTTGATTCATCCTCTTTGACTTCTTACTATCCCTCTCATGACACTCATTGAACGTTCCGGCTCGAAAACCGTGTAGGGATGTTTTCCTTCACGTCCGCGCTTTGACTTTGAATCCGGGGTAGCCTCCAGTCTAACCATCCATTGTCGATTCATCCTCCTACGAAGATGTGCTCCAGACTAGCTAAGCTAAACGAAGCCTACGTGAATTTGCATAGGGTCAGACACAGTCTGGTACCGAAGCCTGAAGAAATAGAGAATGTGAGAATGTTAAAAGTCACTGAAGACCTGATAGAAGAGCTCTTCAGAGAAGAAATGAAGAGAGAGAAAGAAGAATGGACAGAGAAGTACAGACTTCAGAAACAACAGAGAGAGAGAGCAGCAATAGCAACAACAACAGCAGCAGCAACTTGAACCTGACAGAGGTTTTGTCGATTGTCGTATCGACACCAAAGAGTTCTTCTTCTCTTTTCGAAGAAGCAGACCTATCCTCAGAAAGTCTATCGTCAGAGGACGTCGCATTCTTAGAATATAAAAGATCTCCCTAGCTTCAGATTCGCACACAAAAACAGCCCTTTTCAGGGCTACCCCAATCTCTAGAAAAGAAATAACAATCGATTGCCTATAATAAGTTAAAAAATAGAAGTGCGTGTATAAGGACATGAATTGTTTTTGTTAGTTAAAAAATGTGCGTTTGTGTGTGTGTTTGTGCCATTGTAAGAGCTCGCGTACGTTTGTGTGGATAGTAGGTTATGATAATGTTTTTTGTTGTTTGAAGTGTGGGAATAGTAAATTTGGGTTTAATTTAAATGCTTTACATATGTGGATAGTATAATATTTGTTTAATAAAATTGTTTTAGAATAGTGATGGGTAGTATAAAAAAGTGAATGTTTCTTTTAGGTCCACGCGTTGTTTGGTCATGATCTAGGTAATATAAGTTTTGTCTTAGGGGATGTTTTCCCTTCACGTCCGCGCTTTTCGTATAAATTAAAAATCGCTCGGCAGTCTAGCTACCCTTGTTGATTGATCAACACCAGAATGAACACCAGACTAGCTAAACTTCTAGAACTCCAGATGCACCTGGAATATGCCAGGCGCATACTAAATGAACTGGCCGCGGAGGCCATCGTCGAAGAGGGAAGGATGAAAGAGGAGCAAAGAAGAAAAAGAGAAGAGGAGGAAAAGGAGAGAGGAAATTTCAGAATCCCAGAGGCAGAAGATTGGGATTCTGAAGCCACTCATCCCGCCTCTGCACTCCCAACAAAAAAAGTAAAATGAGACTGGAGTAGAAGATGTGTGTGTGGTGCCAGGCCTGGAAGGTACCATCATTAACCGGGTGCCCTGGAGTTCAAAACAAACAGCCCTTTTCAGGGCTACCCAAACATTTAGAAAAGAAATAGTAATCTATTTGCCAATGTGTGTATGTAGAGTAGTGTGAATATAAACACTGACTCTTTTTTTTCCTAGTGTGAGTGTATGTGTTTGTGTTTGTAAGCGCTCACGTACGTTTGTGTAGATAGTAGATTATTGGGTTTTGTAAGCGCTTAAGTTGGTTTGTGTGGATAGTAGATTTGGGTTTCATTTTAATGATTTGTGTGTGTGGATAGTAGATTTTGGGTTTGTTTATTGCTGCTTCACGTATGTGGATAGTAGATAATATGAAATGAGAAAAGTAGGGGATGTTTTCCTTCACGTCCGCGCGTTTTAAGTGATGATCTAGGTAATATACGTTTTGTCTTAGGGGATGTTTTCCTTCACGTCCGCGCTTTAACTATAGGAACCCACAAGGTTCGTCGTTCGCACCATTCTACAAAGAATAAAAAAGAAGATGGCTTCGAACCACCTTGATAAAATGAAAAAATTGCAAGACGTTTTGGACAATTTGGGGATGGTGGAACAGATGTTAGTTAAACTGGACGAGGATCGCTATTCATACAGTCCACATAGAATAAAGATGGAAATCAACAATTTAAGAAAACTAAAGGAAATCATCAGTGATCTGTTCAAAGAAATAAAGGAGGAGAAGGAGGATGAAGAGGAAAGGATAAGAATGAGAGCTTGGAACGAAAAAATTGAAAAAGAAGAAGAAAATGAGAAGAGGAAGAAAGAAGAGGAGGAGAATCAGAAAGAAGAGATAAAGAAGAATAAGGAGGAAGGAAAGAAAGAAAAGAATAGAAAAAGTGTAGGAGAGAAAATAAGAAGCTGGTGGAGAAATAGAAGAATTAGAAGAAGAAGAAAACCAAAGGCCCTTTTCAGGGCCACTTCGATCTCTCGAAAAGACCTTGACTTTCATTGCCTACCCCGTTTTTATTTATTTTATTATTAAAAAAATCCCATGTTAAATTCCCCTTGTCCCTAGAATTGCTATTTTTTTCTCCCATGTTAAATTTCCCCTTGTCCCTAGACAGTCCCACGATCTATTCCCATGTTAAATTCCCATTGTCCCTAGACAGTCCCACGAACTATTCCCCAATGTTAATTCCCATTGTCCCTAGGGTACAAATTTTTTTCTCTAATGTTAAATTTTACATAGTGCCCAGGGTACAACTCTCTAATTTAACATGGAAATCCCCTAGTCCCTAGGGTATCCCTATTCACTGCTAATGCATGACATCCAAGCTAACCTAACAACTTGCTTACCTCCTACCGCAGAACAACTCGATAATGTCTGCGTTCATTACTTGACAAACATGCCCCAGCTACCAAGTCCAGAGTATCAATTCAAAAGTGTTCTCCATGGTATAGCAGTGTTAGGGACCAGCTTCGCACTGCTAAAAGAGACCACCGTAAAGCTGAGAGGCTCTGGCTTTTCACCAGACTCACTATTCATAAGCAAATCTATGAAGTCGCTAAGAAGAATGTCACAAATACAGTCCATGCAGCGAAATCAACCCACTACGCTACTAAGATCATGGAAAGTTCCAGCTGCAAAGAGCTCTTCGAGATTACTAACAAGCTAATGTCAAGGAACAAATCAACACCACTTCCAACTACCTTCTGTCCAGTCGACCTTCCGGACATGTTTGCAAATTTCTTCCGTGACAAAGTACAAACCATTAGAGATAAGCCTGACACCACAATTTCAATTGACTCGTCGTCACCATACACTTGGGATGCAGAATTTGAGCGGCAACCATTATCAGCATTTGAACCTGTCTCTATTGATTTTGTACCTACAATCGTGATGATGAGTGCACCAAAGTCACGTTAACTTGATCCAATTCCAACATCACTGCTGCTTGAGTGCTTAGATCCAGTATTGCCTTCACTAACTGATGTTATTAATACCTCTCTCTCATCTGGGGAATTCCCATCATTTTTTAAAACTCCCATTGTAAAGCCCCTGCTGAAGAAACCAACACTGGACCATAACGATTTAAAGAACTACCGCCCAGTTTCTAATCTCCCATTCATTTCAAAAATCTTAGAAAATGTTGTTCTATCCCAGCTTGTATCTCATCTAAATTCAAAGAGTCTTTTCAGCAATGTACAATCTGCAAATCGCTCTTGCCACAGTACTGAAACAACTCTTCTAAAAGTAGTTAATGACATTCTCTCTGCATTGGATAACGGAAAGATTACAGTCCTCACCCTCCTTGATTTGTCTGCAGCATTTGACACAATAGACCATGATATATTACTTCACTGTCCCCTGCATGTATTTGGCATTCATGATACAGCCTTACTGTGGTTCAAGTCCTACTTGTTCAACAGGACACAAATTATATCTGCAAATGGAATACACTCCGATCCAGTTGATCTATGTTGTGGTGTTCCCCAGGGGTCTGTTCTTGGACCTATTCTGTACACTCAGTCGCTCTCAAGTGTCATAGATCATCATCCAGTGACTCAACAATTGTACGCTGATGCCACCCAAATATACAAATCTAGCCACCCAACTGAAGTTGATGCTACCATCAAAGGTGTAGAGAGGTGCATTTCTGATGTGAAATCATGGATGACTTGTAACAAGCTGCAGATGAATGATGATAAAACTGAGGCCATTCTGATCACAACACAAAGACTTTCTCATTCACGTCCTTTACCTCAAACAATAAATATCAGCAACGCCAACATGAAATTCACACAATCAGTACGAAACCTAGGTGTTACTCTGGACAGTACTCTCACATTGCACCAACATGACATGAACATATGCAAGGCTGCATATCTTGAGCTAGGACGCATCAGCTCAGTTCGCAAATATCTTTCAGTTGATGCCACTAAAGCACTTGTGTGTTCATTAGTACTTTCAAGACCGGACTATTGTAACTCAATTCTATCTGGTTCATCTCAATATCTACTCCAGAAACTTCAAAAAGTTCAAACAACAGCTGCTCGGATCATACTTAGAGTACCACGATCAGAGCACACCTCCCCGCTGCTCTGTACCCTACACTGGCTATCCATTCGATCCAGAATCAAATACAAAATTTGTTCTCTGTGCTACATTTCACTGTCGGACTCTAGTCCAACATACCTATCTGACCTCACCCATGTGTACACACCAGCAAGATACTTACGCTCCTCTTCTGACAATCGTATACTCATTATTCCCACTATGAAAATAAAGTCATATGGACAGCGTTCTTTTGCATACCAGGGCCCAGCAACGTGGACCCAAACTTTTTTTTTTACATAATCGTTGATATTTAAATGTACTAAATTTGTGATATCTTTGACATGTTTCATACATTTCTGCTCAAAAGGTTAGAGAAAAGCTACCCCATTTCTGTCTTTCAATCGAATTAATTGCATATCATTATCGTTGTCATCGTCTTCAAAGTCATCAATAACGACACGTTCAGTGACATTTATTATATATATAATCACCTGCAATCCGATCAATTTTGCTATTATTTAATTTATCAGCAATTTTCAATGGGAATATTCGTCTCTCATTAATAACAAAGCTGCAATAAATGGAAACAACTCTGTGGAGGCAACAACATAAATAGTCTAAAAAGTTCTATCACAAGTCCAAAAGTATTGAGTACTCCAAATAAATTCCAATCTTGAATGTGATGATGTGCTAAAAGTCTTACTTCTGCCGATGTGCTAACAGTCTTAATGTGTCACAACGATATAAGCCAAAACATCCTTGAATGAATTTACAATAATCCCAAAATAGTGATTTAGTCCAAACGTATCAATGAGTACCTTGTAATTGTAATAAACAATATAAATAAATAAAATGTATCACATTTTAACGGAACAACACTAAAAAACTGATTCCACTATAGTTTTTAGGTTATGATTTTGATGTAAACAACCTTAATATAAAAATCTAAGACACAGTAAGCTGACCATGATGAGGGTTAAACTTTCTATTACATTTTAAGTTCTAATCAAGGTTAGGTTTGTTACTTACATGTTAATAAACGAACATGACAAATAACAGCAAAACCAGGCATTTCATTGGGGAAAACAAGTGGAAAACCAATGTCCAAAACTCAGATCCAAGTAAATATGTTTACCTAAACATATATCACAGAATAGGGGAAACATGGAGAGAGAGAGAGAGAGAGAGAGAGAGAGAGAGAGAGAGAGAGAGAGAGAGAGAGAGGGAAGAAACAATATGTTGGTGATATATTTTGACGAAATGGAAGTCTATGTTTAACTATATGTCCAGAAAGCAGAAGTATTATCGGTAATGCTGTATTTGCCCAAAGAAATGTCTCGCAGATTACACTGAGAGAATAAAAACGCCAAACATCTTTAGAGGATCGGACGGGCACATTGAATATGGAGATGTCCATGTGGGGCCCCTAATACATGAAGTTGTCAGCGATGTGAAAGGTATGCCCTAGACAGCCAAGTCCTACCCTGATTCATTATTTACTCAGATAGTCTCTACCAAACAAAATTAATGAGTTCGTAGATAGGTATAGTTTTGAACTGATTATTTCCCTTTCTTATGTTGGCAGCATAAATAATATTTTACTTGCAATCAGTGATACCAGTTGTATATTAGAAACAGGGTGTAACTTAATGCTTACCTTACTGCCTTTTATCCTGGTTTCTTGATTACAATGTTAATATTACTCGTTGCCAGAACCACAAAGTGAGCTACCTTCTCTTATATGCAATTATCCAGCTGCTGAAAATATGCAGTGGTCAACTAATTTCTCCACTCAAAGACCAAATTTTGCTTTTGTTGTTAGCAAGCCCTCCACTGTTTGAAAGTTATCTGCAAATGTCGAACAAAAATTATGTCCCATATATCATATACCAAAAAAATGTCAAAATTAACACGAAATGAACCTACTATACTCATTTCCTATAAATTAACCATATTCCTTGTCTCGACTATGTATATATACATACATACATACATACTACATACATACATACATACATATATATATATATATATATATATATATATATATATATATATATATATATATATATATATATATATATATATATATATATATATATATATATATATATATATATATATAATTATTTAATTATCATGCTAACAGAAAGCGCAAAAGCAAGATTTTGTTCCATTGTGAGATACAAGTATAAATTAGATGTGTTTCTTTTCAGCATACATTGTTAAGAATGGAAGTCTATTTGGTATCACTGTTTGCATTTTTTGTTCATTCTATGCAAGGTAGATGGATGGCGTATAAGCATTGCTGATAACGAGTAGAACAATTCATTGTATGGTGAAGAAATCATTTCTTTAGAGCATTTTCCTATTTCAAAGGCACGTGCTTTGTTAATCCTTAGTTATATTAACCGTTTACAAAGCTATTTATCAACTCATCCCGGATAATGGTTGTACCATGTGTCTGTTTCTATAATTCTTTCAGTTAATGGGAGACTGTTAAGCCACTCATGCTAAGCAAATTACAAAAGCAACATGACCAAACCAATTTTGTATTTCCCTTAACGTTGCTGACTAACTCATTTTGATATAAATCATGTAAAATGCGTTTTGTTCTAGTCAACGTAGTTAACAGGATTTTAGTGTCTTCATTTTATATACCAACATACACCTAGATAAGAACTTACTTTCTGTATCTTGTGACGTTATTCCTACTAAGATCACACTATATACAGTATTCGTACCAAGGCCACATGACGTACAGTATTCTTGCCAAGGCCACATGATGTACAGTATCTTTACCAAGGACACATGATGTACAGTATTCATACCAAGGCCATGTGATGTACAGTATTCTCACCAAGACCACATTATGTACATTATTCCTACCAAGGCCACATGATTTACAATATTCCTACAAAGGCCACTTGATGTACAGTATTCTTACCATGAACACAAGATGTAAAGTATTCTTACCAAGACAGCATTATGTGCAGTATTCCCACCAGGGGTACATAATGTACAGTATTCTTACCAATGCCACGTGTTCTTACCAAGGCCACATTTTGTACAGTATTCTTACAAAGGCCACATGATGTACAGTATTCCTACCAAGGTTACGTGATGTACAGTATTCTTACCAGGGCCACATCATGTACAGTAATCTTGCCAAGGCCATATTATGTACAGTATTCGTTCCAAGGCCATATGATATACAATATTCTTACCAAGGCCACATGATGTACATTATTCGTACCAAGGCCACATTATGTACAGTATTCCTACCAAGGCTACATGATGTTCACTGTTCTTAACAAGGTCATATTATGTACACTATTCTTACCAAGGCAACATTATGTACAGATCAATCGCTTTGCTGAACCTATTTATATTAAAAGAAAAATAAATTACCTTTAAGAATTTGTAATCAGGTTTGAGGCAAATAAATTTCATTTTTAAGATGTAGTAACTTCACTTGAAGACGGCAAGGTTTTTATGTATATAACTACATATAATTCATTATCAAACTTCTATTCTAAAATGTTTACTACTTTTAAACAGCTACTTTTTATAAGCGGCTTTCACGACGTATGTGAATTCGTTTATCTCCAAACAATCATTGTCAGAAAACAGCTGCAATGAAAACCGTCCCATAACAATATATACTGCTCCCATTTGCGAACTTTAATTACCATTAGATAGAAGTGCGATGTCAACTAATGTGTCATTTAACAAATTAATTTGATTCGTTTCATCACGTCATTTTCCGTGTGATTGTTCCAATACTGTTTATTCAACCAAAGTTAACAAAGGACTGTATGTCATACTATCATAATCAGTCGAAAGTTTTCTTTATTTTAGGTATAGGTTTACTCTGGCCAGAAAGGTACTAAATCAACGGATTAGTCAAACTATAGTCAGAATCCATGTCAACAATCCTGAATTGAATGACAAAGGCATTGTATACGAACCAATACGTTATTTATCGCATTATCTACCTACGAGGGTTGTCTGCCCTTGTTTGAACGCCAGGTGACAGTAAATTATACAATATATACCGTTGAGACTGAAATATTATGGAAACCTCTACTTCTGATAGTTCAAAGAAAGTCCACGGGAATCCATCTTCATGTGCAAATATATCTACAGTGTACGATAATAACTTTATGTTTCTTGATATAAGTTAACATAAAACCTAAATTAGAAAATTAGTGAAAGATATAACTAAGCAATTTATTCACCACATTAGGACGTATGTATTCTTATCTAACTGCAGAGATACACAGAAAGACATTGAGCTTGTACCTATTTCCCCTTCCAATGTGCATCAATATAGATGCATCTAATGCACCAATGGCAAAGTTCGTGTCTGTTCAAAGAGGCATTTTATGTTCAAATTTAAGAGCAACTGTTTACGCGAAATGAACCTAATCTACCTATATATTGTGCAGTGCCCGAGCTATGTCAAAAAAAAAATGAGAAAATGATGTGAGCAGGAAATTCTTAGTCTAGTCCATGAAACTCCTTTGCCTGATTATGTACGGGTCCAGTATTTGTATCACAGGATCTTGAATCATTTTAGTGACCTAAAATTATAAGCGATATTTATAAATACTGTAGATCTTGTCACATTTGTCAAATGGTAGGAAAATCCAATCAGAAGATAACTATTTCTGCTTTTGATGAACCATTTAGTAGAATATGGTAGACTGTATCAGTCACTTACCAAAAACCCAAATCAAAAATGAAATTAAGGTATGACGTAATTACAAATGATGGGATTTTCAGCCTAGTTAAAAAGTTCGGGATCTCTTGCCCATCATCGCTCACGACATCACCTACAGTGACACCTGGAAAAATCACTTGGAGACAACCTTTACCTCAAACAATAATTATGAGCAATAACAGCATTACATTCAGTCAGTACAAAACCTTAGGTGTCACTCTCGACAGTACTCTCTGTTTAAACCAGCATGTGATGAACATATGCATGGCTGCACGTCAGGCCTATCAGCTCTATTCACAATTTTCTTTTTGGTTGATGCCACTAGAACACTTGTGTGTTGCTTTGGACTTTCAAGACCGGACTATTGTTATTTACTTATATCTGCTTTTTCTCAGTGTCTGCTACATCAGCTTCAAAAAGTTCAAAACACAGCTGTTTCGATTTTCTTTTGAGTACTAGGCTTCCCCCCCCCCCAGCTCTGTAACCTCCATTGGCTACCCGTTTGATCCAGCATTAATCAAAGAATCTGTTCACTATACTAAATTTCGTTGACTAGCCTCAGTCCAATATACCTATCTGACCTCACCCACGAATATACCCAGTCTTGAAATTTGTGCTTTGCTCGTATTCTAATTACTCCCATTGTTAAAACGAAATAATATGGAGAACATTTTTTTTGCGTACCAGGCCCAGCTACATGGAACGAATTGCCCATTGATCTTAAACACAATTACACTGTAATTTCAATCTTTATTGTTCTTAAAACGGGCATATTTCGACTATAAGAGAGTTTTAAAGGCTTAATAATATTTTCTTCCATCATTATTGTCAGCATGAATTTGTTTCGTAATTTCATTATGTTTTGTTTTTGTATTCTTGTGGTTGTATATGATTGTATGTGTCATGTAATATTGTAGAGCTGTACTAAGTCCACATTATTATTACAATGAGTACAAACTGGAACGATCCCTAAACTCCCCAAAAATATTATTTTGATGCACGTAAAGTGGAACGATCCCTAATCTGCAGAAAAAACATGCACTTTGCATTATGGTAAGTTGAAATAAATGAAGCATTTCGGTCTTTGCATACATAACAAAATGGGTAGTCAGCTGCCTCAAATAAATCAAAGCTAAGAATGACGCTAATATCCAACAATTGTACGGTTAGTTATCAAAATTATCCATCAATCATATTTCTTTGGTTATGTTAAGAAGACTGAACAGAGACAGAACCATCTAGAGTATGCACACAAAAATAAACGCCTCTTAATTTAAGTTTACAAGGAACTTTATTTTAGGAATCATGGCAAAAGTTCATCAGCTTTATTTGGACCAGCTAATAGCAATAGTAAACATTCTACCAACTTTTTTCCCCAATGTAAAGTATTTTTAATGAATAAATTTTTAAAAATATTTATATGTAGGTAAGAAATCATAATTTATTATTCTTATATTTTTTTTTCCAGCTTTAAAACTGTTCTGATTTACATGTATTTTCTGTAGAATTACTTACTTAATTACTATGGAAAGCAAAGCTCTAAAAAGTAATTTATTATTCTGTGATTTCTTAAAAGCCGATGATATTTCAACATTCGGGAAAGAATGGATACAAAGAAAAAGAAAAGATAATGATTAAATTAAAGACATTAGTAGACATGGTATCAAGACAGTCTTCACAAAGAGGATAATAGTGTTAATGGACCTTGCTATTAGTAAAGGATAATTTCCCTGATCACAACACAGCGGTATATTATTTAATTATGATATTAGCTGAAATGTGTTTTTTCGATATTCCGTTTGGTAAGCAAGTGGCCACTGTCTGATTTTTTTTCCCTCTCTCCAAATAATATGAATCCTGCTCAAGTTCATTGGCAGGTGAATGTTATTAGGACATGTGCCGTTATTTGACCTGTAGGTGATCGCTAAAGCCTACATAGAAATTATCCGTTAAATGGGTAGTATCAGTCTTATTTAAAGTTATTTTATGTATTTCATATTCTGTTCCATGTTTATTTATTTATTGTTATGTAACACATTTTACAACCACTGTAAAAAGATGTGTAAGACCAGACACTTTCTATTCAACCTCTCTACGTTTGTTTCTCAAAATGAGAATTTTTAAATCTCTGTTAAGAATCTATGGTCAGAAATTAAGTAACAGAACGAATAAAAAAGCCAACAAGTTTTGTAAAACTTAAAAAATGATTTCATTATCAAAGTTATAAACGAAAATGTGAAAGAAATTTACAATATTGTGAAGTGAATCCAAAAATGAATCCTGGGAGAGTTATATTACAGTCCAAAAGAATGAAAAGTTCCATATAAATTCCAGAAGCGGAAATGTACTGTTCCTCCAAGAATCGTGACTTTGTCAAAATGGCGTTTTTTCCAGAATTCCTTTGAATAATTCTCAATAGTTCCGGAAAAAATATAATAGTCCAAGTCCAAACAAATGTTTGTCTTCTCAAATAATATCTAAGTTCAACATAAAACACGTCTGTAGACTTGATATTACAACAGGAATACAAGAAATAATAATGACTCCAAAATGAGAGTGTGGAGTGTGTGTGTGTGATTTGGATTTTAACATAGCTTTAACAATTTTTTCAGTCATATCGCTACGATGTCTGCAGTGTGGCAGTTTATAGTGATATCTAGCACGGGTGCATCATGTACCATGTAGCATGATGCCCCACCCGGTGACATTATCCTGATACCAGGCCGACCAGTCCTAACACTAACCTCTTAATTCTGAGCGCCAAGCTAGGCAGCTGTTAGTACCATTTTTATAAGTCATTGGTATTAATCAGCGGGGCATCGAACCCACGACCTCCCGCATCCGAGGCGGACGCTCCAATCACTAGGCCACCAGAGCGGTCAAAAATGGCAATGAATCAGATTGCTAAGTTCTCTCCTTATATACATCTTCAATAGTTTATTAAAACTATATGTCGCAATATATCCCACGTGCCGATCGCTCTACTAAGTATATTTCGAAATACATATTCATGTGACCTAACTCATCCAAAAAATAAACTAAATTAATTCTTCTAAATATTGTAAACATATTTACTAATAGTTCACTTATTAGGTAGTATTAACACGTACGTATTCATTTATTTATAGATCATGTGCAATTTTACGCTCATGTGCAATTTTACGCTCAAGTGCAATTTTACGCTCTTTAATATCTTCAGACTTTAACATCATCAAACATACACAAGGCACGTGCACAATTTCAACTATAGATAATCACCACAATTTACAGTCATGAATAAAAATTACCAAACTTAGTGAAAAACCAGGAGTTGCCAAAAATATAGATATACATATATATCTTATTAATTACTTTGTCATGAACACACAGCAGGTAACTGAAAATTAATAATATCTTAAGTTTACATAACAAGAATATATTTTTATCTCTGAGGGAATTTTATAGGATTTTTTCAAATTTGGTTAACTTTTCACATTGTTTTTCAAGAATTAAACTATTTTTTGGCGAATAACTTTAAAGGTTCAGTTGGTTTTTCTCCTTTCTAAAATTCCCTCCCCATCATAGATGTATCAAAAAGCTGATAAAGTAGAATTTTAATTGATAAAATAATGCTTAGAAATTGAAAGGAAGCATGATCAGTAATTAGCATATCGTAGCACAAACAGCACGGTCCCATCCATTTAATCAGTGCATCATTGGTAGTATAAAGATTACAACGGGCTGCTTGTTTCAAGAAATGTACAACTTAACAGTCAGTACAGTATTTTATTTTCGCTGTGTACTTTCTGGAGTTACCCCTGTGCACAACTGTCCTCATGTTGATTAACGGCTAAGAATGGATGGCGTCTACCAACTTTAATTCGATTCACGTGCAAACTTAAACACAACTAATTGTCTCAATCCATAATCATCAAACTTTATCAAAACCCAGCATAACTATTGTACATAATTTTATCATTAGCCAGTTTCATCCTCTGCCAAGGCAAGATACTTAACTTGGCACTTCTGCAAGGTTGGAACAAATAAAACTAATCTCGAAGAAATATAGGATAGTGTTCTGATATCTGCATCTGCTGATTGAACAGAAACCATGAAGCTCTACTTAACGCAAAAATGCCAACGTTGAAAGCACGCATACTTAGATCAATGGCGTAGAGACAGTACAGATTATGAATGGCATAGATCCCAAATTTATTTATGGCCTATACTTGAATGCAAAAAAATACAATTTATGATATTTAAATATTCTAGATTTCCCAGGAATTAAAACTTCAACATCCGGCAAAAACTCTTAAGATATGAATCTGCCATTCTATGAATCGAGCTACGAAATCATCGCACGGAAGAGCATCTGCCATTCTATGATTCGAGCCACGAAATCATCGCACGGAAGAGCATCTGTCATTCAATGACTCGAGGCACGAAATCATCGCACGGAACAGCATCTGCCATTCAATGATTCGTGCTACGAAATCATCGCACGGAAGAGCATCTGTCATTCAATGACTCGAGCTACTAAATCATTTTATAGAAACCATCATCTGCCATCATATGGATTGACTTACGATATCATTTTTAGAAGAGCATCGGCCATTCGATGGATCGAACTACCAAATCATTGTATAGAATAGCATCTGCCATTTGATTGATCAAGCTACCAAATCATTGTATAGAATAGAATCTGACATTTGATGGATCAAGCTACCAAATCATTGTATATAATAGAATCTTTCATTTGATGGATCAAGCTACCAAATCATTGTATAGAACAGAATTTGTCATTTGATGGATCAAGCTATCAAATTATTGTATAGAATAGAATCTGTCATTTGATGGATCAAGCTACCAAATCATTGTATAGAATAGAATCTGACATTTAATGGATCAAGCTACCAAATCATTGTATAGAAAAGAATTTGACATTTAATGGATCAAACTACCAAATCATTGTATAGAATAGAATCTGACATTTGATGGATCAAGCTACCAAATCATTGTATAGAATAGAATCTGACACTTGATGGATCAAGCTACCAAATTATTGTATAGAATAGAATCTGATATTTGATTGATCAAGCTACCAAATTATTGTATAGAATAGCATCTGATATTTGATGGATCAAGCTACCAAATCATTGTATAGAATAGCATCTGATATTTGATGGATCAAGCTACCAAATCATTGTATAGAATGACATCTGATAGTTGATGGATCAAGCTATAAAATCATTGTATAGAATAGAATCTTATACTTGATTGATCAAGCTACCAAATTATTGTATAGAATAGTATCTGATATTTGATGGATCAAGCTACCAAATCATTGTATAGAACAGAATCTGACATTTATTGGATCAAGCTACCAAACCATTGTATAGAATAGAATCTGATATTTGATGGATCAAGCTACCAAATCATTGTATAGAATAGCATCTGATATTTGTTGGATCAAGCTATAAAATCATTGTATAGAATAGAATCTGTCATGTGATGGATCAAGCAACCAAATCATTGTATATAATAGAATCTTTCATTTGATGGATCAAGCTACCAAATCATTGTATAGAATAGAATCTGACATTTGATGGATCAAGCTACCAAATCATTGTATAGAATAGAATCTGACATTTGATGGATCAAGCTACCAAATCATTGTATAGAATAGAATCTGATATTTGATGGATCAAGCTACCAAATCATTGTATAGAATAGCATCAGACATTTGATGGATCAAGCTACCAAATTATTGTATAGAATAGAATCTGTCATGTGATGGATCAAGCAACCAAATCATTGTATATAATAGAATCTTTCCTTTGATGGATCAAGCTACTAAATCATTGTATAGAATAGAATCTGACATTTGATGGATCAAGCTACCAAATCATTGTATAGAATAGAATCTGACATTTGATGGATCAAGCTACCAAATCATTGTATAGAATAGCATCAGACATTTGATGGATCAAGCTACCAAATCATTGTATAGAATAGCATCTGATATTTGATAGATCAAGCTACCAAATCATTGTATAGAATAGAATCTGTCATTTGATGGATCAAGCTACCAAATCATTGTATAGAATAGAATCTGTCATTTGATGGATCAAGCTACCAAATCATTGTATAGAAGAAACACATTTAAATTAATGTAGATCCCCAATCTCCTCCGTAAATGTTCAGGACTGTAAATTTAATATTTACAAACAATACACCCTATTCCATTATTCCATAAAGCTAGCTAGACACTAAATTGGTGTGATAATTTGTTAGGCTCATATTCATTTCGGCATGTGTTTAGCTCGGAACTGTCCTTTTATAGAGCTAGACACTAAATATTTATGATAATTTGTTAGGCTCATTCATCTAGGCACATTTCTAGTTCGGATATGTCCTTCCATAGAGCTAGCCACTAAATCTGTATGCTAGTTCGGATATGTTCTTCCACTGAGCTAGACACTAAATCTGTATGATAATTTGTTTAATTATTGGCTTCATTTACATCTTAGTAGGCTTTTATATCTAACCAGTGTTTCGTTGTAGCTACATAAACCCTCAGTTTGCTTTTAAAATACTGTCTTTTGTAAGTGCTTTGCTTGTTTACATTTCAAGTTTTGTCTTATGAATTATGATCTGTCTTTGTTTTGTAGATCACTGTCTCTATGCATCATGTTTGGTATGTGTGTTTTGTAGAGATCACTGTCTTTATGTATCATGATATGTCTGTGTGTCTTGTAGAGCACTGTCTTTATGTTTAATGACATGTTTGTGTCTTGACGGTCACTGTCTTTTTGTATCATGTTATTAGTGTGTGTCTTGCAGATCACTGTCTTTATGTATGATGTTATGTCCGCGTGTCTTGTTGATCATTGTCTTTATGTATCCTCCTCCTTCTGTATGCCTTTCTACATCACTGTCTTCAGGTATTATACTCTATCAGTGTGTCATGTAGATCACTGTCTTTATGTATTATACTCCATCAGTGTGTCATGTAGATCACTGTCTCTATGTATTATACTCTATCTGTGTGTCATGTAGATCACTGTCTTTATGTATTATACTCTATCTGTGTGTCATGTAGATCACTGTCTCTATATATTATATTCTATCTGTGTGTCATGTAGATCACTGTCTTTATGTATTATACTCTATCTGTGTGTCATGTAGATCACTGTCTTTATGTATTATATTCTATCAGTGTGTCATGTAGATTACTGTCTCTATGTATTATACTCTATCAGTGTGTCATGTAGATCACTGTCTCTATGTATTATATTCTATCAGTGTGTCATGTAGATCACCGTCTTTATGTATTATACTCTATCTGTGTGTCATGTAGATCAATGTCTTTATGTATTATACTCTATCAGTGTGTCACGTAGATCACTGTCTTTATGTATTATACTCTATCAGTGCGTCATGTAGATCACCGTCTTTATGTATTATACTCTATCAGTGTGTCATGTAGATTACTGTCTCTATGTATTATACTCTATCAGTGTGTCATGTAGATCACTGTCTCTATGTATTATATTCTATCAGTGTGTCATGTAGATCACCGTCTTTATGTATTATACTCTATCTGTGTGTCACGTAGATCACTGTCTTTATGTATTATATTCTATCAGTGTGTCATGTAGATTACTGTCTCTATGTATTATACTCTATCAGTGTGTCATGTAGATCACTGTCTCTATGTATTATATTCTATAAGTGTGTCATGTAGATCACCATCTTTATGTATTATACTCTATCTGTGTGTCATGTAGATCACTGTCTTTAGGTATTATACTCTATCAGTGTGTCATGTAGATCACTGTCTCTATGTATTATATTCTATCAGTGTGTCATGTAGATCACCGTCTTAATGTATTATACTCTATCTGTGTGTCATGTAGATCACTGTCTTTATGTATTATATTCTATCTGTGTGTCATGTAGATCACTGTCTTTATGTATTATACTCTATCTGTGTGTCATGTAGATCACTGTCTTTATGTATTATACTCTATCAGTGTGTCATGTAGATCAACGTCTTTATGTATTATACTCTATCTGTGTGTCATGTAGATCACTGTTTTTATGTATCATATTCTATCAGTGTGTCATGTAGATTACTGTCTCTATGTATTATACTCTATCAGTGTGTCATGTAGATCACTGTCTCTATGTATTATATTCTATCAGTGTGTCATGTAGATCACCGTCTTTAGGTATTATACTCTATCAGTGTGTCATGTAGATCACTGTCTCTATGTATTATATTCTATCAGTGTGTCATGTATATCACCGTCTTAATGTATTATACTCTATCTGTGTGTCATGTAGATCAATGTCTTTAGGTATTATACTCTATCAGTGTGTCATGTAGATCACTGTCTTTATGTATTATACTCTATCAGTGTGTCATGTAGATCACCGTCTTTATGTATTATACTCTATCAGTGTGTCATGTAGATCACTGTCCTTATGTATTATACTCTATCAGTGTGTCATGCAGATCACTGTCTCTATGTATTATACTCTATCAGTGTCTCAAGTAGATCACCGTATTTATGTATTATACTCTATCAGTGTCATGTAGATCACTGTCTCTATGTATTATACTCTATCAGTGTGTCATGTAGATCAATGTCTTTATGTATTATACTCTATCAGTGTGTCATGCAGATCACTGTCTCTATGTATTATACTCTATCAGTGTGTCATGTAGATCACTGTCTTTATGTATTATACTCTATCAATGTGTCATGTAGATCACTGTCTCTATGTATTATATTCTATCTGTGTGTCATGTAGAACACTGTCTTTATGTATTATACTCTATCAGTGTGTCATGTAGATCACCGTCTTTAGGTATTATACTCTATCAGTGTGTCATGTAGATCACTGTCTTTATGTATTATACTCTATCAGTGTGTCATGTAGATCACCGTCTTTATGTATTATACTCTATCTGTGTGTCATGTGGATCACTGATTTTATGTATTATACTCTATCAGTGCGTCATGTAGATCACCGTCTTTATGTATTATACTCTATCAGTGTGTCATGTAGATCACTGTCTCTATGTATTATATTCTATCAGTGTGTCATGTAGATTACTGTCTCTATGTATTATACACTATCAGTGTGTCATGTAGATCACTGTCTCTATGTATTATATTCTATCAGTGTGTCATGTAGATTACTGTCTCTATGTATTATACTCTATCAGTGTGTCATGTAGATCACTGTCTCTATGTATTATATTCTATCAGTGTGTCATGTAGATCACCGTCTTTATGTATTATACTCTATCTGTGTGTCATGTAGATCACTGTCTTTATGTATTATATTCTATCAGTGTGTCATGTAGATTACTGTCTCTATGTATTATACTCTATCAGTGTGTCATGTAGATCACTGTCTCTATGTATTATATTCTATCAGTGTGTCATGTAGATCACCATCTTTATGTATTATACTCTATCTGTGTGTCATGTAGATCACTGTCTTTAGGTATTATACTCTATCAGTGTGTCATGTAGATCACTGTCTCTATGTATTATATTCTATCAGTGTGTCATGTAGATCACCGTCTTTATGTATTATACTCTATCTGTGTGTCATGTAGATCACTGTCTCTATATATTATATTCTATCTGTGTGTCATGTAGATCACTGTCTTTATGTATTATACTCTATCTGTGTGTCATGTAGATCAATGTCTTTATGTATTATACTCTATCAGTGTGTCATGCAGATCACTGTCTCTATGTATTATACTCTATCAGTGTGTCATGTAGATCACTGTCTTTATGTATTATACTCTATCAATGTGTCATGTAGATCACTGTCTCTATGTATTATATTCTATCTGTGTGTCATGTAGATCACTGTCTTTATGTATTATACTCTATCAGTGTGTCATGTAGATCACCGTCTTTAGGTATTATACTCTATCAGTGTGTCATGTAGATCACTGTCTTTATGTATTATACTCTATCAGTGTGTCATGTAGATCACCGTCTTTCTGTATTATACTCTATCTGTGTGTCATGTAGATCACTGTATTTATGTATTATACTCTATCAGTGCGTCATGTAGATCACCGTCTTTATGTATTATACTCTATCAGTGTGTCATGTAGATCACTGTCTTTATGTATTATACTCTATCAGTGCGTCATGTAGATCACTGTCTTTATGTATTAAACTCTATCAGTGTGTCATGTAGATCACTGTCTCTATGTATTATATTCTATCAGTGTGTCATGCAGATTACTGTCTCTATGTATTATACTCTATCAGTGTGTCATGTAGATCACTGTCTCTATGTATTATATTCTATCAGTGTGTCATGTAGATCACCGTCCTTATGTATTATACTCTATCTGTGTGTCATGTAGATCACTGTCTTTATGTATTATATTCTATCAGTGTGTCATGTAGATTACTGTCTCTATGTATTATACTCTATCAGTGTGTCATGTAGATCACTGTCTCTATGTATTATTTTCTATCAGTGTGTCATGTAGATCACCATCTTTATGTATTATACTCTATCTGTGTGTCATGTAGATCACTGCCTTTAGGTATTATACTCTATCAGTGTGTCATGTAGATCACTGTCTCTATGTATTATATTCTATCAGTGTGTCATGTAGATCACCGTCTTTATGTATTATACTCTATCTGTGTGTCATGTAGATCACTGTCTTTATGTATTATATTCTATCTGTGTGTCATGTAGATCACTGTCTTTATGTATTATACTCTATCTGTGTGTCATGTAGATCACTGTCTTTATATATTATACTCTATCAGTGTGTCATGTAGATCACCGTCTTTATGTATTATACTCTATCTGTGTGTCATGTAGATCACTGTCTTTATGTATCATATTCTATCAGTGTGTCATGTAGATTACTGTCTCTATGTATTATACTCTATCAGTGTGTCATGTAGATCACTGTCTCTATGTATAATACTCTATCAGCGTGTCATGTAGATCATGGTCTTTAGGTATTATACTCTATGAGTGTGTCATGTAGATCACTGTCTCTATGTATTATATTCTATCAGTGTGTCATGTAGATCACCGTCTTAATGTATTATACTCTATCTGTGTGTCATGTAGATCACTGTCTTTAGGTATTATACTCTATCTGTGTGTCATGTAGATCACTGTCTTTATGTATTATACTCTATCAGTGTGTCATGTAGATCACCGTCTTTATGTATTATACTCTATCAGTGTGTCATGTAGATCACTGTCTTTATGTATTATACTCTATCAGTGTGTCATGCAGATCACTGTCTCTATGTATTATACTCTATCAGTGTCTCAAGTAGATCACCGTATTTATGTATTATACTCTATCAGTGTCATGTAGATCACTGTCTTTATGTATTATATTCTATCTGTGTGTCATGTAGATCACTGTCTTTATGTATTATACTCTATCAGTGTGTCATGTAGATCACTGTCTTTATGTATTATACTCTATCAGTGTGTCATGTAGATCACTGTCTCTATGTATTATATTCTATCAGTGTGTCATGTAGATCACCGTCTTTAGGTATTATACTCTATCTGTGTGTCATGTAGATCACTGTCTCTATGTATTATATTCTATCAGTGTGTCATGTAGATCACCGTCTTAATGTATTATACTCTATCTGTGTGTCATGTAGATCAATGTCTTTAGGTATTATACTCTATCAGTGTGTCATGTAGATCACTGTCTTTATGTATTATACTCTATCAGTGTGTCATGTAGATCACCGTCTTTATGTATTATACTCTATCAGTGTGTCATGTAGATCACTGTCTTTATGTATTATACTCTATCAGTGTGTCATGCAGATCACTGTCTCTATGTATTATACTCTATCAGTGTCTCAAGTAGATCACCGTCTTTATGTATTATACTCTATCTGTGTGTCATGTAGATCACTGTCTTTATGTATTATATTCTATCTGTGTGTCATGTAGATCACTGTCTTTATGTATTATACTCTATCTGTGTGTCATGTAGATCACTGTCTTTATGTATTATACTCTATCAGTGTGTCATGTAGATCACCGTCTTTATGTATTATACTCTATCTGTGTGTCATGTAGATCACTGTCTCTATGTATTATACTCTATCAGTGTGTCATGTAGATCAATGTCTTTATGTATTATACTCTATCAGTGTGTCATGCAGATCACTGTCTCTATGTATTATACTCTATCAGTGTGTCATGTAGATCACTGTCTTTATGTATTATACTCTATCAATGTGTCATGTAGATCACTATCTCTATGTATTATATTCTATCTGTGTGTCATGTAGATCACTGTCTTTATGTATTATACTCTATCAGTGTGTCATGTAGATCACCGTCTTTAGGTATTATACTCTATCAGTGTGTGATGTAGATCACTGTCTTTATGTATTATACTCTATCAGTGTGTCATCTAGATCACCGTCTTTATGTATTATACTCTATCTGTGTGTCATGTAGATCAATGTCTTTAGGTATTATACTCTATCAGTGTGTCATGTAGATCACTGTCTTTATGTATTATACTCTATCAGTGCGTCATGTAGATCACCGTCTTTATGTATTATACTCTATCAGTGTGTCATGTAGATCACTGTCTCTATGTATTATATTCTATCAGTGTGTCATGTAGATTACTGTCTCTATGTATTATACTCTATCAGTGTGTCATGTAGATCACTGTCTCTATGTATTATATTCTATCAGTGTGTCATGTAGATCACCGTCTTTATGTATCATACTCTATCTGTGTGTCATGTAGATCACTGTCTTTATGTATTATATTCTATCAGTGTGTCATGTAGATTACTATCTCTATGTATTATACTCTATCAGTGTGTCATGTAGATCACTGTCTCTATGTATTATATTCTATCAGTGTGTCATGTAGATCACCATCTTTATGTATTATACTCTATCTGTGTGTCATGTAGATCACTGTCTTTAGGTATTATACTCTATAATTGTGTCATGTAGATCACTGTCTCTATGTATTATATTCTATCAGTGTGTCATGTAGATCACCGTCTTTATGTATTATACTCTATCTGTGTGTCATGTAGATCACTGTCTTTATGTATTATATTCTATCTGTGTGTCATGTAGATCACTGTCTTTATGTATTATACTCTATCTGTGTGTCATGTAGATCACTGTCTTTATGTATTATACTCTATCAGTGTGTCATTTAGATCACGTCTTTATGTATTATACTCTATCTGTGTGTCATGTAGATCACTGTCTTTATGTATCATATTCTATCAGTGTGTCATGTAGATTACTGTCTCTATGTATTATACTCTATCAGTGTGTCATGTACATCACTGTCTCTATGTATTATATTCTATCAGTGTGTCATGTAGATTACCATCTTTATGTATTATACTCTATCTGTGTGTCATGTAGATCACTGTCTTTAGGTATTATATTCTATCAGTGTGTCATGTAGATCACTGTCTCTATGTATTATATTCTATCAGTGTGTCATGTAGATCACCGTCTTTATGTATTATACTCTATCTGTGTGTCATGTAGATCACTGTCTTTATGTATTATATTCTATCTGTGTGTCATGTAGATCACTGTCTTTATGTATTATACTCTATCTGTGTGTCATGTAGATCACTGTCTTTATGTATTATACTCTATCAGTGTGTCATGTAGATCACCGTCTTTATCTATTATACTCTATCTGTGTGTCATGTAGATCACTGTCTTTATGTATCATATTCTATCAGTGTGTCATGTAGATTACTGTCTCTATGTATTATACTCTATCAGTGTGTCATGTAGATCACTGTCTCTATGTATTATATTCTATCAGTGTGTCATGTAGATCACCGTCTTTAGGTATTATACTCTATCAGTGTGTCATGTAGATCACTGTCTCTATGTATTATATTCTATCAGTGTGTCATGTAGATCACCGTCTTAATGTATTATACTCTATCTGTGTGTCATGTAGATCAATGTCTTTAGGTATTATACTCTATCAGTGTGTCATGTAGATCACTGTCTTTATGTATTATACTCTATCAGTGTGTCATGTAGATCACCGTCTTTATGTATTATACTCTATCAGTGTGTCATGTAGATCACTGTCCTTATGTATTATACTCTATCAGTGTGTCACGCAGATCACTGTCTCTATGTATTATACTCTATCAGTGTCTCAAGTAGATCACCGTATTTATGTATTATACTCTATCAGTGTCATGTAGATCACTGTCTCTATGTATTATACTCTATCAGTGTGTCATGTAGATCAATGTCTTTATGTATTATACTCTATCAGTGTGTCATGCAGATCACTGTCTCTATGTATTATACTCTATCAGTGTGTCATGTAGATCACTGTCTTTATGTGTTATACTCTATCAATGTGTCATGTAGATCACTGTCTCTATGTATTATATTCTATCTGTGTGTCATGTAGAACACTGTCTTTATGTATTATACTTTATCAGTGTGTCATGTAGATTACCGTCTTTAGGTATTATACCCTATCAGTGTGTCATGTAGATCACTGTCTTTATGTATTATACTCTATCAGTGTGTCATGTAGATCACCGTCTTTATGTATTATACTCTATCTGTGTGTCATGTAGATCACTGTCTTTATGTATTATACTCTATCAGTGCGTCATGTAGATCACCGTCTTTATGTATTATACTCTATCAGTGTGTCATGTAGATCACTGTCTCTATGTATTATATTCTATCAGTGTGTCATGTAGATTACTGTCTCTATGTATTATACTCTATCAGTGTGTCATGTAGATCACTGTCTCTATGTATTATATTCTATCAGTGTGTCATGTAGATTACTGTCTCTATGTATTATACTCTATCAGTGTGTCATGTAGATCACTGTCTCTATGTATTATATTCCATCAGTGTGTCATGTAGATCACCGTCTTTAAGTATTATACTCTATCTGTTTGTCATGTAGATCACTGTCTTTATGTATTATATTCTATCAGTGTGTCATGTAGATTACTGTCTCTATGTATTATACTCTATCAGTGTGTCATGTAGATCACTGTCTCTATGTATTATATTCTATCAGTGTGTCATGTTGATCACCATCTTTATGTATTATACTCTATCTGTGTGTCATGTAGATCACTGTCTTTAGGTATTATACTCTATCAGTGTGTCATGTAGATCACTGTCTCTATGTATTATATTCTATCAGTGTGTCATGTAGATCACCGTCTTTATGTATTATATTCTATCTGTGTGTCATGTAGATCACTGTCTCTATATATCATATTCTATCTGTGTGTCATGTAGATCACTGTCTTTATGTATTATACTCTATCTGTGTGTCATGTAGATCAATGTCTTTATGTATTATACTCTATCTGTGTGTCATGCAGATCACTGTCTCTATGTATTATACTCTATCAGTGTGTCATGTAGATCACTGTCTTTATGTATTATACTCTATCAGTGTGTCATGTAGATCACTGTCTCTATGTATTATATTCTATCTGTGTGTCATGTAGATCACTGTCTTTATGTATTATACTCTATCAGTGTGTCATGTAGATCACCGTCTTTAGGTATTATACTCTATCAGTGTGTCATGTAGATCACTGTCTTTATGTATTATACTCTATCAGTGTGTCATGCAGATCACTGTCTCTATGTATTATACTCTATCAGTGTCTCAAGTAGATCACCGTATTTATGTATTATACTCTATCAGTGTCATGTAGATCACTGTCTTTATGTATTATATTCTATCTGTGTGTCATGTACATCACTGTCTTTATGTATTATACTCTATCTGTGTGTCATGTAGATCACTGTCTTTATGTATTATACTCTATCAGTGTGTCATGTGGATCACTGTCTCTATGTATTATATTCTATCAGTGTGTCATGTAGATCACCGTCTTTAGGTATTATACTCTATCAGTGTGTCATGTAGATCACTGTCTCTATGTATTATATTCTATCAGTGTGTCATGTAGATCACCGTCTTAATGTATTATACTCTATCTGTGTGTCACGTAGATCACTGTCTTTAGGTATTATACTCTATCAGTGTGTCATGTAGATCACTGTCTCTATGTATTATATTCTATCAGTGTGTCATGTAGTTCACCGTCTTTATGTATTATACTCTATCTGTGTGTCATGTAGATCACTGTCTTTATGTATTATATTCTATCTCTGTGTCATGTAGATCACTGTCTTTATGTATTATACTCTATCTATGTGTCATGTAGATCACCGTCTTTATGTATTATACTCTATCTTTGTGTCATGTTGATCACTGTCTTTATGTATCATATTCTATCAGTGTGTCATGTAGATTACTGTCTCTATGTATTATACTCTATCAGTGTGTCATGTAGATCACTGTCTCTATGTATTATATTCTATCAGTGTGTCATGTAGATCACTGTCTTTAGGTATTATACTCTATCAGTGTGTCATGTAGAGCACTGTCTCTATGTATTATATTCTATCAGTGTGTCATGTAGATCACCGTCTTAATGTATTATACTCTATCTGTGTGTCATGTAGATCAATGTCTTTAGGTATTATACTCTATCAGTGTGTCATGTAGATCACTGTCTTTATGTATTATACTCTATCAGTGTGTCATGTAGATCACCGTCTTTATGTAATATACTCTATCAGTGTGTCATGTAGATCACTGTCTTTATGTATTATACTCTATCAGTGTGTCATGCAGATCACTGTCTCTATGTATTATACTCTATCAGTGTCTCAAGTAGATCACCGTATTTATGTATTATACTCTATCAGTGTCATGTAGATCACTGTCTTTATGTATTATATTCTATCTGTGTGTCATGTAGATCACTGTCTTTATGTATTATACTCTATCTGTGTGTCATGTAGATCACTGTCTTTATGTATTATACTCTATCAGTGTGTCATGTAGATCACTGTCTCTATGTATTATATTCTATCAGTGTGTCATGTAGATCACCGTCTTTAGGTATTATACTCTATCAGTGTGTCATGTAGATCACTGTCTCTATGTATTATATTCTATCAGTGTGTCATGTAGATCACCGTCTTAATGTATTATACTCTATCTGTGTGTCATGTAGATCAATGTCTTTAGGTATTATACTCTATCAGTGTGTCATGTAGATCACTGTCTTTATGTATTATACTCTATCAGTGTGTCATGTAGATCACCGTCTTTATGTATTATACTCTATCAGTGTGTCATGTAGATCACTGTCTTTGTGTATTATACTCTATCAGTGTGTCATGCAGATACCTGTCTCTATGTGTTATACTCTATCAGTGTCTCAAGTAGATCACCGTCTTTATGTATTATACTCTATCTGTGTGTCATGTAGATCACTGTCTTTATGTATTATATTCTATCTGTGTGTCATGTAGATCACTGTCTTTATGTATTATACTCTATCTGTGTGTCATGTAGATCACTGTCTTTATGTATTATACTCTATCAGTGTGTCATGTAGATCACCGTCTTTATGTATTATACTCTATCTGTGTGTCATGTAGATCACTGTCTCTATGTATTATACTCTATCAGTGTGTCATGTAGATCAATGTCTTTATGTATTATAATCTATCAGTGTGTCATGCAGATCACTGTCTCTTTATGTATTATACTCTATCAGTGTGTCATGTAGATCACTGTCTTTATGTATTATACTCTATCAATGTGTCATGTAGATCACTGTCTCTATGTATTACATTCTATCTGTGTGTCATGTAGATCACTGTCTCTATGTATTATATTCTATCAGTGTGTCATGTAGATCACCGTCTTAATGTATTATACTCTATCTGTGTGTCATGTAGATCAATGTCTTTAGGTATTATACTCTATCAGTGTGTCATGTAGATCACTGTCTTTATGTATTATACTCTATCAGTGTGTCATGTAGATCACCGTCTTTATGTATTATACTCTATCAGTGTGTCATGTAGATCACTGTCTTTATGTATTATACTCTATCAGTGTGTCATGTAGATCACTGTCTGTATGCATTATACTCTATCAGTGTGTCATGTAGATCACCGTCTTTATGTATTATACTCTATCGGTGTGTCATGTAGATCACTGTCTTTATGTATTATACTCTATCAGTGTGTCATGCAGATCACTGTCTCTATGTATTATACTCTATCAGTGTGTCAAGTAGATCACCGTATTTATGTATTATACTCTATCAGTGTCATGTAGATCACTGTCTCTATGTATTATACTCTATCAGTGTGTCATGTAGATCAATGTCTTTATGTATTATACTCTATCAGTGTATCATGCAGATCACTGTCTCTATGTATTATACTCTATCAGTGTGTCATGTAGATCACTGTCTTTATGTATTATACTCTATCAATGTGTCATGTAGATCACTGTCTCTATGTATTATATTCTATCTGTGTGTCATGTAGATCACTGTCTTTATGTATTATACTCTATCAGTGTGTCATGTAGATCACCGTCTTTAGGTATTATACTCTATCAGTGTGTCATGTAGATCACTGTCTTTATGTATTATACTCTATCAGTGTGTCATGTAGATCACCGTCTTTATGTATTATACTCTATCTGTGTGTCATGTAGATCACTGTCTTTATGTATTATACTCTATCTGTGTGTCATGTAGATCAATGTCTTTAGGTATTATACTCTATCAGTGTGTCATGTAGATCACTGTCTCTATGTATTATACTCTATCTGTGTGTCATGTAGATCACTGTCTCTATGTATCATACTCTATCAGTGTCATGTAGACCACTGTCTCTATGTATTATACTCTATCAGTGTGTCATGTAGACCACTGTCTTTATGTATTATAATCTGTGTGTCATGTAGATCACTGTCTCTATATATTATATTCTATCTGTGTGTCATGTAGATCACTGTCTTTATGTATTATACTCTATCAGTGTGTCATGTAGATCACTGTCTTTATGTATTATACTCTATCAGTGTGTCATGTAGATCACTGTCTCTATGTATTATACTCTATCAGTGTGTCAAGTAGATCACTGTCTTTATGTATTATACTCTATCAGTGTGTCATGTAGATCACTGTCTTTATGTATTATACTCTATCAGTGTGTCATTTAGATCACTGCCTCTATGTATTATACTCTATCAGTGTGTCAAGTAGATCACCGTATTTATGTATTATACTCTATTAGTGTGTCATGCAGATGGCGCTATTTTTTATGCCATGTTTGTGTATCTTGTAGATTAGAGTCTTTATTTATCATGATGTATTTGTTTTCTTGCATATCACTTTATTTGTTATGCCCTGTTTATGTGCCTTGTAGATCTCTGTCTTTAAGTTTTATTTCATTGTTCACTGACTATGGGTGGATCTTTGAACAGACACCTGATTGATCAGTTATGTGCCTTGTAGATCTCTGTCTTTATGTTGTATTCCATTGTTTACTGATTATGGATGGATCTTTCAATAGACCCCAGATTGGTCAGTTATGTGCCCTTTAGATCACTGTCTTTATGCTTTATTCCATTTTTCACTATGGATGGATATTTTGAACAAACACCTGATTGGTCAGTTATGTGCTTGCCTGGGCTGTTATCTTCACCCTGTTTTGGATAGGCAGGCCTGGTCTGTTATCTTCATCCAGTTTTGGATAACCAGGCCTGGTCTGTTATCTTCACCCTGTTTTGGATAGGCAGGCCTGGTCTGTTATCTTCATCCTGTTTTGGATAACCAGGCCTGGTCTGTTATCTTCACCCTGTTTTAGATAGGCAGGCCTGGTCTGTTATCTTCATCCTGTTTTGGATAACCAGGCCTGGTCTGTTATCTTCAACCTGTTTTGGATAGGCAGGCCTGGTCTGTTATCTTCATCCTGTTTTGGATAACCAGGCCTGGTCTGTTATCTTCATCCTGTTTTGGATAGGCAGGCCTGGTCTGTTATCTTCATCCTGTTTCGAAAACCCGTGTTTAAGAATTAGTTTAAAAGAAAAAGCTTTATACACTTCGTCTGCTTTAAGCAATTATTTTTAGCAAGGCAATTGTTAGATCCCATATATAGGCAACCCTTATGCGAAGATGATTGTGCATCGAGTGGAGAAGCCTTTTAATAGTCTGCTGCAGACATAACAATGACATATGAATAAAAACAAATTCAAGGTGGCTGACATGGCAGATGTATTTAATATCATAAGCAAACCATTTAATCTAGGGATATGATGATAATTGTGTGCGTCATGTATTGTAACAAAATTTCATTTTTGATGTCCCACGGGAACCATTTTCACTTAGTACTAAGATCTCAAGGTGAATGTGTCTTCAGAAACATTGCATAAATTCCTTTACATGATGTAGGATTAGTGGCGACAAATAACAATTGTTAACTTACACCGGGTGGATTACGGGCGACGGACCCACTGCATTAGTTACATTACACCGGGTGGATTACGGGCGACGGACCCACTGCATTAGTTACATTACACCGGGTGGATTACGGATAATGGACCCACTGCATTAGTAGCATTACACCAGATGGATTACGGACAATGGACCCACTGCATTAGTTACATTACACCGGATGGATTACGGACAACGGACCCACTGCATTAGTTACATTACACCAGGTGGATTACGGATAATGGACCCACTGCATTAGTTACATTACACCGGGTGGATTACGGGTGACGGACCCACTGCATTAGTTACATTCACTGGATAGATTAGGGACAACGGACTCACTGCCTTAGACACATTACACCGGGTGGATTACGGGCGACGGACCCACTGCATTAGTTATATTACAGCGGATGGATTAGGGACAACGGACCCACTGCATTAGTTACGTTACTCCGGATGGATTACGGACAACGGACCCACTGCATTAGTTACATTACACCGGATGGATTACGGACAACGGACTCACTGCATTAGTTACATTACTCCGGATGGATTACGGACAACGGACCCACTGCATTAGTTACATTACACCGGATGGATCACGGAAAACGGACCCACTGCATTACTTACATTATACAGGACGAATTACGGACAACAGACCCACTGCATTAGTTACATTACACCGTAAGGATCACGGAACAAGGACCCACTGCATTAGTTACATTACACTGGATGGATTAGGCACAACATACCCACTGTATTAGATACATTCACCGGATGGATTAAGGATAATAGACCCACTGCATTAGTTACATTCACCGGAGGATTACGAACAACCGACCCACTGCATTAACTACATTACACCAGCAGGATTACGGACAACGGACCCACTGCATTAGTTACATTACACCGGATGGATTACGGACAGTGGACCCACTGCATTAGTAGCATTACACCGGATGGATTACGGACAACGGACCCACTGCATTACTTACATTACACCGGATGGATTACGGACAACAGACCCACTGCATTAGTTACATTACTCCGGATGGATTACGGACAATGGACCCACTGCATTAGTTACATTACACCGGATGGATTACGGACAATGGACCCACTGCATTAGTTACATTACCCCGGATGGATTACGGATGATGGATCCACTGCATTAGTTACATTACACCGGATGGATTACGGACAATGGATCCACTGCATTAGTTACATTACTCCGGATGGAATACGATCAACGGACCCACTGCATTAGAAACATTACACTTGGGTGGATTACAGACAACGGAACCACTGCAAGAGTTACATTACACAGAATGGATTACGGACAACGGACCCATTGCATTATCTATATTACACCGGACGGATTAAAACAACAATAGCGACAAGAACAAAATAATAATATTGCTGATAATAAATTAATACTGTTACTACTAATAAGCTAATACTACCACTAATAATAATCACAGAATGAACACTCAAGAAACCGTATCATCATTGCGTATATTTAACTTGCACACAATTGCATATATCTAGGTGAATTTACATAAAATGCACGATTTATTCGTCATAGCTCTTTGATTTGCTCATTTCTAAATTTTCTAGACCTATATACCTTAAGCAGGCGCTACATAAGTTTTAGCCGACATAAGTTTGGCCTGATTGCATTGATTCATCAATTCACACAGAAGGACGATAACTTTGGACGTCTGTTCAAACTAACCTCATTTTATCCATTGTATTTCAAAGACGTCTTCTCTTCATCCCCAATAATTTACTCCACCATGCTTTAAATTTCCCAGTTAGAAATGCTGGCACAAATTTTGTAAAGGTCAGAAAACATCTTTAGTCTTCTGAGGTAACATTGAACTGATGCACGTAAAAAAAGGCACAAATGATTCAATATGCAAATATTTTCTAGCACTGTGTTTTGGGGTAAGTATTATAATACCTATGGCACTAGAAAGAATCAACAGCTGTCTGCAGACAAGTATGAACAACTGGATAATCACTTCGGGAGCATTGGATCCAAACAGGAGAAGTAAATACAGAAATGAAGAAAGTGATGTATGAAAATTTTTTTAAGAGTCCTACATTTAATCATCATTGCCATGCCTCACATTTCTTATCATAACTATCGGTGTGCATTTATAATATTTGTTTTATAAAATTCTCACTTATTGATTTAAAGACAGACACTATCAACAACAAGTGGTATGTTTAAAACTTTTGTTTTATATACTATATTATGTTAGAAATGCTTTCTTATTGGTGTTTTAATATCCGTTAAAATGCATAGATAAAATGTATTACCTTGTTGATATCATACAGACATTGGGAGACATGAACACGTGTATGGGATGTATTTCACTGCCAGTCTATATCGGAAATAGGAGCGGTTGATAGATATCAAAGAAACTGTCGGACTGTTGTTCAATATATATATATATATATATATATATATATATATATATATATATATATATATATATATATATATATATACATTAATCAGTTAAGTTATTGATACAAAGATTAAAAACATAACTTATTTCTTTATATTTTTCTTTGTTTCATATATTCAGACGTTCAAAACATTGATTTGTCTCATTATTGCGGTTACTGATGAAAAATGTCTAGCTCTATAATGCATGTGTCTTCAATGAATAAGCTTCTGGACATTGATGGTGAAGGGTGACACAACAAATAAATACGACATCTATCTGCATCAGATGAAATTCTGGCAACAAAAAGGTGTAAGATCAACCTCGGCCTTAACATTCTCATAAAAATGTGACGGTGTGTAAATGTGATTAAACTAGAAATGCCGGCAGTAAAGAAGGAAAAGCATGAAAATCATTTTCGTTCCATGTCAGTCAAATATTTGTTGCCAAAACTGCGTATCTTTCTCAAGAAGAAAAAAAGCGACGCGATTAATTATATTCAAAGAAATATTTCGAATAAAAAAAAATTTGCTCATGATACCTCGTGAAACAAAAAAGGTATATGTTTAGTAACAGATACGAAAATGTATGTGCTGGAGTCATGTCATCCATATTACGTACCTTCATTCGTTTCGAGACCCAGGACAGAAATGGTCTACTAAGATACGACATTCCAGGACACGAACTTTTTAGGTCATCCTTTCAGCAAGCCTAGGTCATAAATGAACATCTCTATATTGTATTATTATTCGAATATTTTATGAATGGGAAATGTGGCAAGAAAGGGTTTCATCGTGTCTAATAAGACTGAAAAGTCTGATCAGCTGTGTTATGGTGTTTCCATGTGCCGCTATAGGCTCCGGAAAATGCTGTTTTAATGAGCTATGAAATTGAAAATGATTTCCGTCTGTGAGCTAAGAATAAAAAAGATAGGTGCTTAATATAAACTTGTAATGTAACTCTCAATCATCGAAGTGATTATATACAAGGAAGAGCAGTACTTTTAAGAATTTAAATATAAACACAGGAATCAATCTTCCGCATATTATGACAGTGCACTTGCATGTTTTGTCAATTCACTTACATGTTTTCTCAATGTACTCGAAAGTTTTGTCAAAACTTTGAATATTTTTGTCAATGCACTTACATATTTTGTCAATTCACTTACATGTTTTCTCAATGCACTCGCAAGTTTTGTCAAAGCTTTGAATATTTTTGTCAATGCACTTACATATTTTGTCAATACACTGACATGTTTGATAATGCATTTACATGTTTTGGTCAATGCACTGATATGTTTTGTCAATGCAATTAGACGTTTGATAATGCAAAAATAGCTGTTCTAAGATAAAATATCATACATTTGAACCAAACTCATTATGACCCAATATACTGCTCTGCAACTTTCTGCCAGTTTGATCTTCGCTTCATATTTATAACCACAAAACATACTACAAAGAAAACAAATATGTCAGTAAATCTATGAAATAATGTGCTTATAGGTATTCGCTAGTACATGTTAAAAGGGTCATATTTGGTTTAGTCGTAAAAACAAAGAATCCAGATTCACCTTGTCGGACAATACTTTATGTTATTTTACTTTTCCATTAAAACTTGGCAATAAATAAAGAACATTAATCTGCCTTTGTAACTGCGTGCCTAACGTATTAAACTGTCGAATACATTTCACTCAGTAAATCCATAATTTTGAGTTTGTTTTCTCAAAGAAACTTCAGTTTATTCCTTTAGCTTTTCGTGTTGTTACATTTTTCATAAAGAAACGATAAGTTGGCATAATCTACGCTTACTTTTGTATAATGTCAAGTAAATTTTGTACTTCATTGTTTTCTTCGCATATCATTTAAACCCCACTTGATTCTTTCTCAAAGTTCTAATCTGATCGTCTTAATTATATAAGATCGGAGTTCTGGTTTCTATTAAAAACCATTATCTGTTTACATTTCATTCTCAGATTCGAGCTTAACTGGTGTATGGATTAAACACAACATTTCTGTTTCTTGCCTCTGATGTTTCAATTCCCTCTGTCTTCACACCTTTTACTAATTTTTTAAAACTTTGTTTACCGCACTTAAATCCTTCGAAGACCAAGTAAATAAATTTGTCAATTTTCAGTAATCGTAATAGATTAAAACATAAGGCACCGACACAAGCAACGTTTCGACAATAACTGAAAGGAGCAAAATACCATTGCCAGGGCGGGATGAATGGTAATGAATGAATGGCGAGGGGGGTGGGATTTCAAAAATGGGAGGAAATTGCTATTACGATTTTGCAGCCCTATCCCATTTCAGGCATATGATATACTTTATAATAAAGCATTTTCATAAATGTGACACATGGCGGACATAGAGTATATTTTTATTTTACTTTCTCTAAATATTCACCATATTTTGTAGTTCTCAAACATTTTTAATACAGATTCTCATTCGTTGTTGATAAACCGTGGCAAAGTAAAATATAGCAGTTTTTGAAGTGTGAACCTTAAGGGTGGGGTCAAACATGCTGGCACCATCATCTTATGCCCATTCACTCACCCACCCATCCCGGACATTTTAGTATGACTTGGATATCAATTAAGAAAATACATGTAAACAATGTCTACTTCTGACCTCGTGTATATGGTGAACTTAAAATAGTCTTCTTCAAATATTCAACATTAGTAAAGTTAGTTAAGTATTGGTTTGGAATTCAAACGTAGCTTACTTCTTACTGCATATAAATATTTATTTATGGAAAACGAATCAAATGATATAAATTTTGTTGATCTAAGAAATGTATTTAAATAAATTTGTTATGTGGATGATTCTATATTCTGCAAACTGCTCCAAGTTTATTCAGATTTTATAATAAAGGGTCACGTTTGCTTTTTATCAGATTAGAAGACATTTTTTAACAAAAATCTGTGCATATATCAGTATATTAAAACTGTCTTTGGCCTCGAGTGTATTTTCAAAATTATCGTGTAACCGTAATCATAGACCATGCTTGGACAAACTTCAGGTGTCTTCCCATAATGAGATAATTTAAAATGGGAGATATGAAAATAGTAGAAGAGATAGAAATGAAAAATAATGTATTCTGTGTGACAACCGTATTATTGCTTTCGAATGTAATTTTTATTTAGTGCCTAGTATATTCTTATTTATGTGTAAACGTAATTAAAAAGCACTTTTGGAATAAACTATCAATGAAGACGAACATTCAGTTATTTACTTTCAATAGGAAAGCATTATGTACATTATAGACATTTGTTTATTTGTTCTTTAAAATAAGAAATATATTATTATTTTAGAGTCATTTTTTAAAAGAGTGTTTATATTTGCCCATCCTTATTTTTGAAGCTTTTTGTTGTTTACAGTTTTGCGTTTCTGTGGAATGTTGGTTGGTTATCATTCCATAAGCATATAATAGTTTTATCTGAGAGCATGTAAATACTTTCGATAATCAGCTATTAAACTATGATTTTTATTGTGTTCGTAAATGCTTTAAACTAACAGCGGCGAGCAAACTACGATTCGTTTTATTTCTCTTTAATTAATACAAGAAGTAAAAACTACGATACATTTGTATCCAATGTCTTTAATTTCCTTTGCTTTTTTTAATAACTATTTGTTTGAAGAAACAGTTTCCATTATTGCTGAAATTGCTCACCAGTTTGCTTAGCTTGAACATATGTACCACTGGGCTTTGGTTTGGTTTGGGCACTAAGTACGTGTACATCGAGAACTTTGATTGACTGACACATGCAGTAAGAAATATAGACTTCAAGCACTCAAATCTGGGCCCCTTTCCATCGTGTTTTCCATATTGAGAAAGCATGACATGGCATAGACGATGTTTATGTAATCCAAGTAAAACAAAAAATATAACTGCCATTGCGAAATGTTGGTCATATAGCGAACCTTAGCTGAAGTGATTGAAACCAGGTCATATAACGAACCTTAGCTGAAGTGATTGAAACCATGACGGTTATCAGAAGGTTGAAAAGAGATGATTTTCAATGATTTAATAATGACAAAAGAAGAGGAGTGTAGATTTAAGTCTAAATTCCCAATGCTTTTCATATGCTTTCATCCCTATCATATAATGTTGTTCGTTCTAGCTCACTGAACCACTTTCCACAGAAATTAGGTTTCCTCATATATTCACTTTGACACCGGTTCTTAGAATCATTTCAATGTCGGCAGGAAACTGGAGTGTCATCAACCTTTGCTTTCGATCCTACTTTCGCATTCTGAGCGCTGCATTTCTACAACATTTTTAAACAGTTCTTTTCGTAACCGCCAGAAGGATCGAATATTCTGCCGGTTTTAAAGGTTCTGTCACTGGTGCTGATGTAGTATATTAAAATAAACAGATGAACAAGTTAAATACTCGACAGATGTTCACATTACCCGGAGCAGATTGTTTAGACAATAGCTGTATGCTGGATAAAGTGCAGACTTCAAGACGACATCTCCATACTGAATAAAACGCAAACTTCAAAACAATAGCTCCACACTGGATCAAGTGCATACGTTAAAACCATACCTCCATACTGGATAAAGTGCAGACTTTAAGACAACAGCTCCATACTGAATAAAATACAGACTTCAGGACAATAGTTACATGCTGGACAAAATGCAGTCCTAAACATGGTAGCTTCATACCGGATAAAATGCAGACTTTAAGACAATAAATTCATACTGGATAAAGTGCAGACTTTAGGACAATAAAGCTGCAAACACCGTAAAGTGCAGACATTAGGACAATAGCTGCAAACACCGTCAAGTGCAGACGTTAGGACAATAGCTGCAAACACCGTCAAGTGCAGACTTTAGGACAATAGCTGCAAACACCGTAAAGCACAGACTTTAGGACAATGGCTGCAAACACCGTAAAGTGCAGACTTTAAGACACCAGCTGCATACTCGATAAAGTGCAAACGTTAGGACAATAAATGCATACTCGACAAAGTGCAAACGTTACGACAATAAATGCATACTCGATAAAGTGCAAACGTTACGACAATAAATGCATACTCGATAATGTACTTCATTTAGAAGATATCTGCATAGTGAATAAAGAACAGACCTGTTAGACAATAGCCACATGCTTGTTAAAATACATTATTTTTCTCCAGTGATATCTACTATTCAGACTTGTTCGCCATACATGGGATCTTGAGCTTTACATTAACTACCTTGTCAACATTTTACTTTTTTAATTTTCTTTTTGCCAGACATTATTCAGGTTATTTAAGACATTTGGCAAACTAATATCCGAACCTTTTAAATTTAAAACATTAATATTTAAGAGAAAGAATATACCAGAAAATAAGCAATGTACTCATTCAAAGATGAATGCTTCCAACATTTTCATACACTTCTGTTGTTCTGTGTTAGGAGAATACATTAACACGGATGTATCAGCAAGATTGACTCAAATATCTGCGTTCAGAAATTATATCGCTCCCATGAGATGATGGGTGTTTGTTTTTTGTCTCCAGTTTGCAATTTTGGTAAACTAACAGGTCAGAAAGCCGAAGATGTTGTTACGCAAAAATTGAAACCATAGAATCGCTTGATATGGTACATATTTGAACACTCATCAAAGGCAACGAAGCAACAACGGTTTTATTTTCATATAATTTTAGAAATGACCAGCGTCATTGCATTGAACAAGAAAATGAATACAGATGATTACATATCAGCTAGCGAAAGGAAAAATTACCAGTATAAGGCTTTCAAAGGTTGTTAAACAGATGTTTCTAGATTTTAAGCCCTATTCCATGCGGGGATATCAGGATTTATGTCTTCAGATACAACATCTGTATGATTGCTTTCTTAAGATAGCAGCTGTGGGTTTCGATGATATGTTACAACAATATAAATTCATCAAAGCAAATTATTTCAATGCCCTCTTATTTTGTTTCCATATTAATGTAATGGTACACATTAACATAGCGATTGTTGATGCCGATAATCATTGCAATGGTTCTAATAAGCTTAATGGGCTCTTTGCATATTGCACATTATGGGAATAAATCTCAAATGTATAAGTTGCGGTATTTCCACTAGGATGCTGCATATTTAACCAATTTTAAGATCATCTGTCTCATTGTTCTCTTCAAAAATGTAAATGTTCATTGTGACATTTTACGCCATGCAGATATTCTTTATGTCATGCTATATATGGAATTGGGACATGAATAATTGCCGCCTCTCTAAAACGCTATTAGTGTCACAATACAAGTGAGCTGTGTGATATATGAGGGATGCCTTATAATGAGCTGTGTTCTAACAATGATGTGTTATAATATTGCATAAAACTAAAACATATTAACCGGTTATTAATGGGTTAGAACTAAAATTAAGCTAACTGAATTAAGTAGCAAAGACAAATTGAAAATATATTCAGCTGGATGGGATCCATGGCCATAACGCGTTATATGAGAAAGAACGGTATATTGAGGAACGTTGTAGTAAGGGACTCCTTTATCATCAACATCAGATGACATATTAAACTATGCAACTAAGCAGGTGCTTTGAGAGACTGTTTGATCCCCGTTACAAAAAATAAATGTACTCTCTAATGAGATTCAGAAGGAAACCTAAATGTTTCAAAACCTTTTTGACATTTCCTTCTTACCTGCGAGACCTGACATGTCCTAGTGAAAATCCATAGGTGATTCAAGCGACTGTACAGAATATAATATCGTTATCTTTACTTTATGCGATGGCCCAACTCCTTACAAGGGGAAAATTCACGCTACACTTCTTTATAGAACGAACATTCCGCCACAGATTAGAAGAACTACCTCACAACAACAATGGTGCCAGTTATAGCCTATTCCCATCGTCTATACTTGTAATTTTACTGAAGATACATATAATAAACTTGCTTCCATCTCTTGGAAAGTGATTGCACACTTACAGTCCTTTAAAAGATGTATAATGCTGAGATTAGAAGAAGGCTTTACTTTGGTCTTAAGACGGTGTTCCAGTTTGACGTCAGTCAGATGCATCCTAATACTTGTGCCTGGTGATGGATGAAATAAAATGCGTGCTAATCAGGACACTGAGACGGCGACGTTACGCTTAAGCTGTCATAAGATGAGAACGAACTATGTGAAGAATCCTAGCACATTTAATTAGTTTACTGTAGCAGTATTTAGACTAGCACAGTTATAATTCACAAAAGGAATAACCTTATCTATTACTATTACGTATTACTAATTTTATATACGGTATTACATATTATAACACTTGCAAATTGGGGGGTTTGTATTTTCTAACAATTTTCTTTATCGAAAATCCATATTAAGTAATTTTGAAGATTTAAAATATCAAGATAAATCTTTATAAAGATTCTGATGAACAAAATCACTTTGACTGCACTTGTATAAAAAAATGAAATGCAATTTAATTGCATACATATATTTTAAAAAAATCCTTACTCAGAGCATATTCATGCATCTTAGGTACTGTGAATTTGTGTATTTTCGTGGCAATTCGTTTTCGTAGTTTTGCAAGTAATGGCTCATATTGTTTCTACACAAGAGTCACCATCTGTAGCATCAACGAAATCCACAAGATTCACAACATTATACACGATAAAAATGACCAGAGATCGTCTTTGGCGTGAATAGAAGCCATCTATTTTGCATAGAAACATCTACGAAGTATACGTTTTGCAGTGTTTCTATCTATCTATCTATCTATCTATACATATCTATCTATCTATCTATCTATCTCTCTCTCTCTCTCTCTCTCTCTCTCTCTATATATATATATATATATATATATATATATATATATATATATATATATATATATATATATATATATATATATATATATATATATATATATATATATATATATAAAGCATTTAATTAAAATGCCTCTTTATCCTGGACCCGATTATATCAATTGAAAACTTCAAATGTCTCAAACGTTGGGGCCTCAGACGATGCATATCATTCCATTAGCTCTATACAATAAAGTAGATCATGGAGTTTTGTAGATAATATCAATTTTTATTACCATGCCGGGCTTGGTTAAAATTTATTACTAATATTTGCTTGATTTGTTGTATTTAAAGATATCATTATTAAAAGATCGTAGAGGCGGGAGTCGATCTTTAACCCCATGACACAATATACTTTATCTCACATGTTCAAAATATATCCCAGATAAACCCATAAACCAGGATGGATAAAATCTAGCCAGTTCTGTTTCCAATGAAATATTTCATGAACTGTTTATAATTCAGACTCGATTCATGACGGCTGAACTTGAAATAAGTGTTTCAGACTGAACTGTCTGATATTCAAATGAAATATAACCCCATCAAGGTCGATTTGTATTGGTTAAATAGTTGTGCTTAAAAGTTTACTACTGAAGTTCTGCAAGATAAGCTCTGACATTTGACACTGACCTAAGTTCAAAGAACGCTGGTTATCAAACTAATTTTATATACTGCTGAGATGATACGAAGGTATCAATTGTTATAAAAACAAATTCATGCAAGTTCAATATTTTCTGTTCACACTGTATTGTACTTTATTAGCATAAGTCACGATCAGTATACTAGAACCCATGGTCACACTAACCTTGAACCCAAGGTCACACTATGCAGATCATCAAACTAATCCCAGATGTGGTCGAGAGGTACTCCCAAATCATGTTTCGTCGCGATGTACTCTCAAATTCAAGTTTGGTCTACATGTACTCCCAAATCAAGTTTGTTCCTGATCTCTCCCAAATCTAGCTTGTTCCTGATCTCGCCCTAATCAAGTTTGTTCGTGATCTTTTTGTATTTGTTTGAATAGCTGTCCACAGTAGTTAACAATAAATAAATAAATAAATAAATAAATAAATAAATAAATAAATAAGAACAACTTTCTCGTAAAATTTAACCTTGAATTTAAAGTCCAGAAGGCTGCTCGTTAGGATGAAATTAAAAAAACAACGAAAGAAAATCATTTGTTCGAGTCCTCATTTTCACCAGTATGTGCTGAAGGAAGAAGTCAAACACAGGAACACAGACACCCGGCAACAGACCATTGAATCAAGTCCACTGTCATTAGCCGGTAGAACTAACAATTAAATTTTGAAAAGTAAACAATTATTATCTAATCAAGTGGCGAGAAACAATATAGTATAGGTAGGCTACAGTAATTAATGGATACGTAAAACTCGGGGATTTCTTGCTAATTAAAGGAACTGATAAACATAATGAACTTTACCTTTTTTTCTGGAATTATCATTGTAGCTGTTACCAAGAAATAATTCCTGAAAGTCTTCTCATCATAGTGGACTCTCTCTCTCTCTCTCTCTCTCTCTCTCTCTCTCTCACACACACACACACACACACAAATAGTGACTGAATATGGACTAGCTGTCCTAGGTAGCTTTGAATGAAGTTCGTATCAAAATCGGTCAGCATGTTGTTTGATGATTTTAGCTAATTTTTAAATCCTTGACTATTTAGATCTGTCTTTTGGATAGAGTTGCAATTATTGAACATGATGTTGATACATTTAAGATTGTTTTATATGTGTCTTTTCATTTGATCCTAATAGTATACACTTGTATGGACTTTCAAAATATTGCCCCGATTCTAGGAGTGTACTCCAAAGATGTGCTCAGGCCCATCCCTTTCGGACCCCCTGGCGACAATCAGGTTAGAAATTATAAATTGATGAATGAAATGACTAAGTTTCGCGCTTTTTATACCCTTTGTTTTCAAAATCGATAGGTGGGTACAAACAATCGGGAGGGTGTGCGAATTCTACAACTACCGTTGCTATTGGTAATTTTGTTGTTTTTAAGGATTCGCAATACTTCAATATTATTCATCGGTAGCGTAAGGTATGATACGTATGTTAAGCAACGTGAGGCCTGAAGAAGTAGTAATCCCACTGGTTGCATCCAGATTGGTTCGGAATGTTTCTACAAGAAAAACCGTCCATCACAGAAATAAAAACATGACGGGATGACATGTTCATGATGGAATTACATACGATTTATATGAAATGGCTCTGAGAAAATAAAGAACCATGTGATCTCTCATATTTCGTATTTTTCTGCGTCACAAAGATAGACAGCATGAAACAATGATAAATAATGAACTGTCTCCGTTAACAAGACATGGAGCATAGACTCTGTGATTATAGGATCTAAACAAGTGAAATAATGCTGATCTAGCTCGGATATACTAATATTTTTCTATGGAAGACATCGTACCAATTATTTTTCTTTCTTTAATGCTATGTGTGGTTTATTGAATTTCTGAATTAGTTGTACTAACATCAAATCCCTCCTTCCAAAAATATTCGTGCATAAATGTTTGTTATTTTCATGTTTAATGTCAATAGAGAACAGGCAATTCCTTACACTTCTCTAATAGGTTTACGTGAGATATACATTTGAATAATTTTGAATGCATATTGGTCATTATTTATTCCTAAGTGGAACAACCCTAAAACTGTCAATTACAATATATACGTATAGGTTAATCGATCATTGTCATGTGTTAAGTTTGTGTATTCTCTTTTAATGTTGTTCTTTCAACAATGTCATTTGTCAAATATTTATCAGTCGATTTTAATAACCATGACACGAAAATATGCATCATCGATATTTCTTGAGATCTTAACACATATCTGGTATTTAATGATATGTTATACCTTCACCATATTGTTATTTTTTACGAAGACAAACAATGGCAACACGTACTTTATCAAATTTAATACAGTTAGGTAAATCATTGCAGGTTAAAGATGATCACTCTTTACTACTTGTGTATCATTTCACATTATAACAATATCACCTGTCATCAAACGTCTAATCATTGATTTATGTCAAGACAAGGAATAATATCACGTATTTAGAATGTTTATATCACAGGGATACTATCTAGTGGCGATAGTGTTTATATCACAAGGAATACCCTCTAGTGGCTATAGTCTTCATATTACAAGGAACACTATCTCACCTCTGTCTGCGTGAGTTCGAGTCTCAGCCTCGGCTAACGTTGGTACGTGAGAAAGCCTGCCAGTAGCTTCTCGTGGGTCGGTGGTTCTTCCCTGGGTTTTCCAGGGTTCTTCCTCCACCAATTATACTGGCCGCCATGTATAGCCTATCTTGTGCTGAAAAATGGCGTTAAACCCTACAACAACAACAACAACAACAAGGAACACTATCTTGTAGATAGCGTGTTTATATCACAGGAAAAACTATCAAATAGAACATTTTATATCACAGGGAATACTTTGTAGTGGCTAGAGGGTTTATATCACAATTAATAATATCTAGTGACTAGAGCGTTTATATCAATTGTATCCAGTAGTAACAACTTAGATCACAAATAAGGGGGCCCCGAGTGGCCGAGTGGTCTAAAGCGCTCACAGTTACGGATCACTGCCTTCCCACCTATGTCTGCGTGGGTTCGAGTCCAAGGCTCGGCTAGCGTGGGTACGTGGGAAAGCCTGCCAGTAGCTTTTCGTGGGTCGGTGGTTATTCTCTGGGTTTTCCAGGGTTCTTCCTCCACCATGTATAGCCTGTCTTGTGCTGAAAAATGGCGTTAAACCCTAGAACAACAACAACAACAGATCACAAATAATATTGCTCAGTGACTAGAGGTTTGTATCACGAGGAATACTATCTGATGATTTATAATACTATCTGGTTGATAGATAGTTTATGTCACAAAGAATACTATTCAGTTGCTAGGAGGTTTATATCACAAGAAATACTATCCAACAGCAAGAACATTTAATATCACATTGAATACTATCCAGTGACTACAGTGTCTGTATCACAAGCAATACTATCGAATATTTAAAACTTTATATCACAAAGAATGCTATTTAGTGGCTAGAGTGTTTATGTCACAAGGAATACTATATAGTGGCTAGAGGGTTTATATCACAAAGAATACTATCCAGTGACTAAAGTGTTTGTATCACAAGCAATATTATTGAATATTTAAAACTTTATAGCACAAAGAATGTTATTTAGTGGCTGGAGTGTTTATGTCACAAGGAATACTTTATAGTGGCTAGAGTGTTTATGTCACAAGGAATACTTTATAGTGGATATATGGTTTATATCACAAAAAATACTACTCAGTGGTTAGAGGGTTGATATCACAAGGAATACTATCCAATAGGTACAACACTTTATATGTTAGGAGTCTATACTCTTAAAATAAGTAACAGAAAAGAGTGAAAGACAACAAGCTTTTTAAAATATAACAACAATAATTTATTTCCCTAGAATACAAAGTGAAAAAAAAGAGAAAAGAATTTACGGTATTGCGAACTAAATCTCAATATAATCGAAGAATTACAGACAAAAGTCCTAGTAATTTAAAGTCCTTAATAAAACTCAGTACAAGTCCCGAAAAAAATCCAAAGCTGAAGGCGATAACGTCTCTGTTATAGCTTATAGAGTGTTGATGTGTCAACAGTCTTTTGTTGAATCACGGTAGTGTCATTCCTGGTTGAATTCAGTATAAATTCCAGTGAATATTTCTATCCAAGCATTTTTTCAGAGCACTTTTGTATTTCCAGAGAAAATAATCACTTCAATCATTTAAAGACAATAAAATTAGGTCCAACTGGTCACAACATAATACAATTTGAAAGATATAGATGTTATAGGACGAATGACCAAGTCCTTACAATTTCAAGATTATATTGTTCTCAGCTTGACCTGAGGTCACAATTTGAATTTTCTATATAAATTTTTTTATCTAATGGTAAACAACCTTCTAGAATGATCCTGATGTTTACAAAACAATAACCTGGATCATGCATAAAATTCACTTAGGAAACTCCAAAACTTTGAATCAAATAAACCTATTTACCTCTTCTATTAATAATGATCCCGATATGAAGCCCATACACAGAATAAATTCTTTGAATATTTATTAGTTGTTTACAAGGAATACAATCGCCCATCTTTTACAATAATTTATTTTTAAACTTTTCCCGGTAATTTCTTCAATATAATCTTTTTTCTTAATCCCTTGCAAATAACCGCTTTGATTTTTTAGGAGCACTTCAGGCACAATAAGATTATTTCTATTTTGATCGTGCGTCATAATCACCCATGGATACAAGAACGCTTTCTATTCTTAACTTTTTAAGTTGTTGAAACGTTTAGGGTTTCGATTTACTTTTCAGCTGGTGGATGACCAGAAACAATGTGACAATTAAAGTGATTTCCTCTGACAATCATTATAAAACAATTTTTATAATTTTGTATTTTTAATGTTTTTAAATAAAATGTTATATCGACTAATAAATAAAATCCTTTTTTTATATTTATATGCCAGAGAGGACCACTGCTTTGCATCGACATTCTCAGTCCTAAGTAAAGAATATTTTAAAAATCTCAGAGTTTGAGAGCTAAAATTCCATAGCTATTAAATTATTGATTGACAGTGGTCATCTCTTGGGGTTTTCTATACCAACTACGTTGACCAAAGTGGAATTGCTTTATTTACAAAAATGTTACGTAAATTAAAACTTGAAGTCATTGACTTAGGACGGTGTTTCGCATTGGAAAATATAACATAGAAAGAAGAAACTTAATCGTATTCTTCTTTCGTCGAATTAATGGATAATGTAGCCACTCTGCTTAGCTTAAATTGACTGGCTCGAAAAATGATAAAAGGCTAGTCTAATTATTGACTATTATGATTCATTGTTGGAATACCTGGCGTCTCTGAAATCAGGTATCTTAATACGTGCCCTTCAAGAAAACTCTCTCTCTCTCTCTCTCTCTCTCTCTCTCTCTCAGTCAATCAATCAATCAGTCTTAACGCAACAACAAATTTACCTACAACACTTAGCGCTCAGTGCCAAACATACAAAATTCTTCCGGTGTACATAACGTTTTCTGATGGAATCGGAATTCATTCGCGTTGCAGACTTCACACTTCGGATAAAATGAACCTGGATCGTATCACGTTCACCGGAAGGAGCAGTGTCTTACTATGGACCAACCAGATATATCCGAATATGTATTTTGCGAAATCTCACAGTCGTCTGCGCCAACAAACAGCTTTAGTCGCATGGCTACATAATTATATCCAGATGATATTCAGTATCACAAAATATGAAATTTTGGAAAGTTCTAGAGACATAAAAAAAACGTACAGAAGTAGAAATCCTATTTCTTTGGCTAAACATTGAGGACAAGACCTGTACACATATGGCGTAGGTTGTAAAGCATAGATTACCTACGTGTTTAGTAGAATCTATCGGCACATTAATATAACAGGCAATTTGTGAATGACGCTCTCCAGGCATTGCCAGAGCGGAACCAGCTAATGCAGTCGCAATTACATGCAGTATAAATAAGAATAGTTCCCTTGAGATTACAGCAGCTGGTCATTACTTGGAAGACGAGGAGCGTCAAGAATTTTAATTTAAACAAATAGAAGTACACTGAAGCGAAGATTTTTTTTTTTACATCTTTATAAATCAGAACCATGAATGTTTCCTATCCAAAAGAAATGCAATAAATGAATAAAAAAAGTGTCTCCTCTTCTCAACATCCTAAAACTGTAAATCTTTATCTTAGCTGAATGCTGCATTACTTGTATATGATTCCGTTCCAGTGAATGCTACAGCTACATTACTTGTATATATTTACGTTCAAATGAATGCTGGAGCTACGTTACTTGTATATCTCTCCGTTCAAATGTATCTCGTGTTTGTACGAAAGAAGGCTGGGTTTAGTAAATAGAGTATTGTCGTAAACACGAATGTTTTTGTTCTGGTGAGGTACTCTTGACTATTGCGTATTTCAATTCCATGCAGGGATATATGGAGAGAAAAAAAAATTAAAAATCAAATTTAAAGATACCTATCCCAGCAAGACTGTTTTATGTGCAAAAATCTTTACAACTAAAATAATTGCTATCAGATAAATAGCTGTATGCCACGCAACAAAGTCCAGATTGGAAAAAATATTGGGTAGTGTTGTTCGAAAAATCTCATTATCGAATAAAGCATTTAGCCATATTGAATAATTCCTCTTTGTTACATGTCTTTTGTATCTCTGCTGGTGGTTAGCATCTTCATGTTCTGGTATATTATCATATATCTTGCATTTCACAAATTCAAGAGTTTTCTTGTTCACTCTGGGTCGGACAAAATAAATCATGATCATGAACTAATATGATCAACATGTACGTCATCTACATTGACACATTTTGTAAATTTTTGCCATCGCACTAACAAGCCAAAAGAAGGTACATGGAGTATCTTTAATGATGTGTCTGAATTTACGCTTTATTAAATGTTTGTAAAATTCTCCTTTTTGTCAAGTGAGCCAATCAGAAGTTTTCATTATTGTGACATTATGTCCACTGCATTCATTATTCTACTCTTTCTTTTTTCCATGCTTTTGTTTTTTCTCTTTGACATTCGCCGTTGTCTTCACTCTGTTTCGGAAAATATGATTTATGTTCATCTCTCCAAGTTTTCATTGATACCTTATAAAAAGGTTTTCCAACTCAGTTATGTACTTTTTCTTTTTCTAGTTAAGATAAACTTCAACCATTTCGTTAATTGAAGCAATTTTATATTTCATATTTTTCTCTACTTAAGGTACATTTTTGTCATGTTGATCTAATTTTCTAATGTTTAGTACAAATGCAAATTAATGTCAGCAAAAGGAAGGCAAAAATAAGACAAAAATAAGATTAACAATTAAGCAGCTTACAAAAGCTAAAAGATCCACATAGCGTTCAACTTGGTGGGCAATTTGAAACAACCAGAGGAATATTGTTTTGGAAAAGCCAAAGCTGAAGGTTTGAAGAAAGAATAAGAAGTGTCCAAAAAAAGCTCACTGGTGTCACTGTTTTAAGTACTTGCTACATTTTGTTTGTATTTTTAAAGCTCACGAAACATCAAAGTCTGTACGAAAGATAATCATAGAGAATACGAAAATCAAATACTTAAAGAACAGTATGACAAACGAATGGAAGATGCCTTGTAGTTCTGTAACAGCGGCAAAGACTGGACTTCCTCCAACCCTATCCCTGAAATACATGAAAATGTTCTGTAGAGTGTGCAAAAGCACAGTTGTATCGTTAAATAAATTGCATAGCTTTTCCTACGGACAATTTGCCGAGCGAAACAAACCAGAACAGTGAACTCTTTACCATGCAACACTTAAAGCTACTCTCACATTAGCGTAAATTATACTTTTGAAGATGCTGCTTTTGTCAATAGGTTCACTATCAAACATGTCTCTGGGGAAAGGCGCAAAACTAATTACTAATAATATATACTTCTGTAGAGTCAAAAAGAAGTTCGTGGTTAGGTAATGTGAGATAAAGACAAAAGCAAACTTACAATGCCTACTACCTTAATGTGTTTTCGCTAATAAATGTCAAAGCTTTCATCTACAAGAAATGTTGCCTGAAGCAAACAATATTAAACTATATTCTTTCTGTTGCATACACCGTGATTTCGGACAAAGTATTTTGGTTTACAATCGGTACACCATGCTTTGGGGCAAAGTATTTTGGGTTACAACCGGTGCACCATTAAACGGTTATATATATGGAAGACGTTGTATTTGCAGTTTACTTTAGTCAGTTCAAATTTAGATATATGTTAGCAGTACAGTAAGTGTTCCCACGGAGATCCAGAACCATACTGCAGTCAAGGCTTCCAAACAGCAAGAGTCAGACAAGATGATATCTAACAGCCATCAATATTGATAGTCAATGGAGCAAAGAACAAGCAGTGAGATAGATGTTTTAAAGACTGAGATGAAGAAAGTATAAAAGTCTTTAGACAATTATGCCTCTTTACGATCATAATTGCAATATTTACGGACAGATCTGAATAATAAAACCAAACAATTAAAAAAACTAAACTCTGGATATTATATTTGGGTTGTAGAAAAGAGTTTAAATTGTTCCACGTAACACATACATCGCTTACACACATATTTAACTTTCATTTCGATATTATATTTCGTTATTGTATGCTCCGAGTAAATTCATTTCCAGGTAATTTACACAATCCTTAACATCTCGAATTTTAAAATCCTTTTCATCTAATACAGTATCTTTGACTTTCCAAACTTTATTTTCATCTTGATCAGTCATGAATGAATACTTTCTTCTCCTTAACCCAAAAACTCTGATTGAAACGACATCCAGTGCCTCGTTGAAAAGTCTTATTCATTTGTGGTAAACGAAATATGTTATTCTTTGGATAGTTAATGTTGTCATGGAAACCTTCATGTCACTGGAAAGGTTTTCTGTCTTAACAGGAATGCATATCGAATCTTTGTTAGTCATTACCAGCCTGTTTGTTTTTCGAGCTGAATGATACCAGAACATCATCAATAATTGCTCTCCTGGCAAATTATACTTCCTGCCATTGAATAATGTACATTCATTTGCTCATATTTTTGTGTTGTTCTCTTCTTGACGGCTTCCATATGTTTACCTCTTACCAAAGGCAGTTAATAACAACTTTGAAGTATTTTTTGAATACTTTTGACGTTCTTTGTTTCAGATGTGTATTTTTTAAAATTGTTTTAACCAAAATAGCTGATCCGATAATACAACACTATGTATTCTTGAAATGTACAGTGCAGTACGATGGCCCAAAGCCCGACTCCTTCAACATCCGCAGCGGAGTGAAACGGGGATACGCCCTTGCCCACACGGTCGTCGGCATCTTGTTCGCTGTCCTGCTCAAGCACGCCTTTGGGACATCCACAGAATGGATCTACCTGCACAGGCAATCACACGGCAGACTGTTCAACCTGGCACGACTGAAGGCAAAGAACAAAGTGCGTGAATCAACAATCATGGACATGCTCTTCGCAGACGATGCTGCTCTAGCCACTCACACAGAAGCTGAGTTACAACACCTGATGGATTGCTTTGCAAAAGCATGCGATGAGTTTGGATTGGCCATCAGCCTAAAGAAAACAAATGTAATGGCTCAGGACACAGATCCTCCCCCCAGCATCATCATCAGCAAATACGAACTTGAGTTAGTCAGTCAGTTCACGTACCTCGGCTCTATCATCAGCAACAACATTACGCTCAATGCTGAGATCAACAAGTGGATTGGAAAGGCATCAAATCAACAACTCTCTCCAGGTTGTCGCAGAGAGTGTGGAACAACAGCATGCTGACCCTGAGCACTAAGATCTCCGTGTACCATGCCTGCGTGCTAAGAACTATTCTGTACCAAAGTGAAAACTGGACTTTATACGCCTCACAAGAGAAAAGACTGAACGCCTTTCACATGCGATGCCTCCAACGCATACTTGACATCAACTGGAGCGATCGAGTAACAAATGACGAGGTGCACGAACGTGCCAAGATTCCTAGCATAGTCACACTCATCCGCCAACGTCGCATCAGATGGCTGGGCCATGTACGTCGGATGGATGACGAACGGATCCCACTTGACCTTCTTTATTCGAAACTTGCTTCTGGCAAAAGGTCGATCGGACGGCCCACATCCTCGCTTCAAGGATGTTTGCAAGCGCGACATGAAAGCCCTTGAAAATCAATGTCAACACCTGGGAAGAGAAGAGCTTGCTCTAGACAAGTCCAGCTAGCGACACGCTCTGATCACTGGACTGAAAACCGGCCAGGACAAGCTGCGCTTGCTAGCTGATGAAAAGAGATCTCAAAGGAAGAAGAATCAGCTCCAACCCACACCAGAATCAACCTTCATGTTCAGCAAGGGCTGCCACTCCCATGTTTGGCTCCGTAGCCACAGCAGACACTGCACATCCACCAACCGAGACATCTCTGGAGACTAACGAATGCCAACAGTGTATTATTGTGCATATCTATTTTTGGGTGACTCTTGGTACATAATTATTTCTTTGTTATGTGTAATCTTGCTTCATGACTTTACATTGTAATGTTCATTTGTAGTTAAGATATTAGACAGCGATTTTTTTTTGTCCACGGGTACAAAATTCTATTTCAAGATATTAAGAGTGTAGATTGAGTAGTATATATGAATAGTTCTTGACTTGGGTGTTTACAATCCTAACAAATAATATTAATAATAAAACTCATTTACATATTCTGGTAATTTCTCATTGCCTGGTGGGGTCAGGCGGGTTCTTTAAAGAATTAGGCTATTTTCCATTGGATGGCCTAGGCCAGGTGGGTACTTTTACGTTGTGGTATATTTGCAAATGGTCACTTAGTAGGAGCAAAATGCGTTTTCACCCCTTATGTTTGTATATAATCACATGGAGCTGTACAATATAATTTCAGTCTTATTTCTTATGTTCTTGTTGTAACATTAATCTTCAGACATATTTAATGTTGTATTTAGATATAATTTTATTTCGGAAATTTATTTGTCCCTAACCATTCGAGAAAGTAACAAGCTTTCACAAAGTCATGTAGTCTGGAGTGATTTGTTTCCAATCCGACCAAGGAATGGTTGGAGTGTTTAAGGAAAGATGAGTTGCTGGAGCTTGCCAGTCCTATTCTATTACGGACGTAAAATAGTCTTTGTTAAAACAGGAAATTAATATATTTTGGTCAAGTATTTCATAGAAGAGCAATTTTTTTATCCACTTGCTTTCAGATTAATTAGTAGTCTCTATCAAGCCCGGAAATGAAATAAAAAGAACAAAATTTAAAAAAATTCAGAAGGAAATATAATAACGAAAACTTCAGCTTCAGAAGGAAGAAATGGTGGAAAGCCAAATCAGAAAGAGGATCGAGAGTGACAAAATCAGAAAAAGGAAAGAGAAAATCAAAATAAGAAGAAAAAAGGGAAGAGCGATAAATTTAAAGTTATATGCAAATACAAAAGAATAAAAGAGATGAAAATGAAATTGCAAATACAAGAAAGAAATATAAATGGAGATACAGAGAGAAAGAAAAAAGGAAAAAGAAAAATGCAATTTAGTTTAACAGAATTAGAACTGTCAAGCTGAGAAAACTCCACTCATGAAAGCTGAGCTTTTAATCTTACCATAACTATTAGGTTACTACGCCTTTTAAAGAGAAACATGCAGATAAACGTTTCCTCGTTCTGAAGCAAATCGCTAAAAGATTTAAATGCCCAAGAGAGCACTGGACTTTGTTAAAAACAGAGTGTACTTACTGGCAAAGCTCTTAAGGTTTATACTTCACTGTCAGAAGAACAAAGTGCTGAGTATAAGTTGGTCAAGGAATGTATATTATACATTTGAGTTGTTACCTGAGACATATCGACAGAGGTTTCATAATTTCGACAACGAAACTGTCCAACCACATGTCGAGTTTGTCGTTCAAAGAACAACTATTTGACAGGTCCTGTGCATCTAAAAGGATTATACAAATCATGACAAACTTAGACAACTGGTGTTAATCGAAGAGTTCCAGTACTGCGTCCGTAGTGACGTCAAGACTTACTTTGATGAACACCATGTAGAGACTTTGGAAAACACTGCTCATACAGATGACGATGATTCCTTGACTCAGAAGGTGTTTATTATGAAACAGTCTGAGTCTAATGCGAGTTCTTTCAATTCTCATTCTGAAACAACTTATAAGAATCAAACTTCTGATAAGATTGATCAGAAAAATAGGGCTCGTTATTCCGTATCGCTATAAATTAAAAAGTAATCAGCAGAATCAAGGCAGGTCTATTCCGAATGTTGTTTTTCAGAGGTCAAGGTCATAGTCATGTATTGGAAACAAAATACCAGTTCGGCTTTATTATGGAGGATTATGAACCATTCATGTCGAAAGGTTCAATATCACGTACTGGTGATTTGGCCAATACTATCCCTATTAAACCAATAAGGAACACATGAGCTTCTCAGGGTCCTTTATTATTGGATATATCGACTTTATCTGAGAAGTCATCTTCTTCTGAAAGTGGTCTTATTCAGGTAGCAGAGTGCAGCTCTATTTAAATTCCAGTCCAAAATTTTAATTTTTCATCAGACTTAGTTTGAGAACCAGTGACGTATCGTTGCTGTGAATGCTTTGTCCATTGTCGGTGTTCATGTATAGTTAGGCAATGATAAGCTAGAGATAAGGTTGTTGCTAATACACTTGTAACTGACATGCTTTGTTAAGATCAAAAGGTTGAGCCTACTGAGAATAAAATCCATGATTTATACCCAGCGTATGCAATTACTAGATATATGGCAAAAGGTGCTCGCGAGAAAATCTTTGATCAGGAAATTATTCCTTTTGCTGACGCATATATTGGTCAATCGCTTGATTATATCAATTTTTCTCCTGGGATTGACCATTGTGATCCTCGTTTTACTTCCCATTCTCTAATTTCTAATCAGGGTGACGAACGATAATCACTTGTTGTTGAGCAGGAAAAAGATCCTGGGATCTCCTGTTTGTTTCAGAGAGCTATTAGCGAAACTGAAGCAGGAGAGATACCAACTTGTTATTTTGTCATATATGGATCCTTATGAGACAATGGACTCCAACCGCTAGTGCCTAGTGCTCAATGGGCTATCAGACTGTTGATCGTAAGTCGTATAAACATGGCTGGTCATTTAGGATTCATTAAGATATTTCTAAAAATCTTACATCATTTTTATTGGCCGAAATTTAAATGTGATGTTTCAAAAACTGTTCCTCTTGTTATACTTTTCAAATGGCCGTTTTCACTCTTTTTTAACTAGTTTTTGGACCCCTTATCCCTTGGACCATTGAGGTTTTTGCACGAGAAACGTCTTTTAATAGAGGAATCAGAGGTTAACTGTAAAAGAGAAAGCTTTTTAGCTGGGTGAAAGAGCAATGACTCTCTTGTACATACTTCGAAATCCTCATCATGGTTTTTATTATGGTCCCTATTAAGTTAAAAATTAAATGACTTGAAACATATTATCAACACTCTGGTCTGAGACAGACAGAGATCTGCCATATAAATATATTAAAGGATTATGTTTATAAAGATAACCCTATTAATTAGCCTGACAATTTTGTTATACAGTCCCACACAGTGAAGATTTAACAATGGCAATCTGATTGTCGTTACTTAAATATAACCAATCTTCAGAATTCGGAAATAACTGAGAAGCTGGACAAGAAACCTTCACATCTACAGCCACAAGAAAGGAATGAATTAAAACGACTAGTATGTGAATATAGGCACTTGTTTCCAAACAAACAAAGTCTACCATGCCGTTGAAATATAGATTCTATACCTGTAAAACAGCATCCTTACCGGATGAATCCTCTTAAGCAGGAATGTTTGAAAAAGGAATTGAATATTTATTGAATGATTTTATTGAACCAGGCAGAAGTAATTGGAGTTCATCGTGCGTTCTTTTGCCGAAACCAGATAGTATTTTCCGTACGAGCACTTACTGCAGAAAAGTGAACAGTGTCACCAAAAACGGGTTTATTTTCAATACCAAGAATTCATGGCTCTTGTGACCAAAAAAAATTAAAAATATGTCACCAAGCTACACTTACTCATATCGCAAAAGAAATGTCTACTTTAGAAACCCATAAGGCACTCTATCAACATAAAGTAATGTCATTTGGTATGAAACGTTCTCCCTGAAGATTTCTAACGTTTAATTAGCACGGTAATTTTTGTATTCCATCCAAACATTTAAGATGACTGTTGCAAGTGATATAAAGGTTTGTGACGTATAAATTCAAGAAGATAAACTTGGTGTGACTCGTCCGTAAAAATTGAATAAGGAACAGAGACATTGTTCCACTATCAAAAAGGAGTGCTTGTCTTTTATTTTGGCTTTAAAATACTTTGAGTTGTATGTTCTGTTCCTTCTCTGATTATAGTATTCAGTGATCACAAACCTCTTTCTTTCATCAACAAGATGAAAAACAAAATCAAGGATTGGTTAGATTGAGTTTGATGTTGCAAGAATACATCATCGACATTAGGCCTATCAAGGGGGGGGGGGGGAACAACCTGATCGCGTAGTAGTTATGTATTGATTTAGTTTGCATATAGCTTAGTGTTATTCATAAAACATCTACCTGTGTAATTTTACTGTTATTATCATATGTGTTTAAATGACATGAAAAAGAAGGCTTTATTGCATAGATCTTTCTATTATGAGGGTAGGTGTTATGTATATCTATATTTTTGTAACTCTTGGTACATGACTATATCAGTATTATGTGTATTATTTTTTGTTCATGACTTTAAATTGTAACGAACATCTATAGTTAATATATTAGATAGGTATTTATTGCTGACAATGTAATAAATTCTATTTTTTAATAATAATAATAATGATAATAATAATAATAATAATAATAATAATAATAATAAACAACCTGCTGACATCTTTTGGGTAATTTCTCATTGGCTGGTGGTTCAGATGGTTCTAAAAAAAAATAAGTTATTTTTCACTGGATGGGCTAGGTCAGCAGGTCAGGTGTGTTCTTTTACGACGTGGGATATTTGTAACAACTCTCTTAGTAGGGGCAAAATGGGTTTTCACGCTTATGTTTGTACATGAAGCTTGATACTATTATTTCAGTCGTATTTCTTATGCTCTTATTGTAACAATATTCTTCAGACTATTTGATATTGTGTTCAGATATTATTTGAGAGAAACATTTGTTTGGATTATTCATTGAAACTAAAAAATGTTTATTGGACTAAAATATTTTTCTGCGATTACAATGAATTATTCCAAGGAGTTCTCAGTCATATTGTCAGACAAGTGCATTCGAATATCTGAAATTCATTCGGAACATTTTATTCTTTTAGACTTGAATAGAATGTTTTCGCATATTATTTGGGGGGGGGGGGTAATTCATAATACTGCAAGCTCCTCTTAGATATTTAAAAGTACTTGGTGGTTTTGCTTCTTTCTGCTACTTAGTTTATGAGCATAGAGTCGCAACTGTATCTTTTCCAATTTTTGAAGTTAGATAATGATTCCCGTCAAAATATATCTTAACACAACAGTAAATATTTATACAGACTGAAATTAAAGGATGATAGAATAATCTTGTTTGATCTCAACCTTCTATACATCGCCACTTGACCTTTGTCGCAATAGCACCAATCACTTTATCGAAAACTTACCACAAGCCTTGTACAATGTCGTTTATAGAATATTCTAAGGTCATAATCAAGGATGAGTCTTCAACTCAAACCCATGTAAACGTATATGCATAACTTGCAAAAAGACCATTATACCATAAAAAATAATGGGTTTCATGTCATATAAAATGTACCAATCCATTCAGTATATAGAAAGAAATTATATAGATATAGTTCAATGTCATTGGCAATGTCATGCGAGATAGTTGCAGCAGTAATTTCGATGCTATTTTTAATGACTGTTGAAGAACCTGTACGCCTTTTTGTGATAAATTTCTCCTTTAAACGTACTTATTCATACGACTCACTTCTTTTTCTAGTAGTAGACATGTAAACGAGTTTGCAATTTATTCACACATTGGATCAACGAATATAACAAATTTTATTTTAATTTACTCAGGTAGAGCAATTTCAATATAAGCTGACCGTGAATGGAGTAAATTCACGAATTTTAATATTATGATTTAAGATGTAGATGAAATATCTAAAAGCCATATTTATTAACATATTTCGAGTGCGATAGTTGTTTACAGTCACAGGTAACGTAAGTATATAACCAATGAAGACAGAGATTATCACCGAAAATTGTAAAGGTTCCTTATATAATACATTCAGCAGATCAAAACTGAGAAAAGTAGCATAGATGTCAAAGAACAAATAAATCTTCCGGTGGTCTTTACATACTTCGCAAAAAAATTAAACATGTGTAGACTATTTTATTTAAAGCTCTGCAATATCATTTGTCATTTAAATATTTTCAAAATTGAACATATTTGACTCACCTATGCGATTTGACTCAGAACGCATTACAATACACTATGAGAAACACCGAGTAGATGATTGAAAAGACGGAGTGGTTTATCTTGGGCTCGTGCCAGCTGATCAGTTTTGTATGGTTATTTTCACATAAGTTTCCATTCTCAGTTTTGCGCGCGTATTTTCGTGTAGAATTCCATTCTCAGTTTTGTACGCGTATTTAGAAGTAAAATTTCATACACAATTTTTTCTGCGTATTTTCATGTAGAATTCCTTATTCTATTTTGTGTGCTTATTTTCACATAAAATTCCCTACTCAATTTCGTATGCGTATTTTCATATAAAATTCCATACACAATTTTGTGTTCATATTTTCATGTAGAATTCCATGCTCAATCTTTGCGTTTATTTGTGCAATTCCATAGTTTCATGTAGGAATCCATGCTCAGTAGGATTATTCCAAGGTCTCCAAACAATTTAGACCCAAAATATAACTCAAGTACCTTCAATTCAGAAAAATCTCACAGTTTCTAGTCAGTCATTGCTAATAAAATAGCAATTTAAGATCTATGATTCTAACGACTTGGTAAGAGGCGTTATGTTAACTAGGATAGACCTGTCACCACATTTTTTCTGGAATTCATCATTTCTGTAGATAATATACAGTCTGCCTCTTGGTTGAATAGCCATCCATGTATTCCTCTTAATGATATGAACATAAGCAGCATATGCAACGGTTCCCAAAATATATACATTTCAGAAAAAATGGCGTCATAAAGAAAATAATCAAGTGAAATATCTCAGAATTTGTGGCTCCATATGTCAAATATTTCCAAATACCTGGACTGACCATTACTGGAGTTTCATTTTACCTTTATGCTAATATGTGTTACCTGGATAGACATCGAAAGCCGTAGAAGCAGATCTACTTGCTCTACTTGCCTTGCTTGCATTTATCGGGGTTCTCTGTTAATGTATATTTATTCTTGCTGTAATACGTTACTCAGCTTTAGCAGCAAATCAGCAAATTCCAAGCACTTTTAATTTTATTTTACCGCTTGCTCGGTCCAACCACCTTTATTCCTTAACCGGTAAGAAAGAGGAGAGATTTAATGTTTCTCAAAGCACCTAGCAACGGGGAGGGTCACGCGGTCATTCATATCTTACAACATGCGCGGTGTAAAAGCAAGTAACAGAACGTATTCTGGGTATGTAATTCATGGTTGTTGGGTATACCTCTTTCTCAAAATGACTTAGTTCTAAATGTGTTTCTCAACATTCTAAGTTCACAGTCAAAATTTGTTTCTTCATCTCCTGAATGTAATCACACGGCTGATTTCACATCTTTTTGTTTCGTAATGTCCGTATTCTTTGCATTATTTCTCAGATCCCTAAACCAGTCTGAATCGAGCAAATTCGGTTAGATTTGCAAGTTTATCCGTTGGCTTCTCTAAATATGCAGACTGTATAAAAAAGTGTAATCTCCAAGAATAACAACTATTTAGGGCCATTAAAGAAGCAACGACAATCTTTACAATCAGCTTCCGGCAGATTTTTGGACGAATGCTAAATCAAATATCACCAGATATGAGTCTAGTACCATACGTCGTCTAAAAAACATGCTCGGTCATTTTAATAGCACGTACAGCACAAACTAATTTAAAACATTAATGAAGTCTTATTATCATAAATTGGAGCCTGGTTTTAAAGATTGCACTTGATCAACAGAAAACACAGCTTAATATGTTTATGTATTAAGTGAATTTCAAAATCTAGTGAATTAAAGTGTGTAGTGTATATACTGTCAAAATGTTTATGATTTATTTTTTCCATAAATCAGGTTGTGGTAAACAATTTGGCGGGTTAGCGGAGAGCTGGAGCGCCGTTATCAGAGTATTCCTGTGAAAAATTCTTTTATATCAGCGGTATATTAAAATAAAAAGTTTGAATGTCAAAATATTCAATCAGTTTATCAATGTCAAATTTGTCAATCGTTCTATTACTGTCAGAATATTCAATCCTTATATCAATGTCAGGATATTCAATCCTTATATCAATGTCAGGATATTCAATCCTTATATCAATGTCAGGATATTCAATCCTTATATCAATGTCAGGATATTCAATCCTTATATCAATGTCAGGATATTCAATCCATTTATCAACCTAACTATACAAATTCTGTTATCTGGGAGAAAATTATCCGACTTTATGGTACAGTCCTGTGTCCGTCTTTTATTCTATGTTTCTAAAATCGGCAGTCTTTCATTAGTAAACGGGCTTTATGCATGGTTTAACTGTTGAACAGGGAGAAATAGGAAGGCCTGCCATCACAGTAAGGACCTTTTGCATACTTAATGTTTCACCCTGCACGAGTCTTCGCATACGTTTGATAAGCTGGAGATTTGAAAATGCAGATTAATCGGAAACTTGATAATACCGAGTTACAGATAGCTTCAGATATTGATAACTGTGACTAAAAATATATCAAACTGAATGATGTTGTCGAGAGCTGATAATACTTGGATACGTGTATGTTTTGGCATCCTCGATGCCAGATGTACACAAGTGTTTTCAATAGGAACAAAAATATACACATTCAATGATTATCATGTTCTAGTTTACTGAGTCTAGGACTCACTGTACTAATTGTACTTCCATAGTAAGAAATGCAAAACCATCATATTAAAAATTAAATACTTCAAATTTCTAAATATTCATGATCAAACTTATGACTCTCAGTATAGATGCATCAGTGATGCGGGCATCTGCGTGGAAGAAAACCATATGAGCCGTGTCATTTTTGTTTTTCTATCTACATGTGTTTGAAACATGTGCTTCCAATTCCGCACATAAAGGCTGGATCCGTTCTTTCAAAACTGAGTGGAAAGTCAAGCTCTTTGAAAGGCTCAAATTGTGTCAATAGAACGTTGTCTCGATCTTTTCCTAGTTATAAACAGGAATGGCCAGCACAACATTCCTTTCAGTAAAATTTCACTTTCATCATCAACCATTAGTTCGCGGAGTTCTATGCATAGTTGACTGGACGAGCGATTTCCGTAACTTTTTAATGTAAAAAGGAGCAGAGGAGCGATTTACATCTTTTTACAATTCCACATATTGCATTTGGCAAAACGAATCGAAACTTTGCCCAGACAATTTTAAGGCATAATGATTTAATTCTGAGCCATCATTAAAGATACAGCTGTAAGAGAAGTTTTGGAAAAATTCCAAGATGTCGATGAAAGTCTGAGATGTTTTATGTACCGGTCTCTGATTTAATATTTAGTTATGATACATACAGTTCCGATTATTGCTTATTTTTAGAAGCATATCAAAATGAATTGCATTAGCGTACATCATAACTGTTTGAACACTAATCCTCTGAAATGTATTAGACTGTAATTAGAGCTGTGATAGCACTTACGTTCTTCATGAATGCATTTAACATTATCATCTCAACTGCACTAAACTATCGCCAGAGCTGTGATACATCCGTCTACTCGTTAGCTTCATATGCTATATGAGAATGAATAGTTATTTTGAAAATAAAGTAACCCTTTTACGAAGCACATTGAAAGGTGGATGTCTAAACTGTAGAAAAATCGAATGGAAACATATTGAAATAGGTGTCAGATGATAAGACGCCTAGTCTGAGGGATCCCATAAGGTGTCTGCACGGTTAAGTAATAACTCACACCTAGTCGTCCATATAAACAGTTGTGGCGAGTCAGGCTTTAAATTATCCGTTGATGGTGTGGATTAAGGTCATGGGACTATTAATGGGTCAAGGGACTATTAATGGGTCAAGGGACTATTAATGGGTCATGGGACAGGGGACTATTAATGGGTCATGGGACTATTAAAGCCTCTTTATTAACGCTTATTAGTTACAGTAAAAATAACCGACTTCGCTACTTTAGCAGAGGAAGGATCTGTACATGCAAGGTTTTTTTTTGGCCGGGGAGGGGGGAGCGGGTGATACCCTTAAACAGTCGAAAATAAACCACGACTGGGTTATTCATGGTGATTTTGTTTTTAGTAAAACTATCAGTAGACCATGGAAAATGGTTTATGCACTTATCAAATTACTAATTTATCTTAGAAGTAAAATAGACGAATATTTAAATCCAGCATTTAAATTCTTCATCCAAAGAGAAAGTATTAGTTCTATATTACTTGAGTTTACAGTTTGATGATGACATATAAGTTGGAATATCTGTAATTCCTACATGTAAAGTAAGTTGCCCTGTGTGTCTGTAATCGTGCATGCATTTAAGATATGCATTACAGAGTAACGCTTGGACAATGATAACTTATCACTGCAAATCAGTATACCAGCTGGTAATCGAAAAGATATGCTGGTACGTAATATGGGTTTAAAGATGGAGAATTCGAGCGACACACTGACAAATTTGATAGCCTGTCATTACGAATGCTTATTCAAGAACTAAACGTGACTTCTGGTTCCCTCTCCCGAGTAGCACTTCAAGACGATATTCGTTAACTACAGACGATGGAAATTATTTATATTAATTGGCATAGCTTTAATAATTTGAGTCATATCGCTACGATGTCTGCAGCGTGGCAGTTCATAGCGATGTCTGTCACTGTGGTATTATGCCGTATACATGTAGCATGATGTCCCACCCAGTTACATTATCCCAACACCAGGCCGACCAGTCCTAACACTAACCTCTTAATGGTCAGAGCGAGGCAGGTGTTAGTATAATTTTTATTAGTCTTTGGTATGACTCGGCAGGTGTTCGAAGCCGCGACCTACCGTATCCTAGGCGGGCACTCTAGCCACTTAAACCATCGGAGCGGTCCTAATTATATATATATATATATATATATATATATATATATATATATATATATATATATATATATATATATATATATATATATATATATATATATATATATATGTAAGACTCCAAAAATATAATTTCTGAGTTCATCAGTGTAATAAATTAAAGCATCAAAGGAATTAAAACTCAGGAATTCTTGAGACTGTGAAACACAAGAAGTGTGGAATTGTTTAGATAATCTAGCTCTTGATTTATAGCGGTCAAATACTATATTGAAAAATCGGACTTTTCTCAAATTGCCTCAATCACTGACTACCTACAAAAAGTCGGGTTTTACTTAAACTGCCTGAATCACTGCCTGCCTTTCGTCAAAGATATTGGAGAATCTTTAGTACTAGTTATTGATATCAATCATGAATGGCGAAATTATCAGGCGGCGTCTTGTGAATTTTCAGTGTGTTAATTAATTTTGAAAAAACATTCTAATCTCAAATGCTTTTCGTTGGAAGTTTCTTGAAATGGAAGAAATGTACACACCTGCATGTAATACGTCCAAAAGGGATCGATTACAATCTCTGTCCATGGCATTATTTAACTGGGAATTTCGTAAATGCACATGAATGCATTGTAGCACAGAACTTACCAACCGTTTTTCGCATTTTATTTTATTTTATTCTATGGGGGGTGGGGTCAGCGTGGTCGTTGTTGGGGTATCACTGTAACAGTATCACTTTTTGTAATTCAATCTACACACGATAAACTGCTGAGAAACGTAAATCGATTCTTGCTAAATGAAGAGTAGTGATATGAAGTGCTGTCGTAAATATATGCGATGACAGCATGCTGAGCGTCATATAGGAGAACCTCAACATAATTGTGAATACCATTCACAGAGAAACTAGCTTAGCGTTTTCCCTCACGCATAAGTAAGCGACTAAATCACTATCTCCGAAATATTTCAGCTTGCAATGCAGGAAAAGAAAGCTATGCGCAGATTCTTAGCTCTCCTTGATTCATATGCCATCAGAAAGTGCAAAAAAGAAAAAAGGTAGAAGGCGTGTGGATCTCTCAAGAAAGAGCACATCGTCAGTGTTCTGCTCATCTACGCCTTATCCGTCGACCAAACAGATGCTCTCAGTTGTAATCATACTCTGACATCGCAATAAGTATCTCAATTACAAAATAACGGCACTTCAAAATTTGGAGAGCGTTTTCTATTGGCTACGTCTACCAATGCTTTGCTTGTGGCCTCTTCTTGGTATTTCAATCAGCTTTGAAGTTTCATTCATTCATTCGTTGGAGTTGTAAGAGACGTTAGTGAAATTGCTTACTGGAATTTCGGAAACTATGATGGCCGCCTATGATGAAGAAGAGAGAGATCAACTCTCGGACTTATATGAGACTTCGGACACCGGTGACACGCCGGGGACATCCGATGGTAGATCGGCGACATCCGAAGAACGTTCGGTGACACCGGAAACTGCCGAAACGACATCAGAAGGAGACACTGACGAGATTAAAGAGGAGCCGAGACCAAAGTGCATCGTTTTTGATCTAGGTCAGTATTTATTTTTTACCCTCTTGATGAAAATAAAGCTTATTTATATTTAAGTCATATATTTTTCACCATAAGGATGGTTGTTTTCAGATTACTTTTACAACCTTACAAAGGAAATAATAAGAATAACCCTAATGCGAAATTGAACATTGAAATATTGACTCAGCAAGGTATGACTTTGGTGCACATAAATATAGTTGCAGTATATATATATTCGTTTCTTAGTGACATCTCTGCGTACATGTCACCGCCGCTCCGGTGGCCTAGTGGTAGAGCGTCCGCCTCGGATGCGGGAAGCCGGGATTCCAACCCCGGCTAAGTCATACCAAAGACTTTTGAAAATGGTACTAACAGCTGCCTCGCTTGGCGCTCAGCATTATGAGGTTAGTGTTAGGACTGGTTCGGCCTGGTGTCAGGATAATGTCACAGGTTTGGCCATCATGCTACATGTCTGTGGCATGATGCCCCCAGAGCTAAACATCACTATTCACAATGCAGACATCGTAGCGATATAACTGAAAAATTGTTAAAGCTACGTTAAAAATCTGAATCACAAATCACATGCGTACATGACAGTAACGTTTACAAAGGTTAAAATAATCAAAGATTAAAAAGTACCGATTCCGAATCAGACACAGAAGAAAATAAAACCTGTTGCAATATGGAATCTTGAATCTGCGATATTATTTCAGCACCTTTAATGTTTGCAATAAGTTAAGCCTCCCCCCCCCCATTAATATTGAGACCTCTAAATACGTGCTTGCATATGATCACAGAAGACATGCATAGCAATTGTATATGTACTGACAGCAAGAATGAGACATTGTATGGGTGCCACATGGGTGCCACATAGGTGGGGCCACATAGCTCAATATTAATATCAATACACTGTCATAGCCGTAGCTGCACAGCGGACCTAAGATGCTGTATGCATCGTATGAGAGGAGGTAGTGAAGTTGGAAGTTAATGTATATCAAGCATGGCAGGAATTAAGACCTGGTAATAACTACTCCTCTCGAAAAGAAAACACAAAACAAAGAAAGGTAATTATTGAAAATGTCGTCTAGCAGCTTTAATCTTAAATGCAGAAACTTCCTAACTGCATTGTTATTTTTTGGCTAGTATAACTAGGGAAATGTTCTTTGCCTCCGAAACAGACACTAGATGTATAACAAGATTCTTTCTAGTTGTAAGATGACCAAAGCAATTATCATCATCTAGCAATGTATGTGGCCAAATGTTTCTTATAGGACACAACAATATAATAATGGATCATAAAAGAGAGACTAATTTCATTTTTCAATTCTTCTTATTTGAAACCTGTACGCATATTTCACCTGGCTCTCTAATTGTCCTGGATGCTGCTGTACGCATATTTCACCTGGCACTCTAATTGTCCTAGACACTGCTGTGCGCATATTTCACCTGACTCTCTAATTGTCCTGAATGCTGCTGTACGCATATTTCACCTGGCACTCTAATTGTCCTGAATGCTGCTGTACGCATATTTCACCTGGCACTCTAATTGTCCTAGACACTACTGTGCGCATATTTCACCTGACTCTCTAATTGTCCTGAATGCTGCTGTACGCATATTTCATCTGGCACTCTAATTGTCCTGAATGCTGCTGTACGCATATTTCACCTGGCACTCTAATTGTCCTAGACACTGGTGTGCGCATATTTCACCTGACTCTCTAATTGTCCTGAATGCTGCTGTACGCATATTTCACCTGGCACTCTAATTGTCCTAGATACTGCTGTGCGCCTATTTCACCTGGCGCTTTAATTATTATTGTTTCAAATTTTCGACTTTCTTTGTCATGAATCTTGCGTTTTGCGTGACTATAAGAAACCATCATTTAAAATATATTATTTCCCTTCTCTTCGGCGTAGCATGTAGACAAGCTGTTTTATATTAAGGCCCAATAATACTTGTTTGTTTTAACTTAGCATGAAGAGCGTAACATTAAAGATTCTTTCCGTTCTTAAATCTGATATTCATCATAACAAAAAATGATTATTTCCATATATAAGCACGTTTATACTGCAAACAACACAGGCCTCTGACGCATTGTATAATGGTAGATCAGGGTCTATGTTGTTGTACTAGTTAATTCTGGCAAACTGCATAGCTTCGTGACTGCCTGTGCATTATGAAATGGAGAATGTGGGGCAATGGAGTTTGCAGTCGGATCCACCTCAAACAAGGGTATTGACGGTTATCATGCCAAATTCCAAAATGAAAAGAAAAAATGTTCTGGACTGTTTATTTTTTTAATATGAGGAGACAATTTATACAGCGAATAAAATATGTAGAGAACCAACATGTGGTAGAATTAATCATTCAGAGAGAGAGAGAGAGACAGAGACAGAGACAGAGAGAGAGAGAGAGAGAGAGAGAGACCTTTTTCTTGAAGTTAGAGCTCGTTGCATAAGATTTATCTCTAGTAAGAATTTTGCTTCCTCAGTGATGATGTTACAAGATGCGTTATATCACGCCATTGCTTCTCTTCTCTGCAGCATTGCAATTTGCTATGGAAAACCTAGCTAATGCCCTGCACGCTTTATTTGATAGCTGTCATTCTACTAGTAGGGAGAAAATGTAAAGATAAACTTACATGTATTTTCCTATAGAAATACCGCGTTAGTGTGAATTATTTTGCCTTGCATGTTCTTTTTATTACAGAAATACCGCCAATGTCCTAATAAATTCTTACGGTATATGTTGCAACGATTTATCTATAAAATAATCTGGAACCAGCAACTCTTTTTTCACGCCTTATCAAAGATCATTTATCCAAGAGCCATTGGAGTGGTGTCCCTTTTCTAAAATATGCTTCAAAGTATGTTTATATGAATTTGTTTCATGGGATCTAATTATTTATGTGCGTTAGTTGTGACTTGTGAGCCGAGATACGGGAGGAGATAAATCATGCTCGCGTGACAAATATACACACATATATACATGCATACATACATACATACATACAGGAGGCAAATGTATATTCGTTTTCGAACTTAAGACTGATGCTTGAAACTCCCTTGATTGTTACCAACAAAGGAATACATTTGCTACAGTATGCAACTGTTCTAACTGGAATGGCGTGTCTTCTCGTATAAAATATTGACCTTTTACACCGCCATTAAAATAGAACGAAGATAAAAACACTACCTTTACATTTCTAAATAACAAGAATTCCCTTTCGACGCCACAGACAAGTCTGCTAGTCAATCGACGACAAATCGATCACTGTTCGTTACTTCACGTCCTCAAAATATAATTCTTCTTCGCTGTCACTACCTCGAAGTGATATATAGATTATTTTTTCTGTGTTAAATTGCGAATTATTTTCTATTAATTCTTAGGTACTTGCATGAGAATGAACGTTTGGGTTATACAAATGGGAATTTTCCTAAACATTAGCAATAAATATTACACCATGTGCATGTTATTGCATTTAAATTTCTGGTACCAGGAGAGGTTGTAAATTTTGACCCCAAATGACCTTTCTGTTTCTATCTTGGATTTTTCATCATTTGGTTATTGTAAAGAAAGCTCGGCATCATTCTATCATTATCCTTAATCTTAAAAATTATTGAAACAAACTCTCGAGTTGTCAAGGTTTAAAAAGGTTGAATTTCATTAACAATGTAGCCGAAGTAAAAACCACAAAACACGTGGATGTTTATGAATTACATAGATATTAGACAAACCCATCAATGTTCGTTTGATAGTTTAACTACCAACACTTATTTGACCTGAAATAATTTGCCGTGTATCAAAGTCCCGCACGGCAATGCTACATAAAATTGCATGTGTTGCGTCAGCAAGTACGTAGAAAATTCCAAACTTGCATACATAAGAGGTATTACAACGTCCCGTTACTTTGATATACTTTTAGAAAATTCAGAACTTGCACACAAAGGAGACATTACAAAGTCCCGTTAATTTGATATACCGATAGCTCTAATATAAAAAGATTTTTACGAACGACCTCTTATTCCAACTGCACAAAACCGATGCTTGACCGATACATATAGCCTTACCTAAAATGTGTGGATCGCAGCACGAAACCAGTTGCAGCAGATACGGCATTCCACGTGCTTGGGTGCTGGAGAAATGCGTTCAGACAAGAATTTAAGAATATGCGTGTTGTATCTGTCTGAGATGATCGCCCATATAACAAAAGATGCATTTTTGCGTTTGTGACCAGAAATATGGTTTGGTCTAAATCACTGTTCAGATGTCGGACTACATTGAACATAAATCTGTTTATTTTCCTGATAGCGACGGAAGAAAAAAAACCGTGATTATAAATTTAATATAAATCATTTTGTGATCACAAAACAAAAACACTACGGTCAATAGCACCCTGCTGATATTCTTGGCATCCATTGAGAAAAGCTGAGGTAAAGTTTGATACAATTCACATTCGACCACCTCTGCTGGCAATATAATGAATGGTGAAAAGGGCAGAAAAAGGAAAAAATCCAACAAATCGTTTACCCTCTAAATACTAATTCTACAAATTCTTGCACCATATAATCTCCTGGTAAGGATAATACATATGAAAAAAAACTGTCATGGTTGACAGCACCTTAACTTTACACGTGACGAATTATTTTATTGAAACAATTATAAAATCATATTCAATTTCCCCAATCAGCCATTCAATTCCCTTGGTCCATTCAGTCGCCAAATTCCTTTAATTCAATCAGCCATGAAATTCCTTTGCTTCATACAGCTTTCAAACTTCTTTGCTTCAACCAGCCATCAAATTTCTATTCAACCATCAAATTCCTTTCCTCCAATCGTTTGACACCTTAATATGCAAATGGGCAAAAAAGTTAGAATTCTGGTTAATTTGCTACCAAATAAAACTAAGTTTTCACTGCCTTGGAAATTGCTTTTAATTATTTTCTTGTTACATTTCCACGACAATGCGATCAGAGCAGTACGATATTTTCCAGTAGTATTTTGGTTGGAATTTTCCAAGGGTATATTGATAGGAATCTTCTAGAACTTATCTACTATTTAGGAAGCAAATAGAGAAAGAAAATACAAGCATATATTGCACACACTCTATGCAGAACTATATGTCCCATGAACAGCACAGAAGAAAAATAAATTCAATAGAGCGTAAACCCCAATAGCATAGTGGTTTGAGGAATCGTCAATGAATTCCGGCAGTCGTGGGCTCGAGTCTACATGCCAAAAGACACATTTTTCCATGCATTTTCCCCCAAAATGGAGTTTCTAAATCAAAAGCCTAAGGAATAAAAAGAATACGAAGAACTACCCTTGTTTTTTTTATAGATCTGCATGGTCGCAATTCAAGCTTAATATCAATTTGTTAGAGAGAGGCGTTACATTCTCCACTATAATCAATTGCAGAGTGTATGCAAAAATCATCACGTGGTGTTTGTAACATCATGAATTTGATAAAACAATATGCATGTTCCTCATATTCAAAATTATTATATGCTCATTTTGTTATCCGTTAACTTTACTTTGTCAGAATCGTTCAATATTTTACGATATTGCACACCTTCATATTGCATTCACGTGCATAAAGGAACTACTTTCTATTGTAAACAAACAATAGACGCAGACGTCAGCACTTTTGATTTGCAAACAAATCATGTACACTCGCGTAGTAGGCGCTTTACGTTTTGGTTGATTAAATTTGTGTCTGAATGAAGTAAAGCAGATGTTTCGTAGACTTCCAATTTCCAGCTGCTTTGGCACATTCCGCGATAACTTTTTTGATACAATGTTTCGGATTTAGGTTAGCTATACACTTGACGCCAGAAATGGTCCTTACAAATGACATACAAGTGACAAGGCATAAACTGTCTTCTTTAGCTGGTAATAAGAATGGCAAAACTATATACTTAGAGTTTTACATCCTGAATTTCCTCAAAATGTACTTTCTTAGTTCTGTACATCCGAATTACATGAGCCATGTCATAGGTTCTCAGTCTTAATTACACATTTCGAAATTGTACTGTAATTTCGAATATAAGTGCAATTACATCCTTCTTGCTGCACTCAAAATGAAATAAGCATTAAATTCCATAGCGTCTTTTTGATAATTGCAGTTGAGAAACTTCATATTTTTCCCACATTATGATTTCAAACATTTTCAATGACAGAAACAGAAACACATTTGCAGATGTATTCACCCTTCTCCCTCGCTTCTTCAATCCGATGTATTTCATGTGGAATTGTCACATATAAATCCAATCCATAATCATGAAATTTCGAAAATTCGAAGAAGAACAAAAATACAAAAATACAAAAATCTATTCATTCCAGATCAAATGGAAAAGTTGTTGCAATGCGCATTCATTCATAATATGACTCCAAATTTCAATTTTAACTAGACACGCCATTTTCTTTCCAAAGTTATGTCGTGCGCGCGACTAAGTTCAAATTTATCTGGGCGGAGTTATGTGCGCAGTAATAATGTTGTTGTTGTGTAATGACGAATCTGCGCTTGTGTATTTAGTTTGGAATACGGCATACATTCAGTTACTTTGTTTCTTGTAGTGTATTATGTTAATATAATTTAGCATTAGGTAGAATTTAAGAAAATGAGCATATAATGAAAAGGTTACTGCATTTGTATGGGAAAATATGAACTCATTTTGTTGGAAGGATATACTGTACTGCCAAGGTCGTGCAGTATTTACATCCGAAAAACTCGTTCATATTTTCCCATACAAATGCAGTAACCTATAATTATATAACTGCTAGTCGAATGTTAGTCAAGCCTACATTTTGTTGCTAGATTTTACTATAAATAAACACCAGACAGACAGATATTCACTGTTGATTATGTCTCATTTGCTCCTCTTTCTATGAGCTATCCTTTCTGGCTTTTCAAGCACGCTGCTTTTCATCAATGGAGCGATATTAATTGAAAGAGAATGCAAAGACACCAGACATTCATATTCGTGACATCAAAGGACCCTTTCTAATATGATTCAAGTAGGAGAAAGGAACGCAAGAATATGCAGCATCATATCAGGATCTTTGTTGTTTGCAGCTGGTCTCAACTTAGAAGCGAGTAAATACGGATATAACTAGTACTATTCGACTTAGAAGCGAGTATATACGGATATAACTAGTACTATTCAACTTAGAAGCGAGTATATACGGATATAACTAGTACTATTCTTGGTATCCATAAATTAGGTGGATAACGCTGGCAGGTCGCTTATTTTGATTTAAAGCATGCAATACTTGACATTGTGGTATCTCCTTGCACATGAATTCTTTTGTTGTTAATCTTATTTTGGTGTTGTTTTTAAGATGACTATTTTTAAGTTATCTGATTAGATTAATATTTTTCGTGACTTTATTCAAAAGCAAAAATGTCGTTCCGTGAGTTTTACAAAACATTTCAGTGCTAAATTAGTAAACAAGCAATGAATCTAATGTTATAGAGAATATGTACAGAATTTATCAATGCCTAACTACATTCAAAAGAATTTATCAAAAAAACGTGAATTTATTGAAACGTGTAATTCAATCCGCGCCCAATTATCACTTTTGTTTACGTGTGGGAAGGGAGAGAAATGCATAGGTCTTGCATGAAAACCAAAACTTTACATCAGTTTTCCATTATCTGTGGTCATGTTTGCTACGATAGTGGAATTCACCTCCACGAACTTACCGCTCTAAGACGGGTCAATATACTTAACCAGAAGGAAATACATACTTTGGTATACGTCATGTTCTCATATTCATCAAAAAAGATTTAAATTCAGCAAGCAGACTTGCAAATATGCCAGTTCTAAATGGGATCACGTTAATTGGTTGTATATGTGTAGGCCTACTGGAAGTTCATCGTCGAATAATTGCAGCATTTTGATAGCAGTGCTCGAAAAAATTCAAAAGTATTCATGTCATAGATTTCATACAACATGAACACGAACCTAAGATTATATTACGAGATACATCAAAGATTGTGTGCGTGCGTGTGTGTGTGTGTGTGTGTGTGTGTGTGTGTGTTTGGGATTTTTAGCGTAGCTTTAAAAACAAATCAGTGTAGCACTAGGGCATCATGCCACAGCCATGTAGCATCATTTCCCACTCAGTCACATTATCCTGAATCCAGACCAACGAGTCATAGCACTAACATCTTAATGCTGAGCGTCAAGCGAGGCAGCTGATAGTACCATTTTTTAAAGTCTTTGGTACGAATCGGCGGACGCTCTAATCACTAGGCCAAAAGAGCATTTATTATTGAACAAAATATAAACGTTCCTGTTTTGGAAAGATTTAGGAATGTTTAAGACAAATTCACGATATCTTTTTGAAAGAGGAAACGAGAGTTTTCAACTGAAATTGAAATGCAGAAAATACTTTCTCTTCCGCAAATGACGAAACACACTTCTACGTATGTGAATAAGATTATTCTTGCTGAAAAAATACATGGCTATTTATTACACATGTATATTCTAGGTAGTGTTTTTGGAATCCCCTATTGCTGAAAAAATACATGGCTATTTATTACACATGTATATTCTAGGTAGTGTTTTTGGAATCCCCTATTTCTGAAAAAATACATGGCTATTTATTACACATGTATATTCTAGGTAGTGTTTTTGGAATCCCCTATTTCTGAAAAAATACATGGCTATTTATTACACATGTATATTCTAGGTAGTGTTTTTGGAATCCCCTATTTCTGAAAAAATACATGGCTATTTATTACACATGTATATTCTAGGTAGTGTTTTTGGAATCCCCTATTTCTGAAAAAATACATGGCTATTTATTACACATGTATATTCTAGGTAGTGTTTTTGGAATCCCCTATTTCTGAAAAAATACATGGCTATTTTATTACACATGTATATTCTAGGTAGTGTTTTTGGAATCCCCTATTTCTGAAAAAATACATGGCTATTTTATTACACATGTATATTCTAGGTAGTGTTTTTGGAATCCCCTATTTCTGAAAAAATACATGGCTATTTATTACACATGTATATTCTAGATAGTGTTTTTGGAATCCCCTATTTCTCGTCATACCAGAATAAAGGTAGCACAAGTCGAACATGATCTCAAGCACATTTGAAATTTGGATCTAAATGTCAAGAAATAAAAAGGTATATAAATTTCGCATAAATTTCAGAAAAAGGTGAATGCTCAGATCCGATCTATCGATAACGGTCATGCATTTTCCCTTCACATAAAAATAAAATTTAATAACAAAGATAGTTTACGATCTTATTGAATGACACATTAGGAAAGGCTTAGCCTGAGAAGTGTGTAGCATTCTGGTTTGGACTCCTTTCTTTTCTTTTTTTTGGGGGGGAGGGGGGTAAGTATATGCGTTCTTCGTACCACTGGTCTCACAAGCGCTTACTGACTGAGGAATATAGTGCATATCATCTGCCAAGGCTATCACGTGGGTGAGAGGAGTATATACAGGTGGCAGCGGACAGTTTTTATATACAAATTTAATACTGCAATCAGCGACCTTGTATAAATAAATCATGAAAAATCAAATATACAAGTGAGGTCAAAAAAGTCCGTATTTTTTATTCTAATATTAAAACAAAGCATAAGAATGTTATCCATTTGACCAAGTCAATGGCAGTTCATAGCAGAAGCGGTTTATGCACCCCAACTCCAAATTTCTACGTGCAATGTTCATGTCCGAAGGTCGTTTTTAACACCATGTGATGCTCACAGTGCAAACACACGCCCTTTTCCTAGATGACAATTCTGCCAAACAGTGTGTACTAAACAGGCCGATGCAACTGAAAATAGTTATCATTCAAGCCGTTTTTGGGAGATTCCACTTGCCCTAAACCCATGTGTTTACCGCTATGGGAGGCTAGCTTTTCTTCCTAGCCGACTATTGGTATTTCACAATCAACATACTGCAGAGAAACTATGAAATGTGTACATGCCTGACATCACTTTCAAGAACAAGACAAGTCCGAAACACCTGGCTCACAAATATATCCATATCTTTAAATAATAAACAATGATAATTGAAAAAGTCACACCATAGTCTTAAGTTAAGAAATTAGCCAGGGGCCAATTTACGAAACTGGACCCTGCCACCTACAGGACTATGCAGCTCATGAGTGTAGCGTCATTCAGTTGCTACGTATATTAAACATTGCCTTCAATTACGGATGAACTTAACAATTGTTTTAACAGGTAATTTGGGAAAACACAACGTGATTTGAAACTAAAATGACGTATTTTCTATGCACAGAGCTTATCGACTTTACAAGCAGCCAAAAATATATATTAAATTGATGTGCTTTCTATGCACGGAGCTTATCAAATTTAAGCAGCCAAATTTTGACCAAGGGTAATTAAAGGGTACATCTGGAATGGAAATGTAAGCAAACTTTTAGCTAGTGACGTCATCTCTCTGACCTTGAAAGTGTGCGAACGCTAAGGGGAAATCATAATTCAGAAAAGCTTGAAAAGTTTATTGTTGTTTTAAACAAATGCATCTGTAAATACCGGATCATTGACGGATAATGGAGTGTGGAAATTTTGGACTCTGTGGATCGTTGAAGGGCACACGCTGATCTGAGATGCGATCATCATTCTTGAACCCCATAAACACGTACACTATCTTGTCTGCCTGTCACGAGGTAGACAATAATAGCAAATCCACAGCACGTGCGCGGCTATATCGGAGTAATAAAAAGGTTTGCTGCAAAAGGATGTGTATATTATTCGCATTCCTTAAAAAGAAAAAGAAAAATGCCATTTATTCCACATCAATGTAGTAGAGGCGATTACAAAAATGTGTTATATAATTAAAAAATGAAAATAATGACACTGTTAAAAATACATTGAAAAGCCCAGAGTAAAAGCGAATGGTTGATTAATCAGGATCAAAAGATCTCAAGTAAGTTGATGACCCATCAAATTTGTTCTGAATTAGAATTAGGTTGTTTATTTTGGTTATTGTTTGTTTGGTGTGTGTGTGTGTGTGTTGTTCATTTAATCTGATTTTTATAGTTTTTCGTAACATGTGTAACATCGGGTACAGCAACATCATGAAAGCAAAGATTTTTAAAGTCACTGATGCTAACGATGTTGTCATTAACATTTCGTAAGCTTTGCTTCCGTTTTTTTTTTCTTCTTGATGGCGTCATACCAATATTGTTCTATTTCCAGTGATCTCACTCATATCGAATGGCAAATCAGCATAATTTGTACAAGTTTGAAAGCAAATGTGTTTGCAAACTGTTTTCTATCTGAGCTTAAGAAAGGTTTATTTAATTGTCTTAAACCTTGGTATAATGTGGAAGCAGATATATATCGGAAGAGCCGGTAAATATGGCATTAAAAATAAGGAGAGTAAATAATACGGGGGAAGTTGGAACATATATTTGATCTCAGTAATATTTATTGATGCATAAAATGGATTTTCAACAAGATACTTAAATTGATGTTAATTAAACATTTTGCCTATAAATGAATTGCAAATGACTTGAAATTGGTTTCTGTAAGAACCATCAGGTATTAAACTTACATTATATGCCATTGGACATTACGAAAATACAAAATTGAAATGAGTATATGCAGAAAATTTGCTTGAGATTGTTACGACAGTTGACTCCGTCTATTCTAAAGAATGAGCCGATCCAGTTGCTGCATGCAAAAGCAGGAATGTGTGATCTTGCATTGCATTTTTACTTTAGATATTAGCACACAATTCTCTACCTTACCTACATGCTGAATTAGAGATACTGTATCGATCTTCACAAGCTGAATGTTGAATAGAACCAATACATGTTTTCGTTAACAGTCACGAACTCTATTTCCCTGTTAGATCTACTGATCACAGATCAGAAGAGCTTATGGCCGGCCGTTAGCACAACATTACTATCGATACTCCCCCTACCTACGTGCAGAATTGTAATGAAAATGTGCACACATATATTTATCCCAAAGTCTAATTGGTCCTAAAGGAAAATGGTGCTGCTCGAACATTTAATACGGCCGTTACAGTGTCCATCTTGAACATCTTGTTATTGTTATTAGTCCTGAACAGAAAGACGTATATTGACATGGGGTTTTCACCAAAAGACTTCGTATTATGCCTAGTCGCCCCTAAATGAAAATGGTGCCAATTTGATATCCAATATGGCCGTCACAGCTCCCGTCTTGAAACTCTTGTTATTGCTACCTTTCCTGAATGGATAGCATATCAGTATAGGATTGTCACCAAAATACTTCTTCTTATGATATTTAGATGGTCTTAAATGAAAATGGTCTCACTATCCAATATGGCCGCTACATCGACCATCTTGAAAATCTTGCTATCGCTTCTCCTTCTGAACAGAAAGTCATACTGACATAGACTTTTCACCAAAATACTTATTATAATGTCTAGCTGATTCTTCATAAAAACGGTTCCGGTCTCTAATTCAATATAGCCGCCACTGCTACCATATTGAAATATTGTTATATTTACTTCTCCTGATGAATGTCATATCAACATCGGGTTAGGCCAAAATGAAATGTTGTCGATATGATGACAAATATGATCACTATTGAGTCCATACTGAAAATGTTGTTATCACTGCTCCTCTTAAATTTGATGGTCGTATCAACAAAGGATTTTCTTGTACTGTTTAGATGGTCCTAATGAAGTCATTCAAACAGTCGATATGCCTGACACAGTGGCTATCTGTAGAATTGCTTAGTCACTATTTCTCTTGGATAAATGGTTATATCAGTACAGGGTTTTCACCAAGGTGCTTCTTATTATATCTGGTGGGTAATTAATAATAATGGTTCCGATCCGACTTCAAATATGACTGTCACAATGGTCGTCATGAAAATCGTGTTATAACTACTTCTCCCACATGGACGGTCATATCGACAATACACTTTCGCCAAAAAAAAACGTCTTATTATGTCTAGCTGGTTCTAAATCTGAGTGATATCAAAACGGCTTTCATGACATCCGTCTTGAAAATATTGTTATCTTTGCTACTTCGACACGCACATTCATATAAACACGCGGTTTTCACATGAAGTCTCATTTTGGTGTCTTGCTGGTCCCAAATGAAAGTGGTGCCCAATTTAATCCTATGTCCACCACAGCAGCCATGGTGCTATCACTGAAGAATATCAAAGATGGTTCAAACACACCGTAGTTACAAAGAAAGAAACCATTTTTTCTTGAAATTCATGTAAGTTCTTTTCAGCCAGTAGAGACTCTGTTCCATCTAGGGACTCTTGTTTTTGTTTTCTTTTCATTATGATTATTATTTAAAAGTTGATATTATTTTATGTTGTTTACCTATGAGGCTGTTGTAGACCAACATAAAAAAAAGAGGTATGCAGAAAATGTACCTTTAAATTTTATTCCATCAACAGATACACACGTTTTCAAAGTCAGTTCAGCATTACTTTCTAATCGGGACTTAAAGTAACATGTGCCACGCATTTTTACAGCAAATATTTGAAATTTGGGTATTATAGTGGTACAAAAATAGCATTGTTCCTGATCGTGGCATACACTGGTTTATCGACTATTTTCAAATGTTAAAGACAAAACGTACCTAAACATTTATCTCATCCTTTATTTTAAAACTTTATTTAGTTCATGCAATCTCATGCCTAATATTCGTAAATACACGTTAATTTTAGTGCCATTAATACAGTGATTTTTCGACGTTCCCTTCCCTTTTGTTTCGTTTTAGGATGAAATAATAATTGCTGCCTATACTCGCTTATAAGCTGAGTGAAATTGCAAACAGCAAAATTATCATGATCTGCCGTAGCATAATCCGCCTACAGATAGGGTCTACTTTGTTGGGATTTTTTTCTACTGATTGCTTCTAACAAACTAGACAGAACCAGTTCTGACGGCGCATTATGCTACAGCAGCTCTGGTCTTTGCAGTTTGCAGTTGAATTCATCTTATGAGTGAGTATATGTTGTTGTTGTTGTTGTTGTAGGGTTTAACGCCATTTTTCAGCACACGATAGGTTATACACGGCGGCCAGTATTAATGGTGGAAGAAGAACCCGGGAAAAACCCAGAAAGAACCACCGACCCACGAGAAGCTACTGACAAGCTTTCTCACATACCCACATTGGCTGAATCCGAGATTCGAACCCACGCAGACAGCGGTGAGATGGCAGTTATCCGTAACGGAGAACGCTTTAGACCACTCGGTCACTCGGGGCCCCATATGCGAGTATATACAATTACTTTTAAATGTACGATTGGTTATTGGTGGGACATTGATTTTACAGTTGGTTCAAACTATGGACTTAAGACCAAACTCTCAATTATGCATGTATTATAGGACAACAGCACCCTCTACCATCAAGCAAGAATTTAAGTACCGACGAAAATATCATTTATTGCAAAACACATAAATATATGACCACGGGAATAAATCAAGTCAGACTATTCAATAATACTTTGTAGTAATTGTAAGCTCTCAGTGCAATTTCAGCTTTGATGTCATTCAAAGACCAAACGCTCACATCCTCTCTACCCCCTTATCCAGATTCCTCCAGTTTTTTCTGATTGCTGTCATTAATCTATTGCCTATTCAGTAATGCATTGTGGTATGTAAAACATTCCATTAGCTAGCTTTCGTCTCGTTCAATAACCGTATGGCATGCATATTAAGTGGCACAGTTTAATTTAATCCTTGACAAAGTTTCCTATCCTGGAACGGACTTTCTTGTATAACCTCTTCCGACAAGCAAAAGCGAGTGGTTCCGATTAAATCCGACAACCAAAAGCGAGTCGTTCCGATTAATATTGTGAATGATTTGGAATTATGTTCAAGGCAATAACATCATTCTTTATCTCCTAGATTTTTGTTCGTCAATAGCTGTAAACACCTATCACATAACGATTCAGAATATGATCAAATTATGCGATTGGCAATTGCTTAAAAATAAAAATTCATTCATTTTGTAATTCTATAACGCATACTTATAGCAAAGAACTTATTTTAAGGGATTGGGGGTGTTCAAGGTAAGGCTGAATCCAGTTGACATGATGCATCGTCCTATTTTCAAGATGGGTCACATCTCCTTTGGAAATGCCATGAAATTCGCATAAATGTATTCTCTACAAGTATTTTCTGATAGTAATTCTCCACTTGGAAAAACAACTCTGGGCCAAAAACACTATCAAACTTTATTGCAGATCCATATATACTTTCTTGCATTACCATGATTCATTTTTTCAAATAAATATAGATTACTAAATAAAAATAATCAAAATTCAATATTATCTGACAAATGTATAAAGACACGAAATAGCTTGTGTACATGTAAATAGTAGTGAATGTCTTGGACACACAGTTCATTCATTCTTTGCACAGCTTGGATAAGCGATTCAAGGCCAAAACAACCCTCTTGGCGTGCCTGAAATTTCTCTGCCAACCTAACGGACCAGGTTAAGTGTGCGATCCCAGCAAAGAATGGCACACTTTGTTACCAGATGTCAAATACCACTAAAACTGCAATCAAACTGAGGAAACAAGCCATTCAAAACAACTAAGACGTCGTGTAAGGCAACAAACTCATAAAATCATGAACAAATAGCGAAGGACGTACTTTTGCAAAACAAGATATTTATCACGCGAGCTTACAGGATGCCAATGTCTTGTAAAGGAAATATTTATGGTCATAATATATAGGTACTGCGATGTTCACTGTATGTACGATGGTAGCTTGTTACTCAAAAAATAGTTCCTTATGGTTGAATAAATTCAATTATCGTCGGAAAATTAAAACAAATACCATTAATGTACAATGAAAGAATGTTTAGCAGCTAACTATATATTTCATGCTTCAGTTATGTGTGGCTCTGTGATCACATTTTTAAAGTAAAAAATCTTTTAAGCTGCCGCGAACATGATTTCTTAAACAGGAATCTAACTTTTAAAGATACACATTGAAGAAAGAAGTTACCATACGATCAGTGCGGAAAGCATTCGAAAAGTTCGAACCATGTGATTTCTGTCAAATTTACTAATAGTACAAATTTAATCAATGAAAAAAATTATCAACCGGTATTCGTTAGTACCAATTTTGGCTAGCAGGATAGAGGTCATAACAAAAGTTATCTCCGGAGCTATGTCTCACTTTTATGAACTGACAGTGAGCTCTGATTATGGTCAGTTTCTCTTTTACTGTCATGAACTAGAACTGAGCTCTAATTATAGTCAATTTCATTTTACCTGTTATGAACTGGCACTGAGCTCAAATTTCGGTCTGTTTCTCTTTAATTGTCATGAACAAACACTATGCTCTAATTGCGGTCAGTTTCTCTTTCACTGTTGTGAACTGGCACTGAGTTCTAATTTTGGTCAGTTTTACTCTTGCTGAGGCTGCAGTTTGTTTGTTGATAATTTGCATCATTATTCTAAAACTATGTCTGGAATAATATTACTCTTGTTCGTACTATATTGCTAATATTATTATTAATATCGTGTGCAGTGCGTGCTCAGCCTTTTTTTGCGTCATCATCAGCAAGGTAGAGAGCCTGTAGTTCACCGGGGGAACTTTGTCAGTGGACAGTTGTTCACAATGTGTGACATGGTCTGCAGAGCTCCACAGCTACAGGAAAAGTCAGTGGCCTGGCCTCATCGGACAAGGCTGAATACACAACGACCCTGTCCTGTCCGAAAGCGGTTCAGTTTGGTCCATAGATGACGTGGAAAGTTGAAGCCAGGAGGGCAGACAGATGGCTCAGATACGAGTGAGTGTTCTACAACATCTTTTGAAGACCACTCGACACTCCATGCCACAATATATGTCATATCTTCCGGCAACGAACCTAAACAGATTGGGCGTCTCGAAGTCAAGCGGACTGCTGGATGTTGCTATTGAATGAACTTGAAATAAACACTTGAACGGTATCGTTGCTAATGATTAGATTTGAATAGACACGTGTACTGCCCACGACGATCATGTATGGCATGAACTGTTATTTGTCCCTTATCTCTTGTATTAAAATAAACTTCGACCAGTTGTCCGTACTTAAATGATGCAAACATGCACATGCTTAGATAAAACTACCAGCTTATAATTATTCTGTCACAAGTGTTATATGATTTCCTTAATTATATACGTTCTCGTCTTCTTTTTCATTGAAAAATTCATCTTTTCTTTGCACTATAATCATCTTTCGCTGGCATGATGCAAGAGTACTTTCTTTGTCTTGACAAGGGTAATTGTTTAACAGCTGGGATCATTAGGAATAGGTTCTGGAGCGGAAATTAGCAGATAATAATGCTGATACTTAACTCATACTTTGGACAAGTTGGAATTCATTAATCGTGCAAATGATCAGTTGATTTTGGTGTGGAGATTTCCTGGGTAATTCCAAAGTTACGTACACCTAGAAAACAAGTAACTTACTTCATTTCAATTGAAACGACGTATAGAATGGGATAGAAACTATTTGTATCACTTAATTCTCAAAATTACAGCTCATACAACAATTTCAATATAGGTTGATACAAATCGTCTTAAACTCACCTTCAAGAATTTCCCATTTACCTTGGCAGCAATAGTATTACCAGAGAAAGCTTTGGGTTAGGCTGGCATGACAACGCTGTGAAGTTAGGCATTGGTCATATCATCCCATGGTTTGGCTGACCTGAATTCATTACATTCAGAATTGAGGGTGAACCTCTGCAAGTTATACTTAATTAACATTCCTCACTCCAGTGTTTATGTATTGGATCAGACCTACTGGTTTCAGCGATAATGCGTCTTTCATCACAGCTAGAAATGTACTGCTCTAGTGAGGATAGAATTAAGAACTGAACAGTATTGTATTGGCTAAACACTCTACAATAGCATTGGTCAAAATAATAAGTTTTTGGGTCAAGTCTTATAGTACCCTTAATGCATGCATTCATTCAATTCTTGTTGTACCTCAGGTGGAACCTAAGGCTTCCACGAGAGAGGCAACTGATGCCGATATGCAGCCTGTCTATTCATGGCTTCCCATAACGGGCTGCTCACCTTCCTTTTCTTCTCATCTCTTCTTCGCTATGTCTCCGTGGGCCAAACTCCTTTTACGCTTTCCGTCTGGTGTCCAATGTAAGCATAAGACTATTCTGGATTGTGCGTTCGGTGGCTTTCGACAAATATGCCAGTGCCATCTCCATCTATTCATCTTTACTGTTTAGACAACAAATGTTGCATTTGTCATCTGACGCAGGTCGCTGTTTGAGATTTTTGGTCAGAAGAATTCGAAAGATTCTCCGCAGACACTTGTTTTGGACGGTCTCTAGTTTGTCAAGTATTCTTGCTGTAAGCGCTTCCAGAACTCTGAGCCACAAAACAGCACACTCAGAAAAAAATGTTAAGATCATAAGTTTTGTTTTTCGTTCCCAATTGTTATGAATTCCATATGTTCTTCAGCATTGTTTGTTACAACATCCATTTAATATTGTTTGATAAAACCCGATAAGTTTGCTGATTAAGAGTAACATTGGGCAAAAGTCGTCAAAGGTACCACACTAATCAATGCATCTACATATACATTTGATCTTACCCAAAAGATAGTTTATTAAGAGCTATATTTATGTTCTGTCATAGCAAAACTAACGTATGCTTAAATAATAATGAGTACAAGTGAACAAGGTGTCCGTTGTCATTACCGGTATCTGTACGTTTTCAATGTAGTGTTGCATGCTGGAATTTAAATGTCAGGATTAAGTGAATTCTGAACAGCAGTGCCCGAGAGCTTCTGCGTAGTTTTCATCTGTCTCTGATTAAACTGGGTCATATCCCATGATCATTCAATTTATCGTATGGGCAATTAAATAGATAACTTGAAACTTATTTCGATTCTTTGTTTGTCCACTGTTTACTAACAAAATCTCTTAACTGTTTCATTTAAACTTTTGTTTGAGTTTTTTGGTACACAAAATATTGTCTAGTTTAGTGTGTTTAGCATAATCAGCAAAACGCTTTATAAAATGTCCAGTTGCCTTCCGTCAATATTGTCATGTAGGTGGCTAGAGGCAATATAATATCATGTGGTAGCAAAATATCCATTTGTACGAGTTCTGTCATCATTCAGAAATTAATTTCCAATTTGTGATCAGTTAAAATAGCTCTTTGTACTAGTTTTGTTATCAACCAAAATATCCCCTGGTACGAGTTTTGTAATCATTCAAAAAACAAGAAAGTTTGAAGACTGTGTTTGAATATTTTCATTTAATCAAATTATCTCTTATAATTAACGGTCGCATATAATTAACCCAAATTCCTAAATTAAATATATAATGACCAGCAATACAGCCTTTTGCCCTCCATGAAACAATGTTACAAATTTTCCAACCAAAAGAAACGGTTGAAAATGGTTATTTTTCATACGTCGTCTCTTTGTTGAACATGGTTCTAAGCTGCAGCGAATGCTCGTTTCTTAAGATTATATGACGTACATTCCTACATTCATAACAGATGTTGTACATAGCAAGAACTCGAAAAAATAATATTGTGTGGAAAGTTATTTCCACGTAAACACTACTTTGGCAAAGCTCGAGAAAACTAATTCGAATTGATTACAATTTTTTTTCCTGAAATACTCTTGCTTTCATTTGTACTATTTGCATTTCTTTTTATTGACTACTTCTGATAGTCGAATACAAATGTTCCATGGCATAGGAGTATACAGACTAAATATAACAGAAGCAAGAAACGGTTTCTTTCTTTCTATCTTGCAAAGATATAAATAGGTGTATTCAATATCGGTTTTAATGAAAACTTGTTCGTTATTTACAGTAGACACATCTACCAACAAAAATCATTAATCTGCTAAGTAATGTGTCAACTAAACAATTAACTCTCTCTCTCTCTCTCTCTCTCTGAATGGGATTTGTACCAACTACACTTTGCTCGAAGCGCCATTCTGGTCGAAATGAAGTTTAAAAGGAACAATTGTACGCAAAATGAACTTCATAACTAAAAGTTGTGGATCGCCAATAGTGAAACTTACATGTATCCATGGCAACTTGGCCTCTGCAATAGATTATGTTTTAGCTGACGTATGTGTTTTAGAAAATATATAGTCCTTTGACATAATGACAAATTGGAATCCATACAGATGACCATTGTAATCTTCCTTGACTACATGGGTAAACTGGAACTAATAGTTTGAAGTGACTATGGAGGTAACTGAATAGAATAAATACATATGGAACAAGGAGGAATGTCTACCTTTTATTCAGAATTGCAAAGATCTATTATCTCATAATGTGGATAAGATTATACATGATATAGGGGCCCCGAGTGCCCGAGTGGTCCAAAGTGCTCACCGTTACGTATCACTGCCATCTCACCTCTGTCTGCGTGGTTTCTAGTCTCGGGCTAGGCCAGTGTGGGTACGTGAGAAAGCTTGCCAGTAGCTTCTCGTGGGTCGGTGGTTCTTCCCAGTGTTTTCCCGGGTTCTTCCGCCACCATGTAAACTGGCCACCATGAATAGCCTATCCTGTGCTGAAAAATGGCTTTAAACCCTATAACAACAACAATACATGATATCAACAATAACAAACTTAATGAATGCGTCGAAACAATTACTGATATTTACCACTATGCAGCAAATTCAATGAAGGAAATCAGTGGTAATCAAAACATAGCTGTGACATCTCCAAGATTCCTAAATGTCTCTCTTGGTTTGACAGAGATTGTATAACCGCCAGAAGGCAAAATCTTAAGACCTCAAAGACATTTCACACACACACACACACACACACACACACACACACAACCACACACACATATATATTTTTGTAAGGATTTAATTTTTGTTGATGTTTGTTACCCGTAAATCTGGAAAGTATATTGTAAAAGTACGACGTCACAGAGATTATGCTTGTGCACCCAGTATTCCCCATGTTAAAATCGGATGACATGTACACTCACGGTTTTCCTTGTCAAATTAAGGTAACATTTGTGAAAACTGCAAGTGAACTCATCCAATGTGCGCTATTGTGTTTTCTTATTCCCTTTGTCTCAAGCGAGAACCGTTCTATAAACCACATAGTACACACGCCATCCAGAAAAACGAAAGAGATGTGTTTGAGTTCTATTCTAAGAAATGTGATCACAAGTGTAAAACTTGACCATAGATAACAAAAATGTATTATTGTATTTTAAAAAAATTGCAACCATCCACACCACAGTATATATGTGATTCCATCACTGCAGAAATAGAGTAGAACATTGATTATACAGACTCCCATTAAATGGAATATTAACCGTCCTGGCGTGTCCCCTGAAATTCTAATTAATAATATTAACACGTATCTGTCAACGAAAGTAATTTGCCGATCACGACAGCAACAAAGAACAGAATAAAACGCTCGATTATAATGTAATAAATATGTGAATAACTAAATTATCGTTTAAAAGCAAACTTAAATGTAACTATGAGAGAGAGAGAGAGGGGGGGGGGGGATGTAGGGAGAAAATGCATATATAGTTGATTCTTACACCCGAATGTTGCTATGACAATATGTAATCCCAAACTAACCAATCATGTTTAAAAACTCCTAACGGTCCGATCAAAGACCTTATGTAGTAGTCTAAACTTACATAATGAACTGGCGATCAACAACCAGTGGCGGCTTAACGGATTTTAAAAGTGAATCACTGAGGGAATAAAAACAATTAATGGAAGCCGAGTTTACATTAGCCCCATGAAATTTGAGCTTACAAGATAATACATAAAATGAGAACGTTCTGGGTGTTATTTTTAAACAAAATATCGATGAACTGGTCGGACAACTGTCCGGAGAAAATGCTATTTCCGGGAATTGTTCCAGATGATCAACCTTATACTGGTGTGAGTTATTCACATTAAGATGTGATTCCCCTACTACAGTCTACGAAATGCTATAAATATCAATCCATTCCTACCAGATAATTTTTATCGAGAGGGGTACAGAATCTTTCAAAGACTGATTTCTAATTAGAAAGGTTTCAAATAGTTTACTGGGATGCACATTATCGACAAGCCTAGAGAGATTCCAACAGCTAAAATTAAAATTTCGTCGTATTTTTGTAACATAGTTACATTGGAAAGCGTAGCCGTTATTGCTGGGTAATCCAGTCTTATTAAACTACAAGACATTCATTGAAAACCCCAGCTGAAGTACTCTTAAGTATATGAAATGTCGACAGTGTATATTTTATGATGAATGATAAAGATATTGTTTGTGTCAATGTGCAGAAATTCATGTTTAAATTATACTTTTGCATAAAATGATTCCACCATGCATACATCTGCATAAAAATATTCACGCTACTAATGATAACAATGTATATAAGAATATTAACTCAGTACTGATAACAACAATGTATATAGGAATACGATTTCAACCCAGTATCTATTTGTCTTGGTACTTCACGACACTTCAACTACTTAAAGAGTTGGGCGTGAAAATTAAACGCCAAAGAATTGCAAAGAAAATGCTAACATTTTCCAGTCGATTTTTTTGCAACATATTTGATGCGAGGAATTCAGCAAGACAAATCTACTGTACTTCATGCGTGTCAAGTTGGCAAGAATACATCATTTCATGTTTGTTCAGTTTCAACGATTAACTGATAAACAATTATCTACCAGATATAATTCCGAAAGGCCAACAAATCATCGGTGGAATGCTGTGTTTTTGTTTCTTGACCAAATATCAGCACTTACAAGATAAGAAGGGAGTGGAAAGACTTTCTAGCTGTATGCAACACAGTGACTTTTTCTGAATGATGTAGTAATGCTTGACACATTTCTTCTAGATTGGATTCTTTCGTGATTAAAAAGCTGCAGCGATTAAGTGACTAATATCAAGAAGTGTACGGGTTCGATTCCCACAAAGAAATCGGCTCGGAGCGTTTACTATGTTGTGTTTGACACAAGGGATACATAAAAAAATGTCTCCCTTATTGATATGTGAAAATAATAAAATAATTATTCTGATAACATCAGTCTTTTATTTATTTATTTATTTATTTATTTATTTATTTATTTATTTCAGTTTAGTTACTTTGAATATGTTTCATTGACAAGATAAATTAACTGTTATTCCTAAAAACAAAAATTTCGAAACGTTTAACTTAATCCTGTTTCTTAAGTCATAATTTGATTGCTCAAAGGTAATACATCGCATGGCTATACAGAGCAATACATGTGTAAAACGAACATAAGTTTGTGTAAATGTTCGCGTTTTATATAATCTTGACCATCAGGTAAATCCAGTGATAATCCATGTTGCTCTAATTGTAGTTTTTTTCCGAGCTATCTGAATTTTCTTCTAATCATTAATCCCAGTCTATTTCGGCTTACTCCAAACATCATTGTTTTTCTTTCAAATTTCCAATTTAATTTAAATTTTACTGCCTTAAATGAGCAAATTCAATTTGAAACATAGTTAAATAAGTATTATGCATCATGATAATGTCACATCACTACCAAATATTAAGCCCAGATGCTTACTGACAGTGTCTGAAATTTAGGGTTTCGTTGTCAAACAGAAGAGTTAGAAGGCAAGATACCAATCTTCTAGCCATTGGTTACACCAGACTAAACAAAATTTAAGTCTAGTATTTATGACAAATTCCAGCTCTTTTTTATTTTCTGACGCATGCGCAAGACTGGTATCATCCACAAATTAGGAAAAATTAAACACAACATCACCAATATCATTTATGTACTAAACAAGAAATGAACCAAAAATGATCACGGTGGAACACGTGTTTGGAATACTGGATCAGATGCGTCTGAATGTACGAAATGACTTACCTGTAGAAAGGTAACTTTTAAACCATTTTAAAAGTTGGTATTTAACTCTATATAAGTGTACATTATATATTGATATGCCTATACCTATGAACACGCATACATATACCCACATACGTATATGCACAACCGCACATACACACTGAGATAGTACGATAGGCACATATACACATACGTAATCATCCATATCTGCATTCATGTATGCATACTGTATGATGCAAAGTAAGAATACAACACCTTAATTTGTGACCTGTAAAATGCTCCAGAATATGTTTCCTGAATCACATGCTTTACAAACTCCTTCAAAAGAAGACACAACAAGTGCCATCAATATATAAACATTTTTCAACGGTCCATACTTAATGACACCAATAGCAAATTATACATGAATTATGACATAGTAATGCATGTATGAAACAAAGAAAAGGAGCAAGCAACTTTAGGTAATATTCATCATCGTATTACATTCAATTGGTGATCTATGAATAGAAATTCCCAGATTTCTAACCTAAGTTGTTTTAGTGGAATTGAGTTATTTAATATATTTTCAACTACTCGGAGCTCTCTAAAATAAGAGTTTATATACTTATTTCTTAGTGGCATATAACACTGGCATTCTAAATCAAACAGATAGTCATCTTCCGGCATGTTGCAGTAATTACAGATTCTTTGATCTAATGGGGTGCTATATGGTCTCTTCCGTACCCCTAATTCAACATGTACAGTATGGCAAACATCCTTATTTTTCAAAGGGATTTTCTTGATTTTGTCCCTGTTACTATATCTAAATATACACTTTATAGCCAAAATTGTTAGACACATTTTTTATATAATCATGATCTTGAAGGTTAAATACAAGTGTTATCCGCATTTAATACTGAAGTAAAATAATTGAATTCAAGTGTGTTCCACATTTGATGCTGAAGTAAAGTAAATGAATACAATCATCATCCACATTCAACGATGAAGTAAAGTAAATTAATACAAATATCATCCACATTATGATGAAGTAAAGTAAATGAATACAAGTGTCATCCACATTTAATACTGAATGAAGTAGCTGAATACAAGTGTCATCCACATTTAATACTGAATGAAGTAGTTGAATACAAGTGTCATCCACATTTAATACTGAATGAAGTAATTGAATACAAGTGCCATCCACATTTAATACTGAATGAAGTAATTGAATACAAGTGCCATCCACATTTAATACTGAATGAAGTAGTTGAATACAAGTGTCATCCACATTTAATAATGAATGAAGTAGTTGAATACAAGTGTCATCCACATTTAATACTGGATGAAGTAGTTGAATACAAGTGTCATCCACATTTAATACTGAATGAAGTAATTGAATGCAAGTGTCATCCACATTTGATACTGAATGAAGTAGTTGAATACATGTGTCATCCATATTTAATACTGAAGTTAAGTAATTGAATAACAACCATCATCCACATTTAATGATGAAATAAAGTTATTGAATACAAGTGTCATCCACATTAAAACTGAAGTAAATTTATTGAATAGAAGTGTCATCCGCATTTGATACTGAAGGAATATAGGCCATCCACATTTGATACTGAAGTAAATTTATTGAATACAAGTGTCATCCACATTTGATACCGAGGGAAAGTAGTGCCATCCACATTTGATACTGAAGTTAAGTAACTGAATACAAGTGTCATCCATATTTGATATCGAGGGAAAGTAGTTACATCCACATTTGATACTGAAGTTAAGTAATTGAATACAAGTGTCATCCACATTTGATACTGAAGGAATGTAGTGCCATCCACATTTGATATTGAAGTTAAGTAATTGAATACAAGTGTCATCCACATTTGATACCGAGGGAAAGTAGTGCCATCCACATTTGATACTGAAGTTAAGTAATTGAATACAAGTGTCATCCATATTTGATACTGAAGTTAATTAATTGAATACAAGTGTCATCCACATTTGATACTGAAGTTAAGTAATTGAATACAAGTGTCATCCATATTTGATACTGAAGTTAAGTAATTGAATACAAGTGTCATCCACATTTGATACTGAAGTTAAGTAATTGAATACAAGTGTCATCCACATTAAAACTGAAGTAAATTTATTGAATACAAGTGTCATCCACATTTGATACTGAAGGAATGTAGTGCCATCCACATTTGATACTGAAGTTAAGTAATTGAATACAAGTGTCATCCACATTTGATACTGAAGTTAAGTAATTGAATACAAGTGTCATCCATATTTGATACTGAAGTTAAGTAATTGAATACAAGTGTCATCCACATTTGATACTGAAGTTAAGTAATTGAATACAAGTGTCATCCACATTAAAACTGAAGTAAATTTATTGAATACAAGTGTCATCCACATTTGATACTGAAGGAATGTAGTGCCATCCACATTTGATACTGAAGTTAAGTAACTGAATTTGATACTGACATATGTATTTTAACACTTATGTTTTCCACGTTTGATGCTGAAGTAACGAAGAAGTCAATTAAATATATAATCTTCAAAGGATCTGAAGAATATTCAGTTCATTATTCATCATTCAATGTATACACTAACGGAATAATAATTATGGAGTTATCTTTGACCAAACTTCTTATTAATTTCCATTATTCTCTTGATAGTATTATTATTATTAGTAGTAGTAGTAGTAGTAGTAGTAGTAGTGCTATTATCGTTTTCTTCTTAGTAGATTTATGCCGACCTTTTGTCAGTGTGGTATAGAATAGACACACTCAAATAAGCCATATTTGCGTCACTTTTAATTCCTCAATCGCGAATTGTCAGTATCAGAATTGAACCAATGATTAGTTTCCAACCGTCAGTATGATGTTTCTTGAATAGCAAAAGATTCGTATTGGAAGCTCATTGTTACCACAGCTGTGTGTATGAAACTGGCATTTTATGAACAGCTAACAACTTTTTAATTACCGACAGATAGGAAAAGAAGAGATTTCAACAGAGCGGTACAAACAGTTTGCTTAATGAAACCTCAAAGCACAGACTCAACAGGCATGTGTCAGTATTCGGTACATTAACAAAAACAACGATGCATTCGAACACTCATTAAAGTGACAGTTTAGCTTTTTATCATAAACAGAGTGTGATAAGCGTTAGAAATATTGACTTTTGGCAGCTTTGTCACTAAGAGTTCTGAAGGCAAGTAGTTGACGTTTAAGCGAAAAACGGAAGAAAAAACCAGTGAAGACAGAAAATATCATCATCATCATCATCATCATCATCATCGATATATCACTCGCATATCAAGGTTATTTATCTTATTGGTATCAAGCGTTGCCCAAACTAAGGAAACAAAATATAACATTTTCTATACATGATATATTCCTCTTTTAGAATATTGAAGTGACAGTTGTGGAATTGATGGCCAACAGTAAGTGAAGGCAGAATTATTGAGAAGCTCCCTAGTTGATTTTTGACATATATCCTGATCGGACTAATTACACAGGAAAGAAAGCTTATGTAAAATATGTAATTAGAGAACAACTGAGAATGAGTGTTGCATCTTACCTATATGTACCTTTTGATAGGGATTTGTGACTAAAGTACTTAATTAAATTATATTGTTATGACTATGGAAGAAGAAATACGTTTTAAACCTTTGGATCTGAAACTGACAGTCGAGAGTTTAAGCTACACAAAGGTGATGCTATTTTCCCAACTCACCTTTTATGGTTATTGCTAGCTGAGAACACCTTAGAGTTTCCTCCTATTTTTTACGTCTTGATTTATTTTCGTGCAACGTTAGTGATTAACGCCGCTCTTTTACTTCTTACGTTTTGACGTTCATCATTAGCGCTAAGGTCTATTCTCAGATCGCCCAGATATTGTTTTTCCATTAAGAAAGGGTAGCTAAAGGCACATACCATAAAGACACTCCCCGATCTCATTGTCCTATCATTTCGTTGCACTTTCTACAAACAAGTAGGCATGGGGAACCTAGTTTATTGACTTTGTTAGACTCTCAAGTCTGCGCTGGGGTCTAAAAACGCAAAATAAGGGAGGCTGAGTAAATAATGCAAGGCTACTGGTTTATTTTATTGCTCAAGCGCGAATGAATAGCAATTATTTCGTCTCTAATCCTGGACGTGCTGTGAAACGGTTGAGAAACATAGTTGTTAAATTTCTTTGTGATTCATGTTATTGTAACGATTGTATCATGTAGGACATGTCAATATCTGAGCGATTTAGGAATCTTGTGAGACTTGGTAGCGTCATGAACCTTAGAGCAAACGCTGAGCGTGAGAATATATAACTATCGACGCTATATGTATATGCGCCCTGAACTAGAGGCATACGGTCCGACATACGAGTATTATCGGCGAATGTTTCACCCGAGCCGTCGAAGTTTGCATCTGCAGGAGTTCTTCGTGTTAGGCTTTGTAATTGCATCAGAAGAGTTGTAGCATTTGAATGCAAAGCATGACATTTACAAATTGATGCAGCAGATTTGCAAACATGCTTGTATTACCAGCAGAGACCACATTACATTGGCACGATGAGGCAATAAGAAATCAGACTTTTTATCTGATGGAAAACACAGGTGATTGACACAAAAGTGCATAATAATCCAAAATGTACCTTAAACATTAAATATTAAGTAAACAGTAAACCAATAATTTCGCCTGCTTCTCTGTTTCGAGGAGTTTGCGAGAGGAAACAATCCGCCAAAGCAAACGACCGGTTATTTATCATATTGATCTCAAATTTGTAAAAAGACTTTACATGTTCAAGCAGTAGCAGATATACGAAAATAAATCGCTGCAAAATAGTTTGATCAGGAAATGTAGGACAATATAGTAACCGTATACAAAACTGTTGTTATTGCATGTTGAAGTATCTGACAATATAGTAAACCATATAAAAAGTTGTTGTTGCACGTTGAAGTATAGGACAACATAGTAACCATATACAAAATTGTTCGTTGGTGCATCATAAGTTCAAACTTTAATATCTGGATAAAAGCTGGAGTGAACATCATATGAGTTTTTGAGCTTGAGTTTGTGCTTCAAAATTTGTCTTAATCAATCATAACTGAATTCACGTATGATTAAAAATAAAACTTTGATTGATAGTTGAAAGTTTCAATTTTGAAGTAGAAATGAAAGATTTATGATTCCCGCGCCTGGTGTTTTCAGACTATATAGTCATGAATCTGAGTAACCGCCCCGTATTAACGAAACTGTCCATATAGTATGAAACCGCCCCGTATTAACGAAACAGTCAATATAGTCATGAAACCACCCCGTATTAACGAATCTGTCCAAGTACAAAAATTGAACACGGACTCAAAACTGTGAAATGAAAAAGTCATTAGTTTCTCAATAAAAATGAAATGCAGTGGGTATGTATGATATGCAGTTGATATGTAAGATAGTAACTATGTATGAATTTCAGTGTGTCTGTATGAAATGCAGTGTATGTATGATATGCGGTTTGTATGTGTGAAATGCGGTGTGTCCCCTCTACATTGCCTTCATAGACCTGACGAAGGCGTTTGACCTGGTTAGTCGGAGTGGACTCTTCAGACTCTGCAGACTAAAGTCACAGAGGTACTCATCCGTGAATTGCTCTTGGCCGACGATGCAGCCTTGACATCACACACGGAAGATGGACTGCAGCAGCTGGTATGCCGCCTCTCCCATGCTTGTAAGGAATTTGGACTGACCATCAGTTTGAAGAAAACGAACGTGATGGCGCAGAACGCAGATTCCCCTCCCTCTGTCACCATCGATGGGTACAACTTGGAAGTTGTCGAGAACTTCACATACCTCGGGTCTAACATCTCCAGCTCACTCTCCATTGATTCTGAGGTGAACGGCAGGATTGCCAAGGCAGCAGCAGTGATGGCCAGACTTAACCAGAGAGTCTGGAACAACCCCAACCTAACAGAGAAGACCAAACTGCGTGTCTACCAAGCCTGCGTACTCAGCTCACTTCTCTACAGCAGCGAAACATGGACCACCTATGCAAGACACGAGAGGAAACTCAGCAGCTTCCACCTGAGATGTCTGCGGCGCATTCTACACATCCAGTGGCAGGACAAAGTACCCAACACAGAGGTTCTAGAACGTGCCAACATGAACAGCATGTTCTCCATTCTCAGCGAGAGGCGCCTTCGCTGGCTTGGCCCTGTCAAAAGAATGGACCCAGGTCGCATTCCCAAGGCCCTGTTATATGGGGAGTTAGCAGAAGGTGCACGACCAACTGGACGACCACATCTGCGCTACAAAGATGTTTGCAAGAAGGATATGAAGACGGCAAACATCAATGTCAACGACTGGGAGAGCTGTGCAAACAACCGTTCCAGCTGGCGCCTAGCTGTCAGGCAGGGAGTTCAAAACGCAGAGGAAGAGAGAAGAATAAAAGAAGCCGAAAAGAGAGCTAGAAAGAAGGATAGACAAAAGCTTACTTTGGAGCTACGCCATCGTCTCCCGTAGACGGACGGATGCCAAGAACGTGTGAAATGCAGTGTGTATGTATGATATGCAGTTGCTATGTATGAAATGCAGTGGATATGTATGAAATTCAGTGTGTATGTATGAAATAATGGATATGTACGAAATGTAGTATGTATGGAAATGCAGTGGATATATATGAATTGCAGAGGGTATGTATGCAATCCAGTGGGCATGTATGAAATGAAGTTGGTATCATGAAATCGTGATTACGTACGAAGCGTAGTAAGTATGTATGAAATGCAGTCGATGTGTATGAAATGAAATGGGTATTAATGAAACGCAGAGGATATGCATGAAATGCAGTGGGTATGTAGGAAATGTAGCTGATATGTATGAAATACAGTGGGTATATATGAAATGCAGTGGATATGTAGGAAATGTAGCTGATATGTATGAAATACAGTGGGTATATATGAAATGCAGTGGATATGTATGAAATGCAGTCGATATGTATGAAATGCAGTCGGTGTGTATGAAATATAGGATATGTATGAAATGTAGTGGGTATGTACAAAATAGTCGGTATATATGAAATACTTGGTATGAGTGAAATGCAGTTGGTTATGTATAAAATACAGTGGGTATGTAGTAATACGAACCAATAGATAATTTCTAAAGTTTCGTGAGTTTAACCTCACACACAACGTAGATAGAGAAGATATTAAAGAATGTATTCTGATTTTGTGCTCAAACAGTTTCGTGGCATCGTGGCCATGTCTTCATACCGCCTAAAAAGTTTACCAATTGTCAGCCATTTCACTTTTAGAAGATTTTGTAATGACTAATCGAAAATACAGAGGAAGCTTTATGTAGATCATAATGAGCTCAAAAAAGCAGCAAGCGATGCTTGAAGATTTCGCAAAGCACTTGAGAAATTTTTTAAAATCCATTGGTGTACTGAAATTTTAATCGCCGTTGAATTGCCCTGACTATGTTCAAGATCTAAAGATTTTATTTACCATTTAATCAAAGGACTTACGGAGTACCGTAGAGCGTTGTCAGCTCACATAGCTTGGGGTATAGAGCGTCCGGAATTTTTTATTCAGAATATCAAAGATGCAGCTCCGGTCCGGATGTGAACATTGCTTCCGGCATTTTTCCAGATGGCTGGAATCAGCCATTTCAAGAACTCTAAGACGTTTTAGTCATACATTTTGAGCTGGTAAAGAAATTTGGTAATAGTGGTCGATTTAGACACGACTACGTGTTTCTGAAAGTCAGGGGGAATGTGTCACGGATATCGGCGAAGTCGTCGGCTGAGATTGCTTCGATGACAAAGCGCTCCGTTAGTATTCCAGCGAACTGGGATGGAGCTTCTATCCGGCCTTACACATTTTCTGCTGAGAAAGGAACATAACTATAGCAATGGCGAATAACTCTATTGCATCCCATGGTTTTATGGTACGTTCATCGGTGTTGTTATACGTAAGGTTAGGGCTTTTACGCATGAACGGTTAGTAGTTTTTCATGTATACTTGATCATTTTGCGACACGCAGAATATTGTATCTGGCTGCTTGAGTTTCAGGAGCTACCTACTTCTCTCAAGATATATTAACAGTTCTGCCAGCAACGTTTGCTGGTCTTCATTTGAAAGAGATCGTTTAACACCGGGATATTATTTAATTATTTCTTAATTGGCTACATGTAAGAACAATTCTGACCAAAAATGCTAAGTTAATGACTTCAATAGTCCTGCGCATGTAACATTTTGATCTACTCATCTCCCTCACTACTCTTTTTCCTTTTCGGCATCTTAACAAAACGAACTTAGCATGTGTTTTGCGTAAATCCGTACAGATTGCAGCACAAAAAGGGGTCAAAGAAAGATTCTAATGACAAAATTAAAATTAGTTATGCATTTCTGGTATTCAAGTGCTTTTATTAATTGTTGTTCTTACTTGAGATTCTTTTATTCTACAGATCTTTGATAAAGTTATTGTACTGGTTGTCAAGCATATGTGCACATAACCTGTTATCTCCACATTCTATGCAGATAGGACAAGATGCTGAATTGTCAGGATTTTCAGACGTATTTTATCAGCAGCGCTTCTTTTAATTAAAATGGCAACGTGAGACAGCAGACCACCCAATGAACATCCTCAATGACTGATCACGTGATCTGGCAAGAATTTGAGAGCAGCTGTAATAGCTGATAAGGATGGATTCATTAGTCTTTTTTAGACAGCTGTTTGGTGTTTCAGTCCCATTTTCATGAAAATCAAAGCAGCATTAATGATGAAATAAAATTTGATTCACCTGCAGTGAGCAATAAAACAACGTATTTCACTTGTTTTTGAGAGTCATAAGTGGCAACGTTAAGTAAGAGTTACCTTACGTAACTCTATAGAAAACATGCAGCCATTGTAGAATGTAAGTTGATTAAACATATTACGCGTACATGGTGTATAGTTCTGAGAACACTGCTTACACTACAGAAAAAGAAACATAGATCAGATGCATTTGTTTTCGTTTTTCTTTAAATACGCTATAACTCTGAACTACTATATCCTTTATAAGGGAACAAATATGAAAATAATAATAAACTTGCGTAATATAAAAGGGTATTTTCTCTGTGGTTACTTAAGGTCGACAGAGTTATTGTGGCCTACCCTTACAAGCTTGGATTACTTCATGATACTTAAAGATAAGAGACTCGTATTGGTTGAGGTAAAAGAACTAGATTAGTGTGTTAAAAGCTACTGTTAAGCACACCAAACGGCATGCTATTGTATCCATCGTCTCAAGTATTTTTTCTTGAGTTAGACCTTGCAAAAGCTTATTACAAATATTTCATACATTTTATCTCAAGCCCCAAATTGGAGTGGACGGATATTTTGTAATCACTCCGACGCGCCAAACTTTTATTTTCTGTTCATAATTATGTTACAATTACCAAATACGTTTCAGATAGGATTGCTGCAAAGTCGTGTCAATATAACTGGGCGAGTATAATTCTGATTTCCGAAACACATCTACCATGTACATGGTAACGAGAGGATGAGGTGTCAAACAAGTGTTTACAATATTATGATCAAAGATTCCATGAATCCTCAGGCTTGGCAAAGATCCGTTAAATACGAAGGATCAACGACCGCATTACTTTTGTGACGTAAAAGGCGAAGGTAATGGAATTGCTAGGGATTTTCTAATCCCTCTCTGTCTCACCGAAGAGAAAGAATTAGAGATTTTCAGGAACAATTTTATTTTTTTAGAATATGTATCATATATCAATAAATTATTATTATTATTATTTATTTATTTATTTATTTATTTATTTATATTAATTTATTTATTTATTTCGAGATCGAGCTCTTTCTGTGACCTCAAGGAGTTTGTGTTTATATTTGCAGTCGCTTTGAGAGTCGCTTTCAGAAATAGGACTATGTTCAATAATAATAATAATAATAATAATAGTAATAATAATAATACTAATAATAGTACAAGCAATGTTATAATCATCGTAGAGGAGCTAATTGTGACGGAAGTCTTATTAGGAGAAGAACGAAGAGGAAACTAAAAGTGACTGCATAAACGGGCGAAGATTGGGATAAAGAAATTGTGTGCTTGCTTATTTTATGTCTTTTTTTCTCTATTTAATCAACAGAAAGAAACTAAGACTCTTGCCATTTCCGCTGTCCAAATTTACAACTTTTTTTATCTTATATTACTTCATAAACTGTGTTTACAAAACTTAAATCTCCTATACCAAAATTCGAAAATGGTATTTAACTTGGACAGAATTCTATCTCTGTTACACGAGGATACTTTCAGCGAAAAGAAAGGATGCGATCTCCATACATTCCATACAACCAATGAAAGTGCCATAAGCCGTCAGGGAAAACAATTTTCAAAATGGTTTTGCTATCTGGACAAACCAAATTCCCCCATCGTAACACGACTTTAATCACTTGGCAGTTTATCAATACCTTTGTCGATGTACTAACCACAAGCTAGTTTAATTGCCATTATTCTTACGCTCTGAGTGATTTACAAGTCCAAGATGTTATCCAGCCCAGAACTGTATCAAAAATCTGGTATGTACCAAAAAACAGAGATCAACGTAAAAAGACAGATAAACAACACAAAACTGTGAAACAAATATCGATATGGAGCTAAATCCGAAACGATAAACAAATACTGACATGGCGCTAAATCCGAAATAGCAAACAAATACTGACTTGGAGCTAAATCCGAAATGATAAACAAAAACGTTTCATGTCTGGCTCTGAACTGATTTTAGAGAATTCAGTTTAGATTTCACAATTTTGATGTTTTTATGAAATTTTACATTGTATGTCGTTTTGTACAAAAATAGTCCAAATGAGTTGAAGTTACCTAGTATTCACTCGAGGCAAAATTCACTGCAGAATGTACATATTGAGATGAAAGGGTTACATTCTTCATACAGACATAGTCTTTATATTATAGGAGTAATTAAACTACACAATCAAAATATTTAATGACCATCGCCTTCATCATCTTCATCCGAACATTCGTGTTTTTCTTTCTTTCGGTTGCAATATTGAAGCTGGTAAACGACGGACGAAACAATCTCATATACAGATAATAAATTTCGCTGTAATGTGGTTACAAATATACTTATACTTTTAATATTTTGATTGATAGTCCTCGTTTGCGCTTAGTAATAGCAGTTGCATGGAATATTGCATCTTAGTTTCGTAACTATCAAAAACTTCCATTCTCTTGCTTTCTTCGTGCGTCTTTGCAACGGATTTAATCTCGTAAAATATGATAGTACATGAATCGAATTTTCTACCTAGCGTATTTGTTTTGTCATTAATCACCCTTGCTATCACCCCGGATCCTCTCAGGCAGTCCCCATTGCGTGAGATTAACTTTGAGGGGGTAATCTTTCAAGTTAATCGGATACATTGGGAGGATATGCGTAAAGGTTAACTTGTTTTGGAGGTCTATTTTAATTATATTATATCGCATACTGGTTTTAATATCGTAGACAAATGAGGCTGGATGATAAAATAATAGAAACAAATTCGAGTGTTTAGGTTTGTAGACGAAACACGAGGTCAAATCTGGAAACCCACACATCTCACCCGTGTCTTTTGGCAATATAGATCTATAAAATACGAGCTGCATGGAACCCAAGCGACCATCCACTGCTTTTAATCGTAGCTTGCTGCATGAGAATAAAAGATACTGCATCTTGGCATGAGAGTTTTGTCCGATATCTTCGGCTGCAGACAATAATATTCTGAATGCATACATCTTTCAACACAGTCATACCTGGATTAAAGTCCACGTGTATGAAGCATTCAATTCTCTGAAAGAAGCAGTTCCTAACGGTCCTGTGGACCAATTTACTTTAGGAACGAATATCTTTTAAACAATCACCAGTCAAGAAATGGGCGAGGATAACGTAGAGTATAGATGGATTTGGTTGACAAGGATTAGTTGATAATGAAAGTTACAATTTAGTAAAAAGAACCTTGTGACAGCTTATCCTAGTTGTAACTGAGAAGAAGAAAAAAAACACAAATAGAGACAAGGTTTTTGCTGACGGAATTTCAGCATTTTAAAGACGAGTTTGGAACACTCATGACTGAAGTTAGCACATAACTCTTTGGTGCTGAATTGCAAGAACATGTTTCAAAACACGCGAAGATCCAGAAAATGTTGTGCCTCACGTGATTTTCTCATCACAGAAGATGTCATCCATGATGTGTCTATAGTAATAAATATAGGTTGATCATGAGATCTCAGAAATTTTAACTTACTCAATTTTAATATCATGGTGTTTGCATAGGTTTACTATGGCAACTGAATTAGTACCGTGAGTCCCGAAAGCCACTCTTATCACTTCAAAGAAGTTGTCTTTAAGACAGATTTTTCTCCAGGAGGTTGTACATACCTGATTGTCAGCAGATTTACTCTAGATCGGGATTGTATATACCTGATGGTCAGCAACATATTTTGGTCCAAGTGGTTTTATATACCTGATTGACAGCAAAATTACTCTCAGTCGGAGTTAAATCTGACATTGCATAAATTGTAACAAGGAAATATTCTATATCCTTTTCCCATGGGTATTTGGTAAGCTGGTTGCCTCGGACACTTGTTTCCTGGTGGATACGTAATGAAACTCTATGCAGATTTGTCTGTTTCAAAGGTAAGAAAAAGTTCTCAGAAGAACAAAATGATAAATGTATCCTTTTGTTCAATATGATACGAATTTTAGTAAATATTTAGTTATTTCGGGGTGCATGAAGTGAAACACGATGCTCTTCTGGTTGAAAGAATCTAGGGAACTTATTGTCTGTCATAAATTAACAATAACATATCTTTCTTACTTGGCAGCAAACGATAATTAATAATGCTTCATTGACGCAAAACTCGCGTGGTCATTATCTGCGTCGAAATGATTTTAGACAGAAATGTTGGTTTCGATTATTAAGACTCAGAAAAAAATACCAAAGCAACAACTAACCTGGCAAATTAAGCTGTAAACAACGCATTTATTTTACAGCTTCTGTAAAAGATGACGCATTAGTGAAAATCCTGTTGTCACAACTGACTCTTTTCAGAATTATATCTACCTGAAACGTGTAATTTCAGATATTTTCATTTCTATTCGTAAAGTACATCATCATTGTTTTATGGAGTTTTTAATAGACGACCGCCATAAACTATGCGTTGAATTGTTCGATCATTTCCTTTGTAACTGTGCAATTCTACAAAGAATAACGTTTTTTAGTGCTGAAATATGTACGTAGAGGCGTAACTTTTGAAAGATAGTTATTTGTTGTTACACTTTTAAAAGTTACTATACAGTAGTTTACTTTTTAATTTGCATATGTTTACTCTAAAATTCAAGACTGTTATAACGATAATTACCGATTTTCACTTCATCCAAATGTAGGAACATCTCATAATACCACGGTGTAAAATCTCCTCTACTGTGTTACAGTATAATATGGTCGTATGTAATTTCCTGTGAAACTCCACATTATCATGTCCAAATGCTGTTTTGTTGAATTTTGTAAACAGTTCTTAAAACTATGTAAAATCTCCCTTATGTTGGTTGTTGCCAAATCAGTTGGGTTCCATTCTGTTACAAATAGGCTTGTAATTGCTGGCAGCTTAGAAGCGTTTGAGAGGACGTATGGCTCTGTTGTTAACATTATGTGCAGTTTATCACAAAAAATTGTGTGCAGATGTTGAGCGGGGTTATACAAAGTCAAGATGTGTGGTTACTTTTCTCTCTGAACATCATCAAATGAAACAAATATATAAAATGGAGAAGGAACATGCAGATTTGGACATTTTAAAATTTAATTTCGCCTTATAGCTATACTATAAATACCAATCATCCATTCAATGGGATCATCGCTCAGTCATTTCTGTCTAGTCCATAAATAACCTTAGATAAAGATGTAGGAATGCATAGTAATTTGACTGCTGTGGTGACTAATCACCGGTGGAGTGTACCACATATAGGAAAAGAACATGCTGACATTGATCCGATTGTTAATTTGTCTCCTTTTGTCACGTTCGTAGCGAATTACATTTGAAGTTTTTAGTTTCTTCTACCTAATCAAAAAGGCTGAGAATGCTCCAGTTGTCAGTAATTAAGTCTAAGACAGCACGCGGTGTTATGATAACCTTACGGAATATGTTTACTTCCAAAGATAGGTATTTAATTACACGTGATGATCTAACTAACGTGCCTAGACAATAAACTAATTAATGTTTTGTCCTTCTGGTTTTTATTTCTTTTCCTTCATTAAGTTCACCGTTAAACATTCCTTTCATTATTACCGAGATAAACCGAATACAGAAAGATTAAACTACTTCTCGGTAGCGGCATCTAATCAATGAAATTATCTATGCCCATTTCTAATAGGTACTTGTGCTAACTGAACTATGGCAACGAAGTTCTTTTGTATTTGTGACCCAACTTACATTAAGTGTATGCATGGTTTATTTATTTTCGCTAAAAAAGAGATTAAAATGTCAATGCAACGGATGTTTGCATCCGATTCCCCATTGTTTATCTAAGGATCGCGCATTACCTCCAGGGAATTTCGCTGCAATTTACCTAACAGACAAACCCATATCATGTGCTGATTATCGGAAAAAATATTGCCTATGTTTTATTTATTTTGAAACGATGTAATTATTTCCGACAGGTGCATGTTGACACGATGTATTACAAATAAACCGTAGTCAAATTCCGTCAAGATGCACTCTGATAGTGGTTTAGCTTTAGCTAACTTTCTTTTAGAGCGATGTTTCGTCGAATGGTAGTGTCTTTTAATTACTTTGACAAGATTTTACAAATAGCATGGATCGTTGCAAGTTTCAAGTGCCACGTTTTTACAAAAACTAATCCTTTTTGAGTTTATAATGATTCGAATCCACGATTTGTTATTAATTTTTGTTACTCTACGTGCCTTCCAATAACTCATTTCTTTTCTTTTCTCAGATTGTATACGGATGGGTTATTTCGATAGAACAGTATAAATCGTTAGAGTTATTTCCTTCCATTACTTATTCGAATAAGAAATACTGTATCTAACATGAAAAACAAATTTGTATCTTCTTTCCATTAAATCGTGCTGTTTCCTTGTTTTTTTTAGATACATTATAATTTGTATTTTCAACCCGATTCTAATTATGCATTTGTAAAATCTGAGTTCAAACAAATTCTACTAAGTACGGTCTATAGCCCCCTCCTTAACAATGTATGTCCAAATAAAAGAAGAAGAAGCTACATGCCAGCTTTTTGTTAGATATTAATTTCTTTGTGGATAATTTGTACTAGAGCGATATTTCACTATTGATTCCTTACTTATTGAAAGTATTCGCGCATCTATTTCCCCTTCAGCTTGACTTAGATACCGGATGACCCCGATTGAAAATATCAGGTACAATAATTCATTCGTTACGCTCTGGCATATATATCAGCGTACGAGGAATCGGATAGCTGGTCAATTCAACCTGTGCAAGTGTTAACAATTATTTAAACGAGCAAACTATATGAATAAGTGTTATCTCGATGAAGAGATGTACGTTCTCCCGCATTTCTGTTGGCACTCTTTAAACTGGTCTATTGAGTGGAATTGATTTCCCTTTGGTCTCGACTCGCCGACGACCATCACTGATAAGGGTTCTACTCATCTTGATAGATAGGTAACCTGACTTTGTACATCTTAAGACGTTATTAGAGAACTCCTCACTATACATAGACACGAGAAGAAAACGGACTTGCGTTTTCCTAAGCAGTCTAGTAAAGCTAATTTATGAAATACTAAATAAATACCTAGATTAATTTGTGGGTTACTGCCTCGTCTTGCTTGAAGTATGGTAACATCAACGAGGGTTGTTTTGGTTTATTTTGTTTTTTATATGTATTTTATGCTGTTGCTTTTGTTTTGGTGGTATTTTGTTGGGATTTTTATGGTGGTGGTGGGTTGCGGTGAGGTATATGGTAATTGTCCTTTCGGTACACTTCATCGTAGCGGCCAGTAACCGCGATGATTTGTCATCGATAACAGCTTTCGTAACTTTACCAGTAGATGATTTCGTATTGTATCCAACACGAAAATGGTTTCGGTCGTTTCTTTCCTTTATTATCTTTATCTTAATTATTTCAAAAATTTACAGTGACGTCTCGTTTGTTTTGCGGTTTCTTTTTGCTGTTGTTGTTTATTATTCTTAAGGTTTTCACCACGGAGGTCAACATCTCCGATGGTTCCTTATGCTCAGTATGTAAACATTTATTAATCCCTTTCCCAGGGCTATTTCCATGTTTCGACGATTGGTGATCATTATATTTTTCCTGTTGATGGGATATCGTATCATTTTTTCAGATACTTCTCGTAGAGACCAGCATCTTTTGAAGTTCTAGTCAACGCATGAGCAACTGGCAACTAGATTTTGCTGTTAATAATTTATTGGCGCTCTCATACTTCAGTAGCGTAGCACAGTAGCATTGCTTGCATCACTAACCATGTAAAGGTGGTATTGAATCAAATAGACTTTCACCTTTGACTGATGTTGCCCACAATAATTTTTGTAACTAACATTCTAGTTATACAAGGAGAAAATTTTCGTTTTCATTCAGCAATTATGACGTCCGATTCTCTTTATTCACTCGTTTGTGTTAAGTAACTATATTTATTTGAATAACAAAGGATTAACAAACGTGGGCATACCTGAGTCTTGGGAAATTCTTCTTCTTTAGCAGTCTCGGTTAAGAGGCTACCTAAAACATTGGCTACCTGGCATTATTTGAGTATTTAATCTGGCTGTTATTTTCCTGGAATTATTTGAGCATTCAGTGTGGCTTTTATTTACCTGTAATATACATGTAATTTCTCCACACGTAGCATCTCGATCATCGTAGCTGGACACTCACTCTGCGGAAAAATGTCTTATGTAAAATTTACATTGCTCTTGATAAGAGGGGGGTGTTGTTAATGGCGAGTTTCGACAGTAACTTAAGTGAAAGTAAATGCAAAAGACGCTACATTTTGACAACATTTATAAAATAATAGTTGGGATGATTCATCACCAACAGCAATAATAATAACAACAAATCAAACTCCATATCACCCATCTTTGCTAGTATTAGCACCTGCGTAATTTGTGCCTCAATTGTACTTATATTTTAGATGAGAACTAGAAGAACTAGAGCCCTTTGCAGCCTTACTTGCAGAATCCAAGGTCGTTGCGACACTTTTATAACGTACAGAATCCAAGGTCAAGGATACAGTTTATAACTTACAGAATCCGTGGTCATTGAGATATTTTATAATTGTTGAAGACCTGTTTATTAGGAGTTCAAAGCTGGTAAGGTTTCTATGTTAAACATTTACTTTAAAGCAGTACAGCGAAAATGGTAATGGCATATCATTCCAATGGTTGGTTAATCTGGATGAAAAATGTAGTTCTTCAGTAATAACTACGTTGTCAGAGTTTATTTCACGTCTCGACAATTCTGTATGTAAATAACTAATTCCTCTTCTTAGATATTCAGTTTCTTTTGAACGGATGTAAATAATTTCCTCTTGTTCTGTAGTATGTTACAACCTGAACTATTGTGTTGATGGATACATTTGGAGTATGCGCCAATTGTATGTAGCTGGCCATTTAAAGGATGTATTAGATTGTTTGATTATGGGAAGTAAGTGTAGAAGAAATAGTCTTAAGCCAGAATAATTAGCCATTTGCTGGGGCTAAACGTCACAGAGTGCAGTGTTGATGCGATTTCATGATGGCATTGTTTGATTTCATAGTTAGTTCAAACCACAGCCGCATAAGTGTCCCTGTAGCCAGGTAGTCCCTATGAAAATCTAAATGTGTGGATTGATTGTGCAACTACATATGCAGTATTTATGATAGGGATTGGTAAATTGTACAATGGAATCAGTGAAAAGGGACTGCTTCGTTATCTGGAGACGTCTTTTGTTGTTGCGACGATGGTAGATATTGTGTAGAGTTACAGACGAAATGAGGCATAACATCATGATTTGACTGACACGTGGTGTCGTAGGGAAATAGTTCCCAGCAGTTCGTGTTTAAATTGTATTTTTTCCACGGGATGAAAATTTTGACGCTCACGGGGTGCAATAATGGCACTACGTTATGGAAATGTAATATGGAGAAACCATGCAGTTGTGAGGTCGGCAGGCAATTGTGAAGTAGTGATGTAAATGTGTAGTTGTAATATTTGTGGTCATGCATTCATTAGAGGAAAATTATTTTTAGTCCGGGCGCGCTGTAAGTTTCAGTTTACAAAAGTAGTTGTAGAGAGGTCCTTGGAAATCAGTGGAAAACAATTGATTTCTAGCGGGACTCACACTAGTGTTGAATTCGCTCGGTAAAGAGACCTCTTGACTTATTATAATATATGGCGCTATGAAATGTTTATTAACAGTTTCAGAAAACATTCTAGACATTATTTTTATATTTGAAAACGAAAAAAAAAACAAAAAAAATAGGCACACAGTTGAATACCAAAACTTATCAAATGTTACACGGAATAAAGTTCTTCGAATCAACATTATGAAAAATTTATTAATATATGATTCGCAGTTGATGACACCTAGGAAATGCCTAAAATAAAACTCAAAATATTCAAATTGCTAAAGAAAAGTTTTTTTTTAAATGAATCTTGTTGTTTTATTATGTTAAATCTTCACCAACTTAACCACCATGGATTAAAAAACCAAATTACTTTGAAAATTACATGTGACAGGAGCATTTCAAAGTTTCTTTATACAGTCTGAATTCTAGAGATATAGCATCAACTCTCTTTTTTTGATATTTAACATCCAGCTGAAAAAAACATGTTGAGAAATAGTTGTCTGTTAACGCCGAGACGTCTTAAAATGGGAGAATAGATTTAATGGCAGTTTGCAGACATGCTGCATTTGATCTTCTGCTCTGAGTTCATTTCATCATTGAAAGCAATTCGTCACTTTTTTGAAGGTCTTCATTAAGTCCGTGGACAAAACATCTTTTAATATCTTTGACTATCTTTATTCCGATATTACGGAGCCGTAAGTCATTTATAAGTCCTAATGAAAAGCCTACCACGAGTCATTTTGGCAGAAGAAAAAGATTTAAAAAAAAAAAAAAAATGCGTTCTTGCTGGGGTCAGAAAACTTGACTTCTTTGTTTCACTTTGTCTTGACTTGTTCCAATACGTTTAGTCTTGAATATTCTTACTTATTAATGAATACATGTAAAACTGCTGCTTAGTGCCATCTTGGATGTTTAATAGAATTTTGTAAATTTTCAAAGTCTTGAAGAATAAACAAATGTATGCTATTTATGTGTCTGCAAAGGAAGAAGATAATATAGCACACCATCTCATAGATTTACTATATACGTCTTTTCTTTTCCCCAGATAAGCACGTTTAAGATTTGAACATTGCTTAGTTTGACTTTCGAACAAAGAACGCATGTAATAGTGATAATTACTGGAAATAAACGTTCGTTTTTATGACCTTTTAGTTCTTGATTATGTTCCAGACAAATAATTTGTAAAAGTAAGGAGTGCTGAACACATCATAAACATGCCGACAGTATTCAAACATATTTTAGAGAAGATTCTTTGAAAAAAATAATGAAAATGATTCTAGATTTCTTATGGCGACGGCAAAAATGTGAGCAAACCTACGAAGACAATTCATGTTCTGATCCTGACCTCCGCGGGTACTAACAGATAGCATCCAAGCAATCTAATGGTAAGATCCCCCTCACCCCCACCCACCCCCACCCACAAAGGATTTTTTTTATCAGCGATTCAGATTCGTTAATATATTTTCAGTCCGATTCCTCTCTGTTATTTCTATAGTTCTATCTCAGTACTATTATCTTTATTATGTCAACTTGTACTGAACAATGAGTTTTCAACATTCTTGCAAGTAAAATATCTGGTTGTCATCTTCATCATCAAGATTTCATTTGTTTTGGGTATTCTCTCCCATAGACTCTTATTTCGCCTAGCACTTTCTTGTACCCATATAGAAATGCAATAGGTAAGATTATTTCTTGAATCTCTAATACTAAAACTAGAAAGGAGTAATTCACTAAGTTATTATTCTCTGTCACTTACCTGGTATGTTTTTGTTTCTCTTTAGCTTTATCCGATTCATATTCTTCTAATGTTTTCCATATTAATATTTAATGTCCATATTGTCCATAAATGAATATGTAATGTCCCGATGAATACTTAATGTCCCTATGAATACTTAATATCCATATGAATACTGAATATCCATATGAATACCTAATATCTATATGAAAACTGAATATCCATATGAATGCTTAATATCCATATGAATAATGATATCCATATTCATATGAATATCCATATGAATACCTAATATCTATATGAATACTGAATATCCATATGAATACGTAGTATCCATATGAATAATGATATCCATATGAATATGAATATCCATATGAATACTGAACATCCATATGAATACTGAATATCCATATGAATAATGAATGTCCATATGAATACTTAATATCCATATGAATAATGAAATCCATATGAAAACCTAATATCCATATGAAAACCTAATATCCATATGAATAATGAATATCCATATGAATACTTAATATCCATATGAATACTCAATACCGCAGGTGTCCTCTTCCAAAGCTTGTATCACAACAATCTATTTTTACTAGGGTTTAAAGGTTTCTTTACCGATAACTTTGTTGGTCAATTAAACTTGTCACCTCCCTCTCAAAATAATGTTCAAAATCTTGAAGGTTATCAAAGGTTACTTTAACATCTAAAAAATGCATGCGTAACAGTTTGATGGCCAATGTTTTCTCAACATGTACCAGAGCTATCATACCGGTATTTGTTTTTCGGGACTTTTTTCTGTTAACAACCTTGGACGACCCACTCGTCACTGTAAGAATTGTACTTTCTCTGCCGCACGGATGAGAGAAACTTTCCGAGTAGAGAAATAAGACGTATTTGCCTAAGAAACATTTTACTCTGGGTTTTTTCCCTCACCGATGACACATGATGACTACAAGTTTGCTTACTTTCGTAACGCTCGTGTACATCGATATTTGAGATCAGCTGATCGAAAGCGCACGTCGACCCAGAAAAAGATGAAGAAAATTAAACGAACGGGATCGTAGCCTTAACGAATGAAACTTTAAACTGCATATTCATTTTTACGAAAAAATACAGCTCATAACATGTTTGTTTGTGAGATTTTTATGGCATTAACGTTCATCGAATCCCAAAAGGGCCAAATGAAGGCTTTTTGTTTCATATAATACTTTGACAATTGCACAACTCTAATAGCGCTCGTCGTCACATGATCAGAAGAAAAGAAAATGCACAAAAGAAGGTAGAGAGATAACCCGCATTTTACAAATATGATGACTATATCGGGTAACGCTCAACAAACGTTTTGCCAAATCTGCAATGAAAGTGACGCAATTAGCATAAATCTGAACTATTTTAATTACAGAGGGTTTTTTTCCTTCATGAATGCTCAACTATATTAGCTCTCGATGATAAGTGGTCGCTATGAAAAAAGAAAGAAATCTCCCAATGCAATCTTCTGCTTGAGTAATCTCTAATTATTTATTTGTATTTCCTGCAATTGGAGTATGTTATCTTGAGACTCTGAAGAAAGAAAACGATCTGTATCGTGTGGATTGTCATTGCCTGATCTGTGTAGGGCATCACGTTCCGTTTTTACAGCTTGTGTATTGACTTTGCCTGTGTAAGGCATCACGTTCCGTTTTTACAGCTGTGTGGTCTTGTCATGTGGCTTATCTAAGACGATCACTAATCAATTTGGGACAACATGACGCCCATTAAAGAAGGGGAAATTCACAAATTGTTCTGAAAAGTTTTCCGGAACAGTGATATTATATTGCATACGTAATTTAAAGAAACATTTCTTTGTACAGATAACTTAAAATAGCCTAAAGAAACATAAAACGATGGCTAAATTATCTGAATAAGATATCTATTTGATAATGAAACTATGCTTATTGGTCTCCGTGTTGGATCTTCCGCCCGATATTGGAATGTTTCCATCACGATGCGCGTACTGACACATTGAACTAATTATCCAAATAACTTTCCGATGATGAAAGAACGCGCCGTTTCAAGTTGTGATATTTTTTTATCAAGCGTACAGAGAAGACTGAAGGGTAATAACACTCATCTAACAAATATCCACGAAAGCATATCTACACGGCAGCTGCATCAAAATTCTGCAAAACTGATATAGGTCCCTTGCTGAACTAAAGTGGCCTTTATTGTTATTTTATTATCGTATACAGCAAAAATTTTATTTATGACTTCATTTTGTTTCACTATATTAGGATGGTTGTTGTTGTTGTTGTTGTGGGGTTTAACGCCATTTTTCAGCACACGATAGGCTATACATGGCGGCCAGTATTAATGGTGGAGGAAGAACCCGGGAAAACCCCGGAAAGAACCACCGACCCACGAGAAGCTACTGGCAAGCTTTCTCACATACCCACATTGGCTGAATCCTAGACTCGAACCGCCGCAGACAGAGGTGAGATGGCAGTGATCCGTAACGAAGAACGCTTTAGACCACTCGGCCACTCGGGGCCCCCCTATATTAGGATGGACTCTAGCATCTGATTTAAACATTTGCAAAGCATTGCTTTTTACATAGCCTTGTTTCATATTTGATTGATATTAAGGTATATATCTCATATAACACTCTTCTGCTGATATAGAAGCATCATCCGTTTATGTTGTTTTTGTCATACTTCAAAGATATATCAATTCTACCGTTGCGTAAATGCAGGAAAGAAAATTAGTGTCTTAAATAAATTATTTTTAACAATGCGCTGATCAATGGAGTTGTCACTGATATTTTTGCTGCCTTTGAGATAGCATTCGAAGTTCAAGCAACAATGACAACCCTAAGGCGCCTTCGGTATACACATATAGACAAAATAAATGTATTTCAAAGATATGGTTGAGAAGTGGCCCTTAACCGCTTTTTTTTTATATTTTTACATATTTTTCGTTTCAGATTTACTGATAAGGTTAAAATGGAGATATTTAAATAATATTGCTATTTCATGTTTTCTCGTTTTATAGTACTTCGTGGTGATCCATATATGACGTCATGCAAATTGGGCGGAGTTTTGATACCCAACTTCTTTGTTACATTTCGTCACAAAATTCAAACCCCTCATACATGACATCACACAGTTTTGCCCTCACACCTTCATACAAATGTTCAAATATGTAAATGGCTTGAAATCACTGTGTGTTAGAAAAACACTACATTATGAATTATTTCATGCTTAAAAATTATCTTGATAAATCCGGGTTTAGTCCACTGGAAACATCATCTTGATAAATCCGGGTTTAGTCCACTGAAAACATCAAGAGAAAATTTGTGGTTGCGAAAATGACTTAAAATCCAATATATAAGGTTGTAGGTATCTGATCTCATCTCATGAATTTATTTCACAATGTTCTCTTCCTCCCATGGCGCTGGTGTTTCTTTTTGTGACGTCACATTTTCAAAACTCACTACCCAGCCCCCATATTACATATCCTCACACAAGTCTGTCCCCCTTCCCATCAGTACTTGACGTACTATACGGACTGCCCCCTTTGAAGTTAGTTTCAAATGTCAGTATTGCGTAGAATAAATTATATTATTCAATTTACCATTTAAGTTGCAACTGAACTCATTTAAATTTTTCTTTAATGAACAATTGTTGGATTCTGCTTTTCTAAAACTGTATTCTTTGTTTGCAAAGATAGATTAATGAATAAGAATATACAATGCTTAACGATCACTTTTACACTCATTTCTGAGAAGTCTAGTTTATTAATAATAGATCCAAAAAGCGGTTATCAATCAGCTTTTTCAAAGGTTGAAAAGCATTTGCAGTATTGTGCCTTGATCAGTACGTATATTTGATACATTGTGGTTATCATAGTATGGGACCGAATTTCTGTAGATAAAACAATTCCCAAATGGCCCAGAATTCACGTTTCTTTTAGAAAATGAATTTTGTTTTCAATAATCTTAACGAAAGCAGCGCAAGACTGTTAATTCCCATTGTCGTCGATAGACCTGATGTCAATATGCCCAAACATTGCATGGAAAACATACAGTATTGATAGATACATTTCATTCGTCATAATGAAATCTTATAGGATGCTCATTATTCAAAGATTTCATTCAAGAAGCGCAATTACCAAGCAAATTGCATTAATTAAGAGACAGTTTATCTGTGTTGCATGTTATTTTCTATTTTTTAAATTTATTTTTTCTCCATGCGCTATTTGTTCTTTCTTCACTAAATGGAAGGTCCTTCCCATGCTGCCTGCACAATATAAGAACTCCACGTAAACATGTGTGCTCTGCCAAGAGTTAATTGTTTAGTGTTTCACCTTTATTTGATTAATAAATACGTTTGACAAAGTAAGATTCCTCTCCTGCAAGTTATTTGTGTTCATGATCAACTAATGTAAATGTTTAAGTGTTTACGAACTACGTTGAATGATTTATGCAACTTATTTTTTATGCTCAGAGTGCGAGTAAGGTGATGCGTTGGCAAAGCTCAACCGATACCGTACTTTGGTGAGTAATTCTAGGATTTTGCATTGATGGAAAGAAAACGGCATCTATTTGGGTATTTATATCAATTATGTATGATTTTTCGAGTTGAAGCAACTTCCCTCTCTCTCTGTCACTGGCTCTGTCTATGTCTCTCTCTCTCATTATCAAGAGGTCGAAGTGTTCCTGACATCATTCACTTGGCTGACACATGCCTACTACCCAAACGCGAAAGCAGTAGGCAAGAAATCAGTAGAATGCTTTTTGTAGAAATTTATAGCATTAATGTTATGAACACAACAGTTTCATGGTTCTTTGATTCTTTTATTTTCATCTGATAGCACATCGTCATCAACATTGAAAGGCCTTTAATCAAAGACTATTTATGTCATAGATATTGCTGAATAATTGCTCAGCAACTTGAAAATATTTAGCGGACTTGAGAAATTACATAACGTTCAGACAGAAAACATGTGCACTCCTAAAAATATAAGGCTTGATTCGCAGTCTTATGAAGGAGTACATATACTTAACTTATTAACATACTCTTAGTACATAAGAAAAACACGACATCTGGGTTCTTTTGCGGTTTTTTATTGTTGTTTTCTACATTTGTCCTTAATATGTTTCACAACATTCTATTCGACCATCGAGTTGGTATTCGTGACTCATATCATTAGAGTTATAAATATAATTATATTTATAATATTCACCAATACCTGGTGATAGATACAACCGTTTTGTTAAAATAGATTTAAAAAATTAACTATTTTATCATGAAAATGAAAAGACGCTGTTAATATCATGAAAGTCGTTAAAATATTCAACGGGAATTTCCGGAAACTACCGACGTACCGTTACAGTGAAACACCATTAGAGTGTGGACCACCTGAAAAATACACGGGTAGACCGGTAATACCGCGCACCTGTAGAGTTAAGCGTTTTCCCCAAGGACACACTCGCCTGGGCGGGTATTTAACCCGCGACTATTGGATTACGATTCTGATGTTCTACCTGTTAAGCGAGCGCGACTCTATTACACCTGTACGAATGTTCAAGAGAAAAAAGGATTCACAGTGGTCAGAAAGACATTTGTTTTTATTGTGTCCTGGAGCAATCTGTTTCAAATGCTGAAAATTGGAGTAAGATTTCATCATCAGTACAGTTTCCAGGCGTGGCTCTGGAGTTGAGTTGATTTGGGGTGGGTTGTGGTGTTTGTTTACACAAGCGAGATGTAAATCCCCTTCGTGCTTCAAGTCAAAACCCCTCGATTTAGGCCACCAGTCAGATTGGAGAAGAGTGATCTTAATTTTGGAAGCAACCTGACTTCATTAAAGAGCAATGTTCGTTCTATCGTTGAGTGCAAGAAAACCGGTTTTTTTTTTTCTATACTTGATTCATTAATGTCTATCATAGCATTTAGATGAATGTAAATAGCAGGCTACAGATACCTAGATTATGACAAATTTATGGGAACATCATGTTTCGTGTTGTTGTATTTTTTGTGTGTTAATTTGGTAATTGAATTAAGATAAAAAAAGGAGTAGATGATTTTGTTATACATTGCTTTTTGTGTCTAGAATGGAATAGGTAATGTACTTCACATCAACACAATTATTTCAGATTGGCGAGAAAACACCTGTATCTCAATTCTAGACTTTACTGTTCATTGCAAGTGATATATTTTTTATAAGAAACGTCTCCCTGAGTTCACTGTCTGGACATTGGCTAACTTCCAAAATCAGAAAAGCCCCCAGATAAACCTAGTTTAGGCATCATTTTTCATCCACACTATCAACAAAATGATTACAGCGACTTGTCCAGGATTATGCGAGTTCTCGGTCAGAAAAAAAAAGATATAAAACTTTTAAAATATGAGCGTTATGATCTTAGACAATCTCAGGTAATTTATGACTAATAACAATGTAGGTCGTTGTACTACCCATTCTTCTACAGAACCTGTTCCTGATAGCAGAAATGGTCCAATTAAGCAACCCAAGCTGGTTTCTGTATCACATATTGCATCAATATAAATGTTTGATATAAAGTGGTTGATAACATGACTTTTTCTAAATTTGCTTTAGCCTGTGCTACCAGAAGAGTATAAATTGCTCCTTATGGAATGTGGCTGCATTTTTTTTACTTACTTTAACACATTTACGTCGTTTTTTAATTTTTTTGTTTAAAGAGGTTGGTTACATGATTCTAAGTAATTCTCCCACATCTGTTCTCTCACAAGAGATACAAAATTACTTATTTAGCTAAGAAAACTAAGAGGTCTGTACAAACAATTGGCTTGTAGCTTTGTATAAATATGTACACATACCTAATTATTCTATCAGTTTCAAACGTGTACTCTTCATACGATAGAATCATCAACACTTGTATCTGACTCCATTTGAAAACCATCCTTGTATTCTATGTCCAAATAAATAAAGCGAAGATTTTGAGAACTCTGCTGTACCGAACAATTAGTGCCAGCTTGTTCCTATGTAGTAATTTATTTTGGTATGTTATACTTTCTTTGATCTGAGAACGTAATAGCCATATTTCTCTCGCGCTCTGGTAGTAATATCGAACAGAGCTGAGCGATTTATTCCCGTAGAGTAACGGTGATTTGTCATAGAGGAACGATACACGCATATGGTCATACGTACTCTCTGTTGTACATATTAAAGCACGCTGTAGTTTGAATAGTGTCTGGTAGCTGTACTTTTATAAATTGACCTGTACATCTATTATCGGCAATGATGGGACCTAATCATACCATGCCTTAATAAGGTTTAGTTTTGGTAGTGAACATTAACTTTGTACTTTAAAGTTGGACAGACCTCCTGCTTCTGTTGGCAGGCTCTAAAATGGCTTAATTAACTCGCAGATTATATGCCACATTTCTTTTAAAATTTCTTATAGCATCATGGTGTTTATGTTTTTAATGGACGTATTGACTCTATTCAAGACTGGGAAGTTCAATTCTAAAATTGGGACAAATGATATGTACTTGTTTAGTAACCATATACTTATATGTGATGATAAAATCTACACTGAAGTTTGCTTTTCTTGGAATTAAAAACGAAATTATTTTAAACTGAATCCGTCTTTGATACTTTGACGTCTTTACTATGCTCTCTTTTTTGTCTGCTGTTAGAATATATATATATATATATATATATATATATATATATATATATATATATATATATAACGTTTCAGATAAGTTATGAGAGAAACTTGGACACTTTCTCAAATAAGCTCACTTGGGATAATTAAGTTCTAGATGTAATGTCCATATTCCGCTCTACTACAAGTTTTGACTGAGACGCTTGATAACCTGCATTCTCTAACAGCCATGATATAATAGTTGGGTCCATCAAATGCACTAATCTCACCTTAGGGTCCGATTTTGTTGTTAGGAAAACTGCTCTGATCAGTTCGTGTCCACAGTTTCTGATTCGGAGAGTGAAAGTTCCCCTTTCATACACCGACAAATATGATGGATGTATTTTCTCTCATTTCTAATCAGAATAGACTGGCGGAGAAAAATGGCGGACCTACAGTAGAGCTGTAATCATAAAACGAGAGTATTTTCTAACAATGTAAGGCCCATGTGATAGATATTAACAAGCTCGATTTACAACTAAACGTATTTTTTTATATATTCAGCCAAACGTTTTTATTTTATATCAAAAAACGATAGAAACATTGCAGGAGTGAAAATACGATTTATCCCACATGATATTCTCAAATGGTACGCTCTCACACATACAGGAATGAGAGATAGTGTTACCCAGTATTTACAATTTTTGCAATTATACACCATGATTTACTCCACCCGTAGATATAAAGTGAATTAAAAATTGCGAAAATGTATGCAACAGCTTCAAGGCTGTTACTAACTGTCTGTTTGATTTCTGCGGAAACGACATTGATTGTGAACCTCGGAAGTTCACTGAAGAAATAAAGAAAGGTAGACGTTCAGGAGAAAGAATTTGTTATTGTCGAACGTTACTTAATTAAAAACGTGTATGTTTTTACTGTATCATTATAGAGTGAACGTCTATCTTTCTTTATTTCTTCATTGAACTTCCGAGGTTCACAATCAATGTCGTTTCCGCAGAAATCAAACAGACAGTTAGTAACAGCCTTGAAGCTGTTGCATACATTTTCGCAATTTTTAATTCACTTTATATCTACGGGTGGAGTAAATCATGGTGTATAATTGCAAAAATTGTAAATACTGGGTAACACTATCTCTCATTCCTGTATGTGTGAGAGCGTACCATTTGAGAATATCATGTGGGATAAATCGTATTTTCACTCCTGCAATGTTTCTATCGTTTTTTGATATAAAATAAAAACGTTTGGCTGAATATATAAAAAAATACGTTTAGTTGTAAATCGAGCTTGTTAATATCTATCACATGGGCCTTACGTTGTTAGAAAATACTCTCGTTTTATGATTACAGCTCTACTGAAGGTCCGCCATTTTTCTCCGCCAGTCTATTCTGATTAGAAATGAAAGAAAATACATCCATCATATTTGTCGGTGTATGAAAGGGGAACTTTCACTCTCCGAATCAGAAACTGTGGACACGAACTGATCAGAGCAGTTTTCCTAACAACAAAATCGGACTCTTGTCCCACTATACTGGTTGCATTGGAGTGAGCCTGGTATGTATATGGAAGTTTGTCTTTCATATGCAAAAACCTTTCCTATTGTAAAATGGACATGCACGATCTGAAGATATCTTTTAATACACACTTGCCAGAGTAAGTACTTGTTTTTCATTTGGAAGCGTTTGGTATTGTTTCTCTAGATATAGGATAATATAAATGGGTCGGTCAGCCATAAAGTGATGTCAAATTGACACAGCAAATGCATTAACGTGTTTATGCAATCGTCATAAAAACACATTATATAATTATCATATACTGCAGACAATATTTCAGAGGCGCTATTAGAAATGATGCCAAAAAAACAATATTAGTTTCGCTTTTAACAGGTAATGATATTTACCATGAAAGAATGCGAGATGAAAGGTCGAATACTCACGAAAATGTGCTAGAGAAAAGGTCAGGGCCTGGAGCTGAATAGAGACTTTCTTTATACATAGAATATGAACCAGACTGAATAAAATTTAACAATTTATAAGACACATAAGTATGTGCTCGCAACAATATAGCCTCTGTTGATCATTACCCAGAACAGCTGATGCGATGGCTTGACGCCACCATCTGTACGTAGTCTCTCCGTTAGCAAAAGATTGTTATTGCAAGTCTAAAATAATTCGGACGATTGACATCAAACGTTATGTGCATTTACCATAAGGGTTAGTTTGTTCTACAGGAAAGTGATGTCTCTTGAGCATCAAATATGTCATCCAGCGCGGCCATCTTGAAACATTGCTGTTGCTACTCCTCGTTGTCCCTTCAATATGTGGTTTCTCAAAATGACTTTTTATTATATCTAGTTTGTCCTGAATGAAAATGCCACTTATCTGACATCTAATATGGTCACCACGGAGCCATTTTGATGCTCATATCGACATGGAATTTTCCTCCGAAGCTTCATATGATGTCAAGTTGGGTATTGTTTAATAATTACCTCCATCATTACCGCAGTCCAAAGTCCAAAATGAAAATCGTCCTCGTTTGACATCCAGTTACCGATCATTCATGAATGGACGTATTGACAAGGCATTTCACTAAAGACTTCTTATGATATGTGACTGATACTAAAGGAAAATGGTGCCAATGTTGGTTGTCATGGCGATCATCTTAAAATAATATATTATGGCTATTTCCCCAGAAAGGACAGTCATAACCACATCGGGTTTTCACTGAAAGACTTCTTATGATATTTAGATGTCTGTGAATAAAAATAATGCCAGTATAGCATATCCTGCGCAGAGAAATGGCGTGTTTTCAACAGAACACTTCTTGCATTATGGCCTGGTTCTGGATAACAATGGTGTAGATCTGGCATTAACTTATCCGTACTTTTGTCATGGTATTTGAAAGCCATAACTACTTACCTTATAGTCAAGCCCACGAATAGTAACCAGACTTTGTATTTAGTTGCATTCCAGTTAAGTCAGAGATGGATTCAATACCTATGAGTTAAAGAGAATGAAACGAAAAGAATAAAACCAAACAGAAGAATCACGATACAGTGTAAGTCCCTTTGAGAGACTATTGTTTAACTTTGTAATATCTATGTCTTGATACTGGCAATCAAAGGACGAAGAGATAAAGCCCAAATCCAAATGCCAGTAATGTTTGTTTTTTTCTGAATCATTAATTGGATATGTGGTCAGTGACATTTCTGAAATTCATTTTAACTCGACTCTTCTTCTGTACGTTAAAAAAAATGAAAACAAAAAGAAGACCTGATGTTTTTGTGATGCTGAGCAAAATGGCGGTGAACAATGTTAAAAGGACTAAAAATAAGTAAACCCAGATTACAAATTTAAGTTTTAAAGATTATAGACTATTCAAGAAACAAGATTATTATCGAACCTTGAAACCAGTATAACCGACTCTTTGTGAAGACGGAGTGGCATAGAGCGTCATTGAATTGTTGTTATGAAAGTTTTCAGTGTAAAAATTATAACTTATGGCGAAAAACATCGTTGAAACATTATTGTGAACGTCGTCTACGTAAATTATAATTAAGATGTATTTGTAATGAAAGCACTCATTGGCATATATTATAATTTATGTTTCCAATAGTTTTATCGTCATAACCTTTCTTCGTTTCAGACTATACTTTATGGCCGTTTTGGGTTGACAGACGAATCAATGTGGAACTACCATTTAAATCAGTGTAAGTGACTCAGCATTATGATTTATTACCTTTAGGATATTGTCGAAATAAACAGTACACCAAAATATGGGATCTATGAAATATGAACTTTGTGCAAGTGATGGGCGAATTGTTTTGTATATACCAACATATTTTTTGCTATCTTGTATTGTTTGCTTAAATAAGCTTGAGATTATTATTGAAGAGTTTGCGCTTTTCATAACTTTAAGTAGAGCAAAACAAAGACCAAAGCAATGAACATTTTTATCTTTTCTTCTTTTAATGTGCCAAAAAGCAACACAGATGTATCCGAGTTTCATATTCAAAGTAGGGAAGCTTGATAGTCCACTGGCATTTAAACACAACCGAGTCAACAAAGCAAGATATAACGCTGTCAGTGATTTAGTAAATGTGACAAAGAAGAGGCCAGAAAACAAATTGGTAGTTATAATTGCTGATCTTGTGTTCCTTTTGCCGTTGTCAGAACTAATTATGGTTGACAGGAACATGCAATTAATGTTATTTTACTAGCGAAAGATTACAGTTGGTGAAAAGCGGCAAGGAATATTCTTGTGATGACATTTTAAATTATTTTTAATTGCAGTGGTGCGTAACCCACTTGATTTCATATTTAGATCAAATTGATATATTCCATACTAAGAACGATAAGCAGTAGACTTTATAATGACTGCCTTTTTAATTTCATCATCATCGTCGTCATCATTATTATCATCGTCGTCGTCATGATCATCATAGTCATCAACGTAGTTGTTGTTATATATATATATATATATATATATATATATATATATATATATATATATATATATATATATATATATATATATATATATAGTTTAATGTAATGTTTACCACCTAACTTTTTGAAGAGATGGAAGAGTCCATGATGCCACTGGACGAGAGTTAAAGAGTTTTCCAGACATCACAGACATGTTAATCAGATTAAAAATGGAGGGCTACCAACTTGGAATTGCTTCTGAGTGAGTAATGTCCCTTACTGTATAGTTGATAATGGAATATTCATATCACCTCTGAAACTACTTCCCCTTTCCATTTCGGAAATAAGTCTGTCCTGTAGAAAACATTTTTAAATTTCGATCATTTTTCATCTTTTAATCTCTCTCTTTTAAGTGTGTGTGTGTGTGTGTGATTTGGATATTTAACGTAGCTTTTAAAAAAAAATCAGCCATATCGCTACGACGTCTGCAGTGTGGCAGTTTATAGTGATGTCTTGTACTGGGGCATCAAACTGCAGACATGTAGCATGATGTCCCATCCAGTGACGTTATCCTGACACCATACAAAAGAACTTAACCATTAAATGTAAGAAACATGCAGAATGTTACAAACCACGAGTAATACAACACGGGATGTTCTCACTTCCTTTACGAAATGTGTCTTGCCTCTTAAAAACAAATTTAAAGAAAAAAATCCTATTAAGATAAATGAAACGTAAGGTTAAAGTATTGGGTAAAGAAAGCTTTCTTGTTTGTATACCTAATATATGAAAATGGTGAGCCTGGTTCTTTCAGAATGTTGCCGCATTTTAGCAAAGAAAAAATTTCCAACTGGATTAAATTTGAGAAAGAATTATTAACATGTCTGAAATTTTTAGCATTCTTTTCTTATAACATTTCGTCTTTGGCTCCTGTACAAAATTAATTTGTTTTTTAGAATGTAAATTCATATTTGCTTGTTGGAAATATTTTGAATTTTGTATTTTCTGTTTTAAAGTAATATTTACTGTTTTAGTGCAATATTTTCTGTTTTAAAGCAATATTTTCTGTTTTAAAGCAATATTCACTGTTTTAACGTAATAAAGTAATATTTACTGTTTTAAATTAGTAAAGTAATATTTACTTTAAAACCGTTAAGGATGTGTATAACTAATTTTCATAATATTTCAGAGCTTTTTATAAAGAAGAGGTGGCCAACCTGGTGAAGTTGTTCGGTTGGGATGATTGTTTCGATTACCAAGAAATTTATCCCGGGTCAAAAATATTCCACTTTGTCAAGTAAGCATACCAGAACGAAGCAGGAAAAAGTTTGTTTGTTAGTTGATGAGCAACCATTATGTGTATAAAGCATTCCTAACATTATATATCTCATGCATGTCTACTTACGCGTTTTAAGTCTCTGAAACCCCCCCCCCCCCATGTATAACATTAGAAAGTTCATGTACAGCATATACATTTTAACGGTTACGTTTACAAACGCATATCTAGGCAAATACATGCCAGAAAATGCGTTAATGTATGAACATTTGATAGGCACGCGGTATGCTGAGTCAATAATATGGACATATGAGTCATGTATTGAAACTCACATTGGGTTTTAATAGGAAACATTGGACTTGAATTTCACATAAGCTTATCCGAAATTCAGTGACATCAGAATAAATACATACGTAAACAGAAATTATACACTCAGGTTAATCATAATTGTACTCTACGTGTGGAACATCAGCTTTTATTTGGACGTGCAAAATATGTGTAACTAGGTCACTGCATTTCAGGACAACGCGCTAATCTATTTAACGTTGAGAAGCATCCTGCGCAGGCAACCAGCGTCATTCTCTGTTATAGTTCTTTTCGACAGACTTGAATCAGCAATATGCGTACACACCAAACCGTCATTAAAGTATATGCCCTCATAGACGTGCTTCGTATTATACCACTGTAGCCAAGATGTTAAACTTTTTCTGATCTTAATAGTTTATTGTCCTATGCATGATCGCTCGAAACAGAGGCTTAAGTTGTTCATTGTTTTTTCTAAAGAGACAGACTTCCGTGTGTTCAACATAGTCTTGAATCGAAATTGAAGTAAGACCGAAGCTAAGACTGGAGAGAAAGAGTCCATTTTAGATAATTACAAAAACACTAGAGCAGCCTAAAGCGTTTCCGCAATTTCAGTGGCGATTTAATACTACAAAATTTTGTATTAAAAGAATCATATCCGTCACGAAGACAACTTTTAAAAGACCCTTACAAAGTGTTCAATAATGGTATATGGCTGACTATATTTCCTAAAGGTTGGTCAATATGTATTACTTTGACATGTTTTTATTAAATTCCATAAACACTCACAACAGTCCTGCAAACTTTGGTAATTCGACGTTTTTTGTGTTTATTGCTTGTCTTTGTCTCTGTTTTAAATTTGCTATTGGCAAAGGCTCAGCGAGAGTGGAGATAGCCTAGGTTAATTAAAAACTAGTGCGTCGATACATCTAACAAAGGAATTATTAAGAAGCAATGTAAACTATGCCTCCAGTTAATCCGAAAATTGTTAGCCCAGGCAATAAAGAAATTATACTTCAGTTTTCCCTTATAATACATAAGGGACGGAAGCAATGTCTTTTTCTGTGAATTAATCACCACATTAAAAGAAAATATTGACTATGCTATATATATATATATATATATATATATATATATATATATATATATATATATATATAGATATAGATAGATAGATACAGTCATTACAGAGGATATGAGTGTAAATGCCAAGACTACATTTATGAAACTTTGCTAGAGATTATGCGATAAATGTACTGTGTTTTCAGATATCCTCGAGTCAGCCAATTGCAAAACATAAACAGTTATCTCTACACTAAACCACCTTGAAATATTTGTCGAACGATTCCAAAAATGTTATTAATGTTTGCATGTGTCAGAGTAAAACAAAAGAGGTCATAATGGCTTCTGTTTCTTGCGAATTTTTTCTTCAGGAAATATTCACGTTAAACCAATCCGAAAGCACTTAACATTCACGTATGTGCCAGGAATTATTTGGCAGTTTAATGCAGTAAGGACCAATTACTGACATAGATTGTTCCTTATACCTCTAGATCAGATGTGTGCATCCTACGACCTGCGACCTGGTTTTATCTGCGTATTTGCACGAAAACGCGTGCCTTTAAAACTCGCTTATCTGGCCTGCGCCCTTGATGAAGTTGCACATGTCTGCACTAGATGAACATAATACAGTATTATTATCATCGCAATCACCAGCTTGCTACACGTTCGACCAACAGGGCATTATAAATGGTGATGTAACATTTGAACGTTCCAAACCTAACTGTTTTTTTTTTAACTAGATCAACCTCAGGTGGTGATGTTCTAGAAAACTGAAACTTCATCCACTTGTTGTCTTTTTTGTGTTTATTCAATAACATGCTGCAGCACATGAATATAAAGTGTTGACTCCTGTGTGAAATAACATCGCTTTACAAGAAATCCGTCTGCTTAAATTGTGTAATAGCATCGCTATAAGCCGTGGTGTACTAGGTGTAAATGGCGCCCGGGGCGACGATGAATGACCAAGGTTCGCGTCCAAGACTTTTAGCCTATCCTGGGCAACCGCCCAGTCCGCGCCCCCCACCCCCTGCATTAGTGTGTTACTGTACTGGCTCTGTCTGCTTACAATGTATAATAGCATCTCTCTACTACAAATCCATTGCCTACATTATGTAATATCATAGCTCTATGACAAATCCATTGCCTACATTATATAATATCATAGCTCTATGACAAATCCATTGCCTACATTGTGTAATATCATAGCTCTATGACAAATCCATTGCCTACATTATGTAATATCATAGCTCTATGTCAAATCCATTGCCTACATTGCGTAATATCATAGATCTATGACAAATCCATTGCCTACATTATGTAATATCATAGCTCTATGACAAATCCATTGCATACATTATGTAATATCATAGCTCTATGACAAATCCGTCTACCTACATTGTTGCTTCATTCGGCTTTCTCGTCATTTCGGTGCATGTAAAATAGCAAATTCCCAAACGCACAGAATGTAATAAGATTAGGATGACGTCATGCTCAACATAAACGACATTACTGAGTTATTAGTCGCCACTGTACATAAATGATAAATGTGTGTGTGTGTGTGTGTGTGTGTGTGTGTGTGTGTGTGTGTGTGTGTGTGATTTGGATTTTAAACATAGCTTTAAAAAATTTTCAGTCATATCGCTACGATGTCTGCAGTGTGGTAGTTTATAGTGATGCCTAGCACTGGGGAATCATGTCGCTGACATGTAGCATGATGTCCCACCCAGTCACATTATCCTGACACCAGACCGACCAATCCTAACACTAACCTCGTAATGCTGAGCGCCAAGCGAGGTAGCTGTTGGTACCATTTTTTATAAGTCTTTGTTATGAATTGGCCGATGATCGAACCCACCACCTCCAGCATCTGAGGTGGACGCTCTAACCACTAGGCTACCGAAGCGGTTACTTTGTTATTAGTCGCCACTGCACATAAATGATAAATATTTTTTAAGTATATATTACATAGTAATGAATCTCGGCAATGCACATTTAAAAAGCTGTTTCTAACATCTAGGACTAAATAATTATTTAAATAATTTTGCAACACCGTCTAATTCGTGCATAAATGAAATCCAGTTGCAAACAACATAGTATCATACAACTTTTAATGCCGTCGCCTAATGTGCCCGCAGATCAGAGTCTATCTTATTAGTTTTACTGATTTCTTTCCATAAACTGCGTAAACCCACATCTGTCGTTACATTTTACGACGGCATGTTGGAGTCAATACAGTCTGCAGTTTGACCCGACTTATAAGTGAGAATATACGGTAGATTCCTTGCAATATCGCCATCTATCCAGCAAATAGAAGATTTATGGGAAAAACGAAAACACCACAGAATGTAGCAGAAAATCAGAATCAAATTTATCACAAAGCGAAATGTTTTCGTTTAAAAATACAGGGTTGAACATTTGAAGATGAAATTATCCCAAAGAATTTTGTTTATATCTTTCAATAAATCGTATTGAATAAATAATTTCTTTATTATGATGGTTTTTAATATTATATTGTACGAGAGGTAAGTTTTTTAATTGTGTTTTAATACAATGTTGTACGAGAAGGAAGCATTTATTGTGTTTTTAATACACAGTTATATGTAAAGGAAGATTTTAAATTTTGTTTTAATAATTTATACTTTAGTCAAAGTAACATCACTAATTGATGAACTTTGAACTTTGCTATTAAAGTTTCATATTTTATTGCGACTTTCATGCTTTTATATTTATAGAGATAATGGCAGATCCTTACGTAAAATTGATTGTCATTTGCGTATACGATCTATATTTACACTTATTGGAACATATTTAATTTTAGGTTAGTTTTGCATCTGAATTTAATCATTTTTAAATAGTTGCTTTAACGTGTCAGAATGTAATTTAACTTGCAAATCACTATTATTTCAGTATTAAACGACAGAGTGGGATCAATTTTCCTGATATGCTGTACTTTGATGACGAAAAAGAGAACTTGAGTGAAGTCTCCGGCACGTGTACAGGTACGGCTCATGTAAAGAACAAAAGAAATGCAAAATTAACAGTTATGTACGCAATAAGCCAATAATGTTAACAAATCATCATTATGGTCGCTCCTGTCTACAAATCACCCAATAATTCAATGCAGTAAAATAAAATATCACTACTTAGAAAAAAAGAGGTTTAAAAAAATAATTTGTCATAATCTTGGTCACATCTCAAGTCAATTTCTGCATTATCTGTGTCAGCACGGCACAGTACGTATATTCTTGTAAGTAAAATACGCTGCTTACTTTGCTTGCATTATATCTCATTACAGTAATTAAACATCCAATCTTGTAACTGTGAATAGCAAATATATGTCAAAATGCGCACACAAAAATGTATCACCGCACCCTGCCCCTTAAACACTGACCACTCCTCTACGTATGGAACAGACTTTATAGTAATCTAAATTACATTAATTATTATGTTCATTTTTATTCTATTAAGCACGTTCTGCTTTTGCCTTATCCTTTCCGAGTACCCTCACCGTGATAACATGGCGGGAAATTGTAATGTACTTTAAGGAAGCAAAAGACTTAAATATAAATGACCTAAATTTATTTGGTAGTCCTTAATGTACTGTACCTAATATATTTATTGTTTAAACTGCCCTTAGTTAACCACGGAGCATTCCCATTGATACTCATGTAGCTTCAAAGGCGACTTCAAAAATAAATTTTATTGGCTGAGTAATGGCCCATCCTTTCAAATCAGATGTTTGATTAAGTATCGTCAAAGAATGATAAGGGTCATTTGATGAACATTGGAAGGTAAGAAGAAGAAGAAGAAGAAGAAAACAAACGTATCTCAGAAACGCGTTAGGAAATAAAACGTTCGAATAGTTACTGAGTACCAAATTCGAGATTTCTCCAACCGCTGAACGATTCAGCTAACTCTGCAACATTACTGAAGAACAAAAAAAAAAAAAACAACACCAAAATGAATCATCTAACTAAAACTCTTTTGCGAAAACCCTGGATGTGGGCAAGGGTCTTAGGATTGTAAACATTGTAACTCTCCTAAGACCACACTTGCATCCGACGTCATGGTATCAGAACAATAACAATTTCGATAATGAATGTTATTGAGCTTTCATGTTGCAGTATGTTATGGATATGAAAGCATGTAATTTTACAAATGAATTAATTCATCAATCTGTATTGAAAGTGGGAAAGAGCAAAAAAGATTCGAAAAGTAGTTGAAATTGTAAAGTGAAAGTTGGGAAAACTTAGATAACATAGAATCTTCAATCGAATGACTTGTATAGATCATCCGATCACCGATCAAAAGCCAATGTAGCTGTATTGAAAAGAAAACTAATGCTCAAATTTGAACTATTTATCATGGCCTAAGCCAGAGAAAATGATGCCATTTGAATACCAACATCATTACCTTGAGACATGGCATTGACTAAATTGTGTTATGGGTCAATGATAATTTATTTGAAACACTGTGTCGTTTTGCACTGCACTGTGTCAACAGTCAATGGTGATCTTCGAAAAGCTGTTGGGCATCTTTATGTCCCACATGATGCCAAGGGTGAATGGTGATCTTTTGAAAACTGGGCATCTTTATGTCCCACATGATGCCAAGGATGAATGGTGATCTTTTGAAAACTGGGCATCTTTATGTCCCACATGATACCAAGGGTGATTGGTGATCTTTTGAAAACTGGGCATATTTATGTCCCACATGATACCAAGGGTGAATGGTGATCTTTTGAAAACTGGGAATCTTTATGTCCCACATGATACCAAGGGTGAATGGTGATCTTTTTAAAACTGGGCATCATTATGTCCCGCATGCTGTCATGGGTCAGTGGTGATCTTTTGAACACTTTTCGATGCCGGGCATCTGTATGTCCCACATGCTGCTAAGGATGAATGGTGATCTTTTGAAAACTGGGCATCTTTATGTCCCAGATGATGCCAAGTGTGAATGGTAATCTTTTGAAAACTGGGCATCTTTATGTCCCACATGATGCCAAGGGTGAATGGTGATCTTCTGAAAGCTGTGCATCTTTATTTCCCAAACGCTGTCATGGGTCAGTGGTGATCTTTTGAACACTTTTGAATCCTGGGCATCTTTATGCTCCACGTAGTGCTAAGGATGAATCGTGATCTTTTGAAAAATTGGCATCTGCAAAAAGACAGTTACTTTTTTCTTTTGGTTCAAAGTGATGCGTTGTACAGATTGTGGTGCATTCAGTTACCATCGTATCAGAAATAGTATCTTCTCGAAGCATTCAATTCTGAACCTAAACGCTAAGAAGGGATATGAAATAGTGTTTTATTGTCTGAATGTGCTAACGGAATTTCCACATATTATGAATGCATCCTTTTTACTTTTACAGGCATTACGACAGTCTGGGCAGATAGGGGTGTATCCGATGAACTGGTCGAAGAGGCACTCCAAAAATTTGCAGAAAACCGACAAAGCAACACCTATTACAGATCAAAACCCGTCACAATTTCTCGGCGAAACTCTTCAGAACCCTTCCAGAGCTTGAGAGAAACCATAAATATGAAAAGACGCAACTCTATCGAAGCACAGCAAAACATGTTCGGTCCGCTTGCATTTGGTAACTTCAAGCCAAGTCTAATTCAAGCGCAACAGAAAGAACATGGTGTTGGCCATAGGCCTAGTATGGGACAGAGTCAACACGGTGAAAAGCAGATTGGTGGCCCCATGGGATTCAAACCACGCCGGAGATTCAGTATTATGTGAGAGAAGACGCAGTGTAATAGTGTCTGTATATAGGCATCACAGTGTACAGGTTACAGAACTAACATTCAGATATAGGATGTATGTTGGTTAGTGTTAATTGATACATACACATATAGAATATTGGTATGATCTTATATTCTTGTACTGTTAGATGAGTTTATAGTTAGTTCCTACGCCTTGGAATCAAACAAAAGACTATTTGACTTTCAAGTGCTTTGGATCTTATAAATTAAATACATATACGACGTGTAAATATCAATAATAAGTTACAGAAGTAATTGACAGATACGAGATGTGTTTATTGAATAATGTGGGAACTTAATGCCTTTGTATTCCTAGAAAGCATAGGTTTTATTATACATTATTGATGGATGTTTGAGAGAAATGAAAGCAACCGTGTTTTAAGTTATTCATCTTTCGAATACAAATACATCTATTTATTCGGGGGATTTGCCCCATAAAACTTGCATTTGAAATGTGTTTGCGCATGTCGGTCACTCGTTTGAAATATGTTCATAAAACAATCTAAACATTGCAGAAAAATAAAAGTCATAAAGACTTGTTTAATACCGACCGTACAACATGTTGTTTCATAAGAAAAACATTTCTGGATACATATAGTACAAATTGTTTAAATGCACATGTTGTTTATGCGAACACGACTATACAGAACATGGATATAGAACAAGGTTTTACAAGCTAACGGATCCAATAATACTGCACCTATTGAATGACCTAGAGAAGAATTATGTAAAATTAAAGATTTTTATGAAATCAAGTACATTAAAATACATGATGAGTTCACAAATTCGATCAAATCCTAGTCGTGTTTAACACATCGTCTAGATTGTGAATAATAATAGGAAAGTGAAATTTAACATGAGCAAAAAATAATGTGTTTATTTAAAATAGTATTGTCTGTCCTGCAGTGACATTGAAGTCTAAACGGACGTGCGTTAATGATCACGCTGAACAATTATCAAAAAATTACAAGGAATATTTGAGAACACCATTTCAATTGATTGGTTAGTTTCGCGGACTTGATAAATACTCTGCAGTCACTAATATTCGCTCCAACCATCTGTAAATATTTCCTAAAAGCCACGAAAACAAAGGACTTAATAGATGTTTGTATGGGTATTATACGATGGTTTCGTGAGGTTATAAATATATTGTCAATATATATTTATTAATGCAACCTGTCTTTGTCAGTATTCTAAAAACGTTCATAACGTAAATTTCAGTTAAAGTTTTCAACCTTTTAGACCCCGGACAAGCAATAAAAGGTAGTAGACTTGTATAACAATTAAACCGTCGCCTCGTCTGATGATGCATTACACACATGGTACTGCAAAGACAGTGTATACTGATGTCCAACGTGAACAATATTTGCACACCAGCTTTCCAGTATGCATGTTAAGGATTTGTTAAACTTTGCTTCATGATATAACATCCGAGTGATAGAAAAACACAACTTAATTTATTAGTTATCTCAGAATATGCATGTATTGAACAGATTTCGATCAAGATAATTACAAAGCTTTCTATTTTTGATCACGTCATTTAATGCAGGGGGAGAGTGACACCATTTTACCCCTAATATTCTGTGAGACTCATTGCTCGTGACTTCGTTATGATGCATTCATTAGATTAATACTATCATTCCTTTTATTTTGTTCTTAATTAATTTCCTCATACAAAAAGTTCTGATGTTTTTTCGTTACCGTACTAACCCCTGTACAGTTCTCACCTAACCTCGATCAGCATAGACTTAAATCTGACGACACATAGTGTATATATATATATATATATATATATATATATATATATATCAGGGTCAACGCTCTTCGACTTGATAGCATAGTACAAACAAACAGTTTGTTATTTACATTTAAATGTTCGACTAAACGAGATCATTTTCATAAAATTCTCTAGTCATATGTTTCATTAAGATCACTGCTATGGTCGTGGACTGTGTCAATCGTCTTCAATGTTTTACACACGAAGCCATGCAAGCCAACCATTCGACTTAACCAATGCTCGTTTTCCCGCTAATATTTAGATTATGTATCGTGGAAGTTAAAGATTAGGTAGGAATTTGAGATTATAAAGCCTCCCAGAGTGTGAAAATCGAATGTGACACTTATGGAAATCACGTGTCATTCTTGGCTGCTGATAGATGACTGTAGGTCAGGTGTTTTCAATTCGTTCCCTATGTCAAGGTAATTAATTCAATCCGTGTTTTAATAAGATCACGATATGTGCTAGCAAGGAAGACATTAACTAAATGCGTATCTGTTTTTCAGACAAATTTGCAAAACTTTAAGAAACGCCTGCAATATGTTAGGAAAGAGTCTTCAGATGTTCTGAAGCTGTATGTCAGTATTTGTGGCAGTATGATTCAATAGTTGTTCTGAGGCAGTAGGAATCGACCATTTAATTATCGGGGTGAAGTGGGATAAATTGGTGGCCTGCGATTTGTTAGGTGAAAAGATTCGGCTCTAAAATAACATGTACAAATATTATTATTTTCGATAATAAAGGTTAAATTATATCCATTTTATAATTTGAAAAAAATATATAAAAAAATACGTGGAAGACTAGTTCTAAAGAATTTCCCAACACCACCCCCCAACGAAAACTATGGTCGGTCCCGAACAACGACGCACAAAATTACGATGTAACGTGATACTGAGGTCAAAGTTAAATCGACCCATCAAGAAAGATCAAGCAATCAGTGATTTGACCGACACATCTATTTAAATACCTAAATAATATGTTCCATTGTTGCATCGGAGACAGATACACTTTGCCTTCACGTTATTACGTACTTTTGTGCCGATATATTTATACCTGTTTCATCCCATTGTCACAGTTTGAAAAAAATAAAGCTAAATAATAGAACATCATAATATGTTGTCTTTATTTATTTCATCTTCTCCACCAAGAGTTTAGATGCACTGTAAATGAAACCAATAAAACGTTACCCCTTTTTAGAACTATTCATATTAACGACGCAGAAGGATGTTAACAGCTGTATCAAATGAGACGGAAAAGAAGTAGTATTTTATACGACTTTAATGACCTGTAGAAACATGCAAATTTGTTATTTTTGTTATTTTCATTACAAAATGAAAGCAAAAGGACAGCAACCGGCAGTGTTCCTTGCAATCTTTGTTTCATTACAATTAAAGATGTATTCGGACGTTGCATGAGATAATAAAGGAAGAAATCACTGACGAGATATTTGTAATTTTGAATATGTAATATAAAAGGTCCGCTTTATTTATCCACGTTAATGTTCTAAGTGGTATAAAGATAAATAAAATACGATATTAACCAGAAATGGGAATTATGAAAATGTTATGCTCCACATTAGAAATTGTAATCGTTAAACATAAAGATGGTAACCTACCTGATGAAATATGAAGTTCTGTCATTTTCACTGCACGTTGAGAAGGAAAAGACAAGCAGTCCTTTTTTATTGACAGCAACAGGAAAACTGCGGTGCAGGTAAAGCGTGCACTTGCGTTTTCAATCGAGGATAATACCCGTTTTACAGGATTTGTACTGCCAGAACTAGCTATAGACTTTGACAGGTACGCGCTCTGAACGACTAAACGACAGAATGATTGAAAGAAAAAAGAATGAAGGAATTAAAAACTGTAAACGAAGATAACACAAATAAAAACGACTTTCCGACTGTTACGTTATAACAAAAAACAATGGAAAAGTGTGGTAACCTTCTACAAGAAAACATTTCAAAAAATGAATTCATTACACGAGAAATGGTTATTCTGCATTTATATGGGAGATATGAATCTGATAGACTGCGTAAGCCACATGGACAAAGAAATTGTTTCTTTTTCCCCCCGGACATTTGGAGATCATATTCACAAGCTTCAAGCTGTATTGTAGCGTTTTATGGAGCTTAAATTGAAGCTAAAATGATAAAAGTCCGAGTTTTTCAAGGAAAGCGTATTATATCTTAGTCACATAGCCAAGATTGTGTATCACTTCCTCCATACTCCAGATGTTTGGGGGACGCCCTCATCTCGCGCTAGATGGCTTTATGGTATCAATTCATCTGATCAAGGATCAAGGGACAACAGTTCCTATATTCAAGACTTGAAGACACGCCTTGAATTTGCTTGGTCTGAGCGAAAGCGAAATTGGGACTGATCAGCCAGACAATGCTTTCAAATGGAACTCTTTCAGTTTTTACAAACTAAAACATATGATAAATAAGGAGGTTTTGTTAATCTATTATTGCGAATTTAGAAACTATTGTTGTTGTTGTTCTAGGGTTTAACGCCATTATTTAGCACAAAGATAGGCTATACATGGCCGCTAGTATAACTGGTGGAGGAAGAACCCTGGAAAACCCAGGGAAGAACCACCGACCCACGAGAAGCTACTGGCAGGCTTTCCCACGTACCCACGCTAGCCGAGCCTTGGACTCGAACCCTCGCAGACAGAGGTGAGATGGCAGTGATCCGGAACGGTGAGCGCTTTAGACCACTTGGCCACTCGGGGTCCCCTAGAAACTATTATTTTAAAATGTTAAAAGTCGCACCTAAAACAGCAGATATTTTCTCGTCGATTACCTCTATATGAATCCATTTTCTAAACTGGAACGAAATATTTGATGATCAGATTAAATTTTTTCTAAAAGGAGAAAATAATTATTCCTCCTTGTTAACATTAACAGCGACTTACTAAACTCTCAAATTAAAAATTACACTTCAATTGCGCGACCTCATTTGGATTAGTGTTCAGCATGTGACGGAACATTCCAGGATTGTTTCTGCAAATGTCAAACTCTAATTGACAATATTTATTCAAATTCCTCGAATAATGTGCTTTTTATTGATGTCCCCTACAAATGGTCTGAGTGACCATTACCCATCATTTCTAACTCGCAAGACCAATGCTTTTACCAGCGAATCCACTCACCATACAATTTCATACAGACCTTTTTAAAAGTTTAATTAGGTGATCCAGAGGAATTAAAGTAAGATCCGTGGAATATTGTTAAAATGTTTGTCGATGGCAATGATGCTTTACTTTCTTGTTACCCTCTCTTTATATATGTCATTGATAGGTACTCTCCTTTGAACAACGCACAGAGTTAAACATATTCAGCCAGTTGGATTGCACCGAAAATCCAGCAATAATAAAACACGATTCATATAAAGCAACAGGAAACACCGACCAATAGAAAAAGGTGAGAAATGAAGTTGTAAGACACTTAAGCTTAGGTGGCTCCTTATCAAAACCAGGAACATTTCGAAATTTTTTAAAGAACTTGGAGCTGGTAAAGGTCAGTCTCATTTACAGTCTAATAATTGTTGTACTTTAAGAAAAGATGGTGTATGCATCAGTAACAATGAAGATATTGCCAACGAGTTCAATAACATTTATTTTGTTAATGTTGCTAATAATAGGAAAGGACTAATTACCCTAGCTATAGTAATGAGGAACTTTTGTAATTAAAATTGTATAACTACTTTCTACATAATACTCTTCATAACGGACATAAAATACTGATATGTCTATAAAGTATAAAAGTAACTAAATCCACAGGTTCTGACTTAATTAGACCTAGATTATTAAGGTCAGCAGTACCTTTCAGTTCTGAAAGCATAACATATATATGTAATCTAAGTATTAAAAAATGCAGTTCCTGATAAACGGAATAAGATTAAAGTGAAACCTCTTGATAAATCTGGTCTCGTTATGAATGAAGTAAATCATTTTAAGCAAATCTCAATCTTCCTGTCTAAGAAAAGATTCTCGAAAACATTCCCATGACACTGCAATGATTATTCCTGATAAATACAATCTGTTGTATGACAGACGATCAGGCTTTCGTCCAAATTATTTATGTGAAATTGTTCTTGCTACTATGGCTGAAAAATGGCTGAAAGTATTCGATAATAGAGAACTAGTGGAAGGTGTGCTGGTTGATATTAGACTCATCATCAACCCATTAAATTGGTTAAAGGTGAGACAGTGTCATGTCAGACAACAACTTGTGACATGTGATGTACCTCAAGGACTATTAATATCTATGTTTATAAATTTTCTGTATTTGCATACATCAAATATTGAAAGTGGTTGATGACACCACCTTATGTAATATTAACCTCGTCTGGAATTCCTGTCTAAAGAAACCAACATCACGTTCTTGTGAAACTCTCCAAATGTTATAAACTTAATAAAATAGTCATTAATTTAGACAACATTAAAATTGTACAGATAACATCATCAGATACGTCGCAGAATTAAAGATAATACTCTCCACATCCATTTTAAAGACATGGAACTCAAAAGTGTCACGCAAGATAAACTTTTAGGAGTTCACGTAGAGAACAATTTGTTATGGTCATAACATTATCTTTAATGTTACCGAGCAGATTGCGAAGAAGATCTGGTATCTATAAACAAAATTAAAGAATTTCTAAACTTAAACCACAGGATAATGTTTTACAAAAGTTCAGCTGAATCGGGATTAGAGCAACAACATATAGGATAATGCTTCTGAAATAATTTTTTTTAAAAGTGTAAATACTTCAAAGACGAGCCATCAGAATTATACAGATTAACATAGCTTTTAATGTCCATGAATGTATGAAGGATTTGGAGAGCATGACTATATATAAAAGAATATTGTTAAGAAAGGTTACATTCTTACAAAGTTTCTAAAGGTTCTCTGCCCAAATATATAAATGATATGTTATATAAAAGAACAGATAATATCAATATAATTTCTACCTTATCGATGATAAGCTCTGTCTAATAACTTTCATCTTCCTAAGGCTAAAACTGAATTGTATAAAATTAGTTTGGTTTTCTGGGTCCAATCATTTGGAACTATCTACCCAGGGAGGTTAAAGAAGCATCATCAGTGCCTTTCTTACATCACAGATGTTTGAAATGGATGCAGTCCAGATAAGGAATATTCCATCTTTGAGGTATATATATATATATATATATATGTGTGTGTGTGTGTGTGTGTGTGTGTGTGTGTCTGAGAGAGAGAGAGAGAGAGAGAGAGAGACAGAGACAGAGAGAGAATGAAAAAGTGTTCAATCATGCATGTTGTTGTACCCAATGATATGTGTGCTGAATCCATACTAAGTTGCCTTTGTTATCCATACTTAGTTGCCCTTGTTATCCATACTTAGATGTTCTTGTTATCCATACTAAGTTGCTCTTGTTAAACATACTTAGTTGATTTTGTTATCCATACCTAGTTACTCTTGTTATCCATACTTATTTGCTCTTGTTATCCGAACTTGGTTGCTCTCGTCATCCATACAAAGTTGCTATTGTGCATACCAATTTATTATATCTTTACTGCATAATTTCAGCAGATGGTGTACTTTGAAATCATCATTATTTTTCTCCATTTTTCAATTCATTCGACTTAAATGCCGGGACGGCATTTTCTGCAACAGGAAAGTATTCCATATTGATTATAGATCGACATCTTTCTGAAAGTATGTTTTACTTGCAGCGGCAGACTATCCATTTTCTCGTTGAATGAATACGTGTGCCTAGGCATATCAGTCGTTAGGATACGTGAGATGAGTATGTGTACCTAGGCATATCATTTGGTTTGGTTTTGTCAGGTGAGTATGTTTACTTAGGCTTGTCATTCGTTGGTTTTGTTAAAGGAGTATGTGTACTTTGGGATGTTATTCGTTTGGATTTGTTCGATGAATATGTGTATCTATGCATGTCATTAGTTCGGATTTGTCATATGGGTATGTAGACCTAGGCATGTCATTCGTTTGGATTTGTTGGATGAGTATGTGTACCTAGCATGACATTATATGTACTTGTTAGATGAGTATATGTACCTAGGCATGTCATTCGATGGATTTGTTAAATGAGTATGTGTACCTAGGCATGTCATTCGATGGATTTGTCAAATGAGTATGTGTACCTAGGCATGACATTATATGTACTTGTTAGATGAGTATATGTACCTAGGCATGTCATTCGATGGATTTGTTAAATGAGTATGTGTACCTAGCATAACATTATATGTACTTGTTAGATGAGTATATGTACCTAGGCATGTCATTCGATGGATTTGTCAAATGAGTATGTGTACCTAGGCATGTCATTCGATGGATTTGTTAAATGAGTATGTGTACCTAGGCATGTCATTCGATGGATTTGTCAAATGAGTATGTATACCTAGGCATGTCATTCGATGGATTTGTTAAATGAGTATGTGTACCTAGGCATGACATTATATATACTTGTTAGATGAGTATATGTACCTAGGCATGTCATTCGATGGATTTGTTAAATGAGTATGTGTACCTAGGCATGTCATTCGATGGATTTGTTAAATGAGTATGTGTACCTAGGCATGTCATTCGATGGATTTGTTAAATGAGTATGTGTACCTAGGCATGTCATTCGTTTGGATGTGTTAGAAGAGTATGTGTACCTAGGCATGTCATTCGATGGATTTGTTAAATGAGTATATGTACCTAGGCATGTCATTCGATGGATTTGTCAAATGAGTATGTGTACCTAGGCATGTCATTCGATGGATTTGTTAAATGAGTATGTGTACCTAGGCATGACATTCGATGGATTTGTTAAATGAGTATGTGTACCTAGCATAACATTATATGTACTTGTTAGATGAGTATATGTACCTAGGCATGTCATTCGATGGATTTGTCAAATGAGTATGTGTACCTAGGCATGTCATTCGATGGATTTGTTAAATGAGTATGTGTACCTAGGCATGACATTCGATGGATTTGTTAAATGAGTATGTGTACCTAGCATAACATTATATGTACTTGTTAGATGAGTATATGTACCTAGGCATGTCATTCGATGGATTTGTCAAATGAGTATGTGTACCTAGGCATGTCATTCGATGGATTTGTTAAATGAGTATGTGTACCTAGGCATGTCATTCGATGGATTTGTTAAATGAGTATGTGTACCTAGGCATGTCATTCGATGGATTTGTCAAATGAGTATGTGTACCTAGGCATGTCATTCGATGGATTTGTTAAATGAGTATGTGTACCTAGGCATGTCATTCGATGGATTTGTTAAATGAGTATGTGTACCTAGGCATGTCATTCGTTTGGATGTGTTAGAAGAGTATGTGTACCTAGGCATGTCATTTGATGGATGTGTTTGATGAGTATGCTTACCTTGGCATGTCATTCCATAGATTTTTTAAATGAGTACGTGTGTACCTAGGCATGTCATTCGATGGATTTGTTAAATGAGTATGTGTACATTGGAATGTCATTAGCTGGATTTCTCAGATGAGCATGTGTACCTAGGCATGTCATTAGACGGATTTGTTAAATGAGTATGTGTCATGTCATTCGTTTTGATTTGTTAAATGTGTATGTATGCGCACCTAGGCATGGTATTAGATGGATCTTTTAAATACGTATGTGTACCTTGGCATGTCATTAGATGGATTTGATAGATGAGTATGTGTACCTAGGCATGTCATTAGATGGATTTGATAAATAAGTATGTGTACCTAGGCATGTAATTCGATGGATTTTTTAGATGATAGTGACCTACAATGACAATATACTTTGAATACATGTAAATATGCTTTTAAGGTCCCTTATATCAATTCAACAAAAGTAAGCGTCTTGCTTGAATTAGTATTGTGTTAATTAATGGACAATTTTTTTCGCGTATTACATTGTAGCTGTTAAATGTCTGTTTGACTCTGTTTGCTGTCGCTGTTCATCAATAATTGTTCGTTGGAGCAAACTGTTGTATTTATATTATTTTTGTGATTTATGTGGCAAATCTTGTGCGAATTGCTGGTATTATTGTCCATAAACTTATGTATGGAGAAATTTTTATTATTAATATTATATTTATTACTACTACTGCTACTATTACTACTACTACTACCACTAATAATAATAATAATAATGATATTATTATTATTATTATTATTATCTGAACTCTCACACTCTGATATTATGTGTATACATGTTGCGCTAGTGCGCCTTGACTAATGCCGATAAGTAGGTCGCTAAAATGCTCCACATTACTTTTGACTGTTTAAAATGATTATCAGCTAAAAACGGATCATAATTTGTAGATTAGGATACAGAGACCTATTTTAAACAAGTATGACAGTTACTGTACATGATTTGATTGCGATCAGTTAATATCGAAGGTTGAACAGTAACGGCAGAAGATGCAAACTACACTTTTATAATTTCAATTAAGTTTATGTTAAATGTTGCAGTCATATTTAAAAAGAAAGTATGTATAGTCTCTGTCATTTTTATTTGCAACAAATTTGTAAAGGAGGCATTTTCCGTTATGAATGAATGATGAAATAAAATGTTTCTACTTCCTATTAACTATAACATCAATTGTTAAATTTTGCCTGTAAGAGAATTTTGTACATTTATCAGGTAAATATAAATCTGTTATATCAGCATCTAAACGAAAATACTACACTTCCAGATAATCAAATAAACAGTGCCGTTTTGCCGTACACTTCATAGCAGAACATGCTACGGTATTTATAAAAGAAACGGCCGTTACTGTTGTATCAATGATTGTTACACTCGCATCAAGTAAATAAGCTCTTTAATATAATCGTTTTCCACAGTTCAGTCTAACAGCACCTTTTCAGAATGGTAATTTCTTCCGCAAGTTCCGCAGATTCCGCAGCTCCTTATTTGACAATTTTACAAAACAAAAGACATAGACTGATGAATATTTTCTGATAATACAATCCCAGGATATGCTGTAAATATTGTGATTGGAGAATAACGATGCTACATCTCTAATTCATTTCATATTTCCACAAACATCGAAATTCTGAACATTATTAACAGTGAACCATGTTGTCACCTATGCAATCTCTTTTCCTTCGAGAAACGAAGATCTAAGTATGAATTATTTAATCCTCATCAGAGTTCTCCTCATGATCTCATCCTAACTTGCACCAGGAGCTGTACGTTTGTCTGTCTTTCACTTAATTACTGGATTTGAAGGACGTAATATTTACCTTATTTATCTAATATTCTTCATGAAGCTTGAAGAGACAACACAACTGTTCTTTTACCAGTAAAAATGGATAGTTATGCCACGTGCCTTTCAGCCAGAGTTAATATATCACGTTTTAATTTATTTTCTAATGTATGTTAATGTGTTAAGTAGATCCTGTTTTGTAAGACTACAAATTATCCTAAGATTTACGGGATATCGATTATTTTCTGTTTGAAATTTACGTAATTTCACATGTCCACTGAAAATTACCTTATTTGTTTAATTATGTTCACTTACCCTCTCAAATAAATATCTTGCGCGGGTGTAAGCATCACAGTGAAAGATTCCTGACTATTATATCAATGGTGAAGCTAGTTAAGTTTAGGCTTTGTCATCACTTCCCATTTTTATCAGCAAGCTCTATAATTTCAGCACCATGTATTTTGCATGGTGTCAGCTATGCTTTAAGTTGAATCTTCCTACTTAATAATTACAGTTTTCAGATTCCAGTTTATATAAAAATCAACATACACATTGCAAATTCATCTACAATAAGATACATTTCATCGGCAGGTTTATTTACTTTTTAGTTATTTTCTTTTATCTAAGATAATTATTTTTTAAAGGAATTTAATAAATAAATTATGGTGTTATTTTTCTATAAATATGAGCAAGGTATTTTTCCAGTTATCCAAAGACACAAATTTTCCAAAAAATCCCAGGCCCCTGTCCAAGAACATCCATTTGTTGGTCCCTAATGTGACTGAGATATAACGATATATGTACCTCGGTACGTTCAGAAATACCACGGTATATCAAGGTAAATATATTGTGTGTACACATCTCTAATAATTTCCAAACTAATTAACAAGAGGTTTTCTGTACAGCTTGTTGTTCAAAAGTTAATGTCCGCAAATATTGAATAATAATTCTCATATCTTCTCGTTTACTTGTAGGTTCATTTTCGTGTCTGCTTTTTCATAAAGTTTTCTCCCTGTCCGTTGGTGGTCATTGTGACAACAAATGAGGCGCTAGTGTTTCTTCTGATGATAAAAGTAAATTGTTGTTCTTGCTAAAATTGTTTATCTATCCATTTTATTCCACAGGTGATCTTCTTTGCATTTTTCTGCATGGAGAGAATGCTTTTATCTAAAATATCGAAGTATATACTTACTGCACCTTTTCTTGTGGATCAGTTATGGTAAAACTGTTGATGGAATCATGAAACAAATTGATTTTCATTCGTTCGTGATTAACTGTATGGAGGGTGCTAGCCCCTGCCATCACTACAAGTGAAAACTCTTTGTACTTAGCTCCTCGTTAAATATTCAACAGTTATCCTTGCAAATAGATTTCTCTCCATCACCAGTCAAATAAGATAACTGAAACGCATTAATCCTTCGCCATTTTGAAACTCGTTCAGGCTCTATCTACTCCACATGTAACAAGCAAATCATACATGTTTCTCGCAAGTAGATAAACTAAAGTAAATTAGGAAAATACACCTTTCCATGATATTCTGCTATATTTCTCAAGTATTTTAATGTCCAGTGGCAATAGCATAAAGGGTCGACTTGCTCCGTATAGAAATCTGGATCTGCTATCTTGTGTTGATCAAGCTTTGTTTGTTTCGGGAACTGATAACTCACATTTGTGGTGTCAAATTCATAGACTGATGATTGATATTTGGATGGTTTGCACGTTTTACGTTTAAATCAGTAATGAGTGCTTTCATGCTACCTGATGAATTACATATACAACTTATTTCATCTTCAGCAATTGCAGGAGCATTTGAATCAATATTAGCTCTCATATTAAGATCTTCCTCTTGCAGACCATCTTTGCATCATATTACTTGCTAAAAGCCTGTTCACGTGAATGGTGAGATACGTATACAATCTGCATAGAGCTTTCATTTTCTTCGTGCTATGGTTTATTCCATTTAAAATATCAGAACTCTCCTTCCTTTCGTTCGCAATATTTTTTTGGTACTGTTTTCAACTTAATAAGAGCCGCTGATATCGTCCGTATTGATTATTTCTCAGTACCTTCATTGATAGATATCCAAAGAACTAGAGTTCGGTAGGGTTCTTCTCAAAATCATTTTTTAAATAATAAATGGTCCCTATTTTTTCTGATTTATTTTATGTTATTGTCTGTAAATCATTTCTGCATTGGTTATCTTTATTTTGGTATTTCACTTTTTCCAGCGTTTATCTCGGACGTTCTAATGCCTTGTTCAATTCTTCGTTTTGTTCACAGGTTTCCATGCACTTCGTAATCGTCTGTTTGGGACTGGTCACCTTTATTTAATAGGACTGTCCATTGTTTAATATGAAGTCCATAGTTCAGCTTGAACCGGTTGTGGAAAGACAAGGTGAAGTCACTATCTGTGCATTATTCATCATGAAAAATATGACTCAGTGTTAGTTCTACAGTATGTTACCTTGTGGTGGAAAATAAGGAAACAAATAGGTTTTGTTGTATTTACAAATAAATCAAACCTGAATATCAGTTTATTTGTTACGAAGCTTTAATAACGGATGCAAAGGATTAAAAGAAAATATTTTTCACAGAAAACAGTTCGTTCTCGAAAATCATCAGAAGCAGAACCGCTTATCTCTTCAAAGAATTTAATGTAAGATTAAATGAGGCGGATAAGAATTGATGTTAAGAGATTTAAATACGATATTAAAAAGTGAAAATACTTTATATATCTTTCTATAAATCTCATATATTAGTTATTGCGTTTTGATGAGATTGTGACTTGAAATGACATGCACTCCAAATCAAAGGTTAGAATCGTAGAGATAAAATAACATTGTTAATGCGAACTGAAAATATACCTAAAATTTGAAACGTTCTGTTGTTCGAGTTCATCAGTTTCTTAAATAAAGTTTCGAAACGTAATACAAGAGTTTTCTGGTATAATCACTAAAACCTCATGAGAAAATTTAGGCTTGAGTTCGTACTCCTTATCAAACGTTTTAAAGAGTTTGGAACCGTAAGTTTCACAGGGTCTCTGAGTGGTCGAGCAGGAGATAGTTGTCTAATGGCTGATGTCATGGTGAGAGGGACTGTATCCCTCATCAACAGCTGTTAGAATCAGTCAATTATTGAGATGAGAGTAATTAATATATCACCTGAGCTGAGATAAATCGCCTAACAATTAGCAAAACACGTCAAAAAACAAATCAGTTTTGATCCATTTAACCGTTAAACCAATTTAAACATTAAGAATATACCAAAAAGTCATAAAATACATTGAGAAAAGATGAAGCCATGCTACTTGAATTTGTTTATGTTAGACTTGGTTCGACAGTATCGGGTGGTTTTATTGTTCCAAGGCTAAAATCTCGAACATTGAGAGGTGTAGATAATAAACGCTTTATTGCCTTTCATGCTTTATTTTCTTCCTTTAATCAATATAAAACAAGAGCCTGAACAACGCGTCTAACTGACGTTAATTTGAAAAACTTAATTCTTTGTGCTAAGACCTCAGAAATGATCCGGTGTATAGTGTTATGTATGTTTAAATTAAATGTTTTGAAAAAAAAAAACATTAAATGCTATTGTAATGTAACATTGTTTACTGGACTTGACTTTGTCCGCAACTGAGCTCATTTCTGCTTGATCTGATTGACATTTTTATTTTTTATTACATTTATGTAAACAACTAAAAATAGCTTCGTTATACTCTCCGTGTATGAGTTCAGTAACTGAATTATTATTCAGGTAAACAAGAAGTGGTAAATATGTTTATGAGGGTCAGGAGTTTTAGAGATTCCCGTGTGAATTGTATTAGTTATTGTGTTTCAAGTAAACAAAATCGTTCTAGAAGGTTATTTTTCTTTAAGTAATGGTTGTTTTTAGAAAATTATATTGTGACCTGAGGTCAAGCAATGAACTATAGTATCTTGTGACTGTAAGGATTTCATCAGTTGGGTTTAAAACACTTGACATGTTAAGTTGTATTTTGTTGTGCCCAGTTTGGGCCGAATCTTATTTTCTTCAAATTATTTAATTCAAGTAATTATTTTCCCTGGAAATAAAAAGGTGTTCTGAGATAATTCTTGGACAAAGATATTCATTGGAATTTATACTGAATTCAAATCTGGAATAATATTTATGTGATTCAACATCAGTACTTCGCTGACAACAACAGACACGTCATCGCCTTGAATTTCGGATTTCTTTGGGACTTGAACTGAGTTTTATTCAGGACTTTTTATTACTAGGACTTGTGTCTTTAATTCTTGGAGTATTTTTGATTTAATTCGCAATACCGTATGTTCTTTTCTCATTTTTCATTTGCATTTTGCGGAAATAGATTATTTGTTAAATTTTACAAAGCTTGTTGTCTTCACTTTTTTATGTTACTTATTTTAACAGAATAGACTCATAACAATAGTTACAGCTTATATGTTGAGATATGTGTGATGTCCTACATTCCCTTTACTATCGGTAAAGTGCTTATGTGGTCATGATAGAACAAGAAGATAATTTAGATAAGTAGCTAGAGTGTCTGGTAGATATGCATCATGTAATTATATATTCCTAAAAGATAACTACGAGGACCTTGACGACGTCAGAACAAATGCAACACATTTGGCCAAGATAGCTTTTAATGAACGACATTTTCACGTACATAAGTACAACTCCGGAATAACGAGTTGTAATTTACAGCAAGATCAAGAAGGCCTTTGAAAATGTTTTAAAAGAGAATTACTTAGTTCCAGATGGAATGAAATCAGAGATTGTATATATTTATAAACAGAAGAAACGAAACGTATTAGAGCTCCCATTTAAATTTAAGGAGCTGACATGGCCGCAATGTAAGGTTTAACACTGTCAACTAAGACAAACAGATAATTTATTCATTATGATGCTACACATCAGATGATTCTATAACTTGCATAAATGGATTGCCTAATCCTTTTAACTGTAGCTGAATAACAATCCTTGTACATCTCAATTTATAAATTATTGTTGAACACGCATTTTTCGTTACTTATTTAAAACCTTTTTAATTTCTGTCAGTTCAGTATAAATATAATTTTTGCCCTTAATCCAAATAAAAATGTTATTGGTGTGCCATTGCAAGCCTTGTCGTACAAAAACCTAAAAGTATTCAACGAACTTTGTAAATTCAATATTAAATCATTGTTCATATGAGATTTTATTTAGCACATAGTTTTACGTGAGAGGCAAAAGAGTCTTCAAAGAAAAAAGAATAAATGAATTGGGTCATTTTATTTTATTCTGGCTCAATCGCTGCACTTTTCAATTCTTAATGGTGAAAAATAGACCTGGATGCGAGTCGATGGATTATTTCAAAATTCGATAACTAATAAATTAGATTTTCTCTTTACAAATTGTAAGTCAACTAGTACCTTCCAGTCCATTAAATAGAACACTTGATTAGGACAACATCATTTTGAACACTAGATCTCCGATGGAAATGTCAGTTTGATATCATACACTTCACTGGATTAGGTCAGCTGGAGTAATTCAAGCGCTATATATACATTGGCTTCGATGCGTTTTCTATTTCCACCAAAAAGAATGTCGATTACTACAACATGTAAATTAGCCACAGATGCAGTAATGGATATGGCAGAAGAAATGTATTTCCAGTTCTTGGATATTTGTCTGAAGGGATGATTAATGAAGGCAGAGATGGTTCAAAATGAATAGTACCACGCCAGTACCTGTTAGAATTTATGTGGCTTTAGTGACTCCCAGATTGAAAGTTCTTGTGACCGAATATTTGCATTATTTGATTTAGACGAAAGCTGTGGCTGTATAACGTTTTGTCAGCAGAGAGACCATCTTTGTCAACACTTGCTTCGTAACAGAGCTGAGTTTATTTACTACTATAGGTTGACATTAAAACCATGCTTGTTGTGATGCAAGATCCATGCCGTATAGAAACAGTAATAAAATGGGGACATGCATGCATTACAACAGGCTATCCGAAGTTTATCTGCAGACCAGAGTTGGACAGAGTAATACATATCCTTGGTTTACCACATGTCTTTAATTAAACATGGCGAATATCCAGCAGGTTTACTCATTTGCTAGCTTTGATTTGGTATCCGGAGAATTCTATGTACGGTAAATGGGTCATATTCCTACATACGTAGCAACTACTGTGCGATTTTGTTATAGTTGCCTGCATTTTCATGGTACATACGGCGATCGATTGGGAAGACTGTAAACACTGTGTCAATAGAAATAGTAAATTTATTTCTAGACAAAGTACACACACACGCACACACACACACACATACATACATACATACATACATACATACATACATACATACATATTATCACACAAGAGGGAGTTGGGATGTAAGATATAAGGGAGTGAAATATAAACACATTCTCACACAAACATATATTATATCACCCAGAGGTAGGAGTGTTTAGTGTTTATATACACAGTATACCTTATACACACATACGAGAGATCCGGTTGGTTGGCCTTCTTGAATATCTTGACGGGTATGCGGCCTCCATCTGGTTTTGGATAACGCAGCTCCCCCTCCTCCTCCATCTTACATTTTTCCCCGGGGCACTGTGAATACCAATGTTATTTCTTTTTACATTGATAACAGGTATATTTACTTTGTCCCTATTTTCTCCTTTTTCTTGTCTCCATTTTCTCATTTTCTTTGACGTTGTGTGAACGTCATGGAGCCTAATGTCCCTTCTCTTGACAGACATAGTAATTATCTTGACTTTTATCTCAAAGGATTAGTCCGTAGCCTTATTGAACTGCACTTTCGAATACGTCTCGGTAAATCTCTGACGAGAAGGGCGATTTGTTCTCACTCATATATCATCACAGACTTGGTAAAGGAGGCAAACGAGCCTAGGTGTATGTTGTATTGTCTCCACCACGATAACTTGGCTTAAAATATTTGCGGTCTGCAGTGCAGGACTGGGGGTGGGTGTGGGGTAGTGGTCATTAACGAAGCGTTTCGAATAATACCGAACAGCTCTCTTCAGTGTAACCCAGATCTTTAGAAAAGACTGATATAACTCTTTTGCCAATTTTCAGTATGCTTAGTGTATGTCTATGTCCATTTTTGCAACTATAACTTAAAACCGAATAGCAATTCGCTCTAATTTGTGAGAGCATGCTTGTTTGGCATGGCGCAGTGTGTATATAAACACTCCAACCCTTTTGAAAGTTTGTGTGAGAAGGTATAGCCTTTTTATAATTACTCCTATCTTTGTGTGATTTATAGTATATTTGTGCGAGAGTATATGGATATCCCACATTTCACCTCTCTTGTGTGATGGAATGTTTGTATCCATGCAATTATAATGTGTCTAGGACCACTCCTAACCTTTCGGTTGGATAGTAAGGGTATATGTTTGGATAGTAATAAAAAAAGCAGCGGCTGGACAGTTTCTGAGGCATGTTGGATTACTTCTAAACATTTCAACATTACCATTGCCGTTTGGTCCCATAAACATTTGACCCTTTAGCCCTTAACGATTTTAACGTAATTTCCTTTTGTCCCCATAAATATTCAAACTTTTGTTCCTAAAAACAGTTATCGCCATAATAACATCCCGATGTTAAACATATGGAAAATTTTAACATACGATTTCCCGTTTGTCTCACAAGCAGCTACCGCACATTAACCTATAGCATAATGTTAATTCCCGTTTGTCACCTAAGTGGCCCATACATCTACAGGCAGCACAGTGAACCACCAAACATATGTCTGGCTCGTCTAATCGTTTTGATTTTTAGACTGAATAGTTAAGTCCCTGATTAGTATTGTCCTTGTGGCAAACGATATACCATTTTGACATTTAAGTGCTTTATTTTCAACTGGAAATACACGTTTCTGTTGTACTTTTCCTAATGTTTCCTATGTGATTACAAGGCATTGAATTATTCATGCTTTGGAAAAAATCTTTTCCAAACTCACTTGTAGCTTTTTGTCTCGGACTGGTTAAAAATCTAATTCAAGGTTGCAGATAAAAAAGACAACTCTTGGTATTATTTTCACTATCAAATTAAAGTACACATAAATCTTTAGGCTTCTATAATATATCACATATTGTTGTTTAATGTACACAATAGCGTTTGAAACGATTTGTCTAGACCTTTTAAATCAGTTATCGTCTCTTTTGCAAGTGAGATAAATCATTTTCACCTGGCATAAGATTCACCGAAGCAAGTTGATAGCATATGTGGTGGTATTTCCAAATTAGCCTCTAAGTCTCACATTGTCTCACTAACACTGAGATGTTAAACAAAATTTCCTCTATCCACATAGTGTTCATCATTTTCTCATTATCAGCTCAATATTCGATAGTTTCTTTGGTGTATCTCTGTTGGATCATGCTAATGCCATCTCTATTTTCACTCTTAGTTATTAACAAATGGTATAATCTTTCAGAGTTTAAAGTTCTACTTCCGATATCTTCAAACTGGCGTCTTGATTTATAACTGCATGTACTTTACACGGAACGTTCCTATCGCTGATTGGTTGAACAGGTTTGCGTAGGATTTTGGTTTTTATTTCGAACTAAACGTAATTTTATATGTGAGAAAATTTAACTATCGAGGTAAGAAAACATAGTTAAGGATTCGAATTGTCTTATATTCTGATCTTGTAACTGTTATTTACAAAACATGTATAGATGTGTACACACATGATTGTTAAACAGTTTTTTTTTCTTTGCAACTATAACTTACATACTGAAAATTGTCCAGCCACTACTTTTTTATTACTATCCAAACATATAAAGGCAACTAAGTAATTTGTGTTCTTTTTTACTTTTTCAATTTTTTCATTTATTTGCTTAAAATTAAGGAAAACCAAATAATGGTTAGAAAGGCAAAAAATAATACTAATAACGAAACTGGAACAGGTATTTGTTTTCTCCATCGACCTTTTTTGTTATGATTATTTATTTTGTTACCACAATAGCTGCAATTTTTAATGTCATTTAATAGATTAGTAGTGTTTCAAACATATGGTGTATTTCAGTAATAAGGTAGAGGAGAAATCAGGCGCTGCTCACTATCTATACTGTTACTTGTATGTTCTTTTATGCAGTTGTAAAAATAATGGTCTAGCAATCAGTAGACAGTTAATAAAAGAGCTGGCATCTTAAATTAATCGTTTAATTATTGCTATTTTATTTGCTGTGTTTGTTCACAGCCGACACTAAAAGAAAGTCTTTATTATTATGATTATTATTAGTAGTAGTAGTAGTAGCAGTTCCTTAGTGGTCCAGACCACCCATGAACGATCTACGAACAGACAAACACGTTGTAGTGACCGGTCACTAAAGTATGTAGATCACAATTATCTGTGCTTCCAGGAATGTCACAAAAGGTTTAATAAAATCTTTGATGTAAAATTATGTATTGGGAAAGAATTTACAGTTTACACAGATTTTTAAAAAAGTAAATTATTTTACTAATACAATTTAGAAAAGAATGTTCGTGCATCAAAAAGCAGTCTATTGTGCCTGTGATACTATAATGCATAAAACAATTTTCTATCTAAGCATTTGTCAGCGAACCCTTTATATATATATATATATAGAGAGAGAGAGAGAGAGAGAGAGACTGAGAGAGAGAGAGGCTTTATACGTTATTAGTTAACCGATGTCACATGTCAGCAAGTCAAATACGTGCATATATATATATATATATATATATATATATATATATATATATATATATATATATATCCGACCTCATCCATTTGCAGATACAATTTGTGTTCTGTTGACCAAGCATGACTTGAACCACAGTAAGGCTGTATCATGAATGCCAAATACTGGAGACGGTGAAGTAATATATCATGGTATATTGTGTCAAATGCTGCAGACAAATCAAGGAGGGTGAGGACTGTGGTCTTTCCGCTATATAACGCAGAAAGAATGTCATGCTTTTAGAAGAGTAGTTTCAGTACTGTGCAAGGGCAATATGCAGATTTTACATTGCTACAAAGACTGTTTGAATTCAGATGAGATACACGATGGGATAGAACAACCTTTTCTAAGATTTTTTATATGAATGGGAGATTACAAACTGGGCGGTAGTTCTTTAAATCGTTATGGTGTAGTGTTGGTTTCTTCACAAGAGGCTTTACAATGGCAGTTTTGAAAAATGATGTGAATTCCCCGGATGAGAGAGAGGTATTATTAACACTAGTTGATGAAGGCAATACTGGATCTTAGCACTCAAGCAGCGGTGATGTTGGAATTGGATCAAGTTCACATGGCGTTGGTGCACTTTTCATCAAGATTGTACGTACGAAATCCATAGAGACAGGTTCAAATGCTGCTAATGGTTACCGCTCAAATTCTGTATGCCAACTTTACGGTGACGACGAGTCAATTAAAATTGTGGTGTCAAGCTTATCTGTAATGGTTTGTACTTTGTCACGGAAGAAATTTGCAAACATGTCCGGAAGGTCGACTGGAGAGAAGGTAGTTGGAAGTGGTGTAGATTTGTTCCTTGGCATTAGCTTGTTAGTAATCTCGAAGAGCTCTTTGCAGCTGGAACTTTCCATGGTCTTAGTAGTGTAGTGGGCTGATTTCGCTGCATGGACTATATTTGTGACATTCTTCTTAGCGGCTTCATAGATTTGCTTAATAGTGATCTGGTGGAAAGCCAAAGCCTCTCAGCTTTACCACGGTCTCTCTTAGCAGTGCGAAGCTGGTCCCTAACACTGCTATACCATGGAGAACACTTTTGAATTGATACTCTGCACTTGGTTATCGAATTGTTCTGCTGTAGGAGGTAAGCACGTTGTTTGGTTTGCTTGGATGTCGTGCATTCATTTGGTTCTTTTTATCATACGGAGGTTTCTCTTAGTAGCAGAAAAGGTGGAGCGTTAGGGACTGATACGTCAAGATGGCATATAATGCAGAGGTGATCTGATGCAAGGTCATGGGATACCAGGGAGGACCGTAGAATGTTATCATCAGGTCTATGAAGAATCCAGTCTAAAATGTGACCATGTTTATGGGTGGGTTGGTTAACTGACTGTTTGAGGTTGAAAACATTAATGGAATCTGAGTTTTGATGTGTTTGCGTTTCCGGGACAGTCAAAGTGAAAGTTGAAATCTCCAAGAATAATCAGGTTGCCACCTATCGAATTTCCATAGGTAGGCACGTATTTAACTTGCTGATACGCGATATCAGTTAACTAATTATATATATATATATATATATATATATATATATATAGGCACGTATTTGACTTGCTGATATGCGATATCGGTTAACTAATAACGTATAAAGCTATAAAGCCTGTCATGTCAATCAAAGTGACAGAAATCGTCTTAGACTAAACAGCTTGTCAGTTACTGTAATGGAGTCACTCATCTCAACAACGAGCTGGTCAGTCCCTGTATGTAGCAACATGTCTCAACAACAGTTAAGTTTGGATTGACGCTTTGAAATTGTTGCTCCTCTTACATAACGGGGTCCCGGCCTTTAATATGAAACTCTACCTTTATATCTTTATATAGCATATTTTTCTTAATAGAAATCGGGGGGGGGGGGGTATCATGCACAAAAAGTAAAACATAAAAATAAAAAAATCAGTCTTAGAATAGGTAATTAATTTAGAATTTGTGACTGAAATTACGTTGTATGCTCAAAACGATTCTCAAAATTCGAACTGAATATATTTTCAAAAGCAAAGCACGTATTGGTTTATTACTTATCTTCGAAATTCGGATTCTTGATGAGCCACTAACGCACTGGCAAAGTTTTAGTGCTGAAAGCCATGTAGAAATAAGAATATACTCATTGCCGAAAGATAAACGACTTCCCATAGTTCAACGAACGTACAAAACATTAATGTAGGGTTGTGTGCTATTGAACGAAAGAAGACTTCAGACTTGCAAGAAATACCCTTCGTCTTAAACAGCGAACGATTGTCAACATGACACTTAATCCCAATCTCGCATCTAGTTCAAGGATGGAATTCGTTCGATAAATAAATTAGCCGGAGATAGTACCCAATACAGAATTTACAAGTTTCACTTTCTTTTTTAAATTAAATGTATTGATACCCATAAAAGCAACTGCCATGCACATCGAATACAGAACCACTGTCTTTCACCGATATTAGATCGAGCTTCTGATGCCGGGTCCGGACAAGATTATCTTCAGAGGCGACATTATTCAGTTGACAAAGGTGGGGGTGACAGCAGACGCTGAATGGAGCTTTATATGGGCAGTTGTCGACTGGATTATCATGCTATATTACTGAAGTGCACGAAGTATAATATATGCAGATATCCACCATACTGTTCACATTTTACTAACCTTTCCAGTTCACCATGCACAGCACAGCCAATGAAACTTGGCCGATATGTCAATATTTATTCAATGACCCTATATACTGCTCTGTAAAGTCCTATTATTACTCGCTTAGCGCCCACGCCCACGCTTCCCAATATTCAAATTTTTAACTTTGAGAAATTTAATTTTTCATGTTTTAGACAATATTCTGCTGAAACTTCTAATTTGTACGAGAAATGAGTGTAAACGATTATACACGTCTTTAGATTTCAGATATTCACATAAAATGCATATCGTCTGATAGCATTAACCTGGAACAGCTACAAGGTATAGAAACTGAATGATACGTTTAAGTTGCAAGTTGCAAGCCATTCAGTTATTAGCAAATAGATGGCAATGGTGATTCTAAATTTGAATTGATAAATAGAACGTCAAGGTCCATCTGGTGATATCTGTAACACACCATTCCCTTTATTCCTATCAGCCAACCAGATTTTGCGTTCAAGAAGTTGTGAGCTTCTACATGAACAAGAAAGCAAATAATATATGAGGAGAACCTTCTTTTTAAAATCCAGTCTTTCCTTATAAGCGAAGAAATATTGGGACAGAGGTAATGGAAACATATGCAATTTAAGTGATATATTTAGCACAAAATATAATAATAATAGTAATAGTAGCAGCAGCAGTGACAGTAGTAGCAGTGGTGGTGGTAGCGGTGGTAGGGGTGTATAGTATTTATCTCCTCTACTTTACATATCATCTGAATCTAAAGGTTTGGTTTCCAGTCAACCACCCTATACAATGTGGAGATGTTTGGTTTCCAGTCAACCACCATATACAATGTGGAGATGTTTGGTTTCCAGTCAACCACCATATACAATGTGGGGATGTTTGGTTTCCAGTCAACCACCACCATATACAATGTGGAGATGTTTGGTTTCCAGTTAACCACCATATACAATGTGGAGATGTTTGGTTTCCAGTTAACCACCATATACAATTTGGAGATGTTTGGTTTCCAGTCAACCACCATATACAATGTGGAGATGTTCGGTTTCCAGTCAACCACCATATACAATATGGAGATGTTAGAGCTCGTCTGTTGTGTAATCGCGCCACGAAATCCTCCTGTCTGGTTTCGGTAGAAGCTATCTGTTCGATGCTGTGAGATTCTAAGTAGGGTTTTCATCATAGCTATATATCTTGAGGAACAAATCTGATGCATCTTTCATTCAACGTTTTTTAGAGACACGTTTATCTCGTTTTGTAGACTCTGAAAAATGCAATGGTTCATGTTGATAATCGAATCTTTCAAAAATGTAGGTTAGAGTAGAAATTAGCTATTCGAAAATACCAAAACAATACAGTTGAAAAATACACAAGAATGTTTCTTAGCAGAATAAAGGGCTTTGAAAAATGTATTCCATAATCTGAAAGACCACACAAAACAACGGCTGTCAGAGTCAACGTTCTAACACAGTCATCGTCAAATCTACATGAAAACATAATTACATATGTTGATCAGAACGGAAAATAGTCCAGCAATTCCTAATAGAAACGTTTGTCTTTACAAAGTTTTTTCTTCCTCTGTTTGGCACAAAATACATATTAATAAATAGGCCAATCTACATGCGTATCATGGTTCTGGCTTCAGACATTCACAATATTAAAAAAAAAACAATAGTCATGAATGGAGAGTATACAAAGATGAATATCTCAACACACTTTAGTCTCAGCAGAGACGTATATATGAAAGTAATCATTTGGCTTTTGTCAAGACTCTATAGTCTTAAAATAAGTAACAAGAAAGGGCAAAACCAACAATTTCTGTAAAGCTGAGAATGTAATTTATTTCCGTAAACTACAAAGAGAAAGAATTACAAATAACTTAAAGCATGGTAAATGAAATCCTAAATTTTGAAATGTTCTATCAATTCCAAAAGTGTCGAGTAATCCGGATGAGTTCCAAAGGTATTCCGAATGATGGTCAGTAATGTACTAATGTAACAACATTAAAGAAGTATCACTATGATATAATCCCAAAAAGTCTTTGAATGAAATCACAGTATTTCCATCACAGTAATAAATCCAAATAGTGTTTACTGAATTCACAGTAATTCCGTACAGATATTATTCCAATTAATGTGAATATGTCCAGCACTCTAATTCCAACGAATAACTAAATTAGATAGATAGATAAAGATAGATAGATAGATAAAGATAGAGATAGATAGATAAAGATAGACAGATAAAGATAGAGAGAGATAGAGATATAGATAGATAGATAAAGATAGAAAGAGATAGATAAAGATAGAGAGATAGAGATAGAGAGAGATAGAGATATATAAAGATAGAGAGATAGATAGATAGATCGATCGATAGATAAGATAGATAGATAGATAGATTCGTTTAATTCGTAAAAGATGCACACATGACATCGTATTTGTTTCAGACTTTCAATGAACCAAATCATCATTAAAGGCTCTGGCTTCAGAAACGGTCTTTAATCACTGAAAGTGTGCAGATAATCCAGAAAATGCGTAACTGTGGTACTAACCATGTCTTTCAAATGTTAATTTCGTGACAGGGTTTTTAATTTTTCCATTTATCATCTCAGTTTCAAGTTTTGTCGTTTTGTTTTGTAATAGAGAGCAAGAAAAAGCCAAGAGCATACTAACATGCCTCAAAATTGGAAATCAAAGATCTTTACGAACTTTGAATCATTATATCTGCATGACTGGGCCATCCGGTCTGCGTGCCCTTAGTTGGTGAAAAAAAATGATTCAAATATTGCAGAAATGATCCAAATAACATAATTATTCAACTAGCTGGCTTTTCATCTTCTGAGGTTTTATAACATTTAACAAGGCGTAGGTTGAAGACGCTAGTATAAGGGCTTGGTGAATATTTTTACACAGAACATCACTTGCTACTATCTCTAAGGTAATAATTTGATGTTAACATTTGTTTAAATGTTGGCTTTTCTTTATGTTGTTTTCTTTACAAACAAAGCAAATGTGCGTTTCTCCGTAAACAATATACGCAGTATAACTCAAGGTCATAAGGATAGGAAAGTACAATTGACATAAGACGCAGTTTGTTTTTGAATTCGTCAGAAGCAAGACCAGTTCTCCCTGGAAAATATACGATCTAAGATTAAATGACACAGATAAGATGTAATGTTACATGAAGAAGATTTCAGAGCGATCTAAATATACAAATTTCAAAATCGACAATTATCAAGGTAATGCCGATTATTGCATTAGTCTGTTAATCGAAAACGGGGCATAGCCTTTTTACATTTAGATATAATATGGTACAATGGTACATAAACTGTTATAAATGAATCAATAAACCAGTTAATCAAAAAGTGACACGGGTTTAGTATGTAGATACCATATTTTTATCCGCTGTATCCATTCACCGAGGTTCACTTTTAAATGATGCTTTTACTGGGAGTAGTGTGTCCGATCCATTTCGCGTTGTAAAGGAAAGGCAAAGGAGAATGTACGCTGTTGGTCATTTCTCTGCATAGACTTGCTATATTCGTGTCCGAAACGTTATAGATTTACGCATGTCTCGACCATTTTCGGTAAAGCTAGGTGAACGCCAAGGGGCTTTACTCATGTTCTAGGTTTAGTTAGGCATTCCGAGAATTCTACGCAGGATACATTCGTAATATTTCGAAATAGGTAGCCACTACTGTGCGTTTTTGTGATAGTCTCCTGTTGATTTGTTTTCCCAGTGTCCATTCGGCTGTCGTTTGGAAAGATGGCCGCCATACGGTTGATTGTAATAGTGAGGTAAATAATATTCCAGAAAGCGGGACACGGAAAATTCACACTGTTGCAGCCAATCAAATAACAAGAATGATGTACACGAATTTCGGGGGTTTATTTTAGGACCAACTTAGTTCACAAAAAGTTCTATATTAACGTGTTGATATATCAAAAATATTAAACAGGAAATACTGTATGTAAAGTGTACCAACTGTGCAATTACACGCAATAATATTTATAAAGAAAACTGTCCTAAGCACTAACAGATGCCCAATATGCTTTTTCGCCCAAACGTCACACAATGGATCTTATCCATAAAAGATATTAGCTGAAAATAATTCAAAAGAAAACAATTTGTACGCTATTGTTTAACTAAAATGTATTAGTTATCCTGAACTAAGCATGTTTTAAAGGCAGGTCTGATTTTGTAATATCAGTTTCAATGAAGAGTAACGGAGGCTTCCTTTGAAACGGGTGAAACTGAAAACTTCACGTGAACCTTATATTTCATAACGACGTTGGATATAAGAGAAAGATGTATATATTTCTTTCTAAAACCGTCAAGGTTTAATTAGGATACGTCGACAAATCGCTCTCAGACAGTTCTTGACCACCAAACATAACGGAAGAACAGGCAGAGGAAAGTACAGGACGTCCATGTTGAGAGAACTGATATAAATATATGAAACAACCAAGGCCCCTGATCTATTTTTCATATCTGTACCAATTTAATAAACGTATGTTCATTACCCCAGATAAAAGGAAAAATGTTTTCTTTCCACTGCAAATGCATCATTTTTATTAGAGTGATAGTGCAAATTCCTCATTCATTATTAGAATTCCGCTGTAAATGACTAATTTGTATTAGAATTCCACTGTAAATGACTCATTTTTATTATATTTCCTCTGCAAATGACACATTTTATCACGTAACGAGCAATGGTGTACACTGTATATCCTTAGATGTTTCCTTAAAGCATATCCCAGGTCTGCTAACATTTAAATGAAACCAATAGAATAGGGAAAATATAAAGTTGCATGCTTTGTGGAAAATTAATAAATCAGACAATTTACATATTCGTCACTTCTTTGCAAAGTTGATATAAAACGATCTCACATAGCGGAACTCTGATATGTTTGTGTGACTTTTGAAACTTCCTGCCACTGATATTTACTAGCCAATCAAATTAAGAGTTTCTTGTCAGCGTCAACAATATATGTCTTTAGATTAGTTTCAAATGACACAGAATAATGTATTTCAATTGCAGAAATATGATAGGTATAATCTGATTGGTCAATAGGACATGGCTTCGTGTTGTGTCCATCAGCTCAATAAGCAGATCTCGAATGTAATCATTTAATTAGAATTTTTGTAAGAATGTTTTATATTGGACGCCAAAATCAATGAATTGACCATTCCAAGTTAACTTAGATAAGAAGAATCACATATCACAGGCACCTAATACAGATTTAAGACTTTCATTTTCACGTTTCCAAATATCTGAGAGATCAAATGAGTTACCTCAAAGTGGATGACAGAGTCCCAAATATAGGATGTCAAAGTTAAAGTGAATGACAGAGTCCCAAATATAGATTGTAAAAGTTACAAACTGATTATGGTGTATGTTGTTTGCTAAAATTACTCGAGTGTTTGTTTTTTTTTTTTTTTCTTGAAGTAGTAAGAGCCCATTGCAAATATAATCTGAAAGAGAATGATTACAAGTGGAATGGAGATTGAAATGGCAACAAATGTCCAAATGTATAAATAGTGTAGTTATTTAATGGTGTAGAAGAAGTTATGATAGTTGCGGTGGTGTTGTAGCACATGGTTTCCGTAACTTTAAACATAGTACGAACTAGAACATTTCATTGTTTCCACCCATCACATTAGCATGGAAATGATGTATAAGTGTTCCTCTGTTCCCTAATCGTTAGAAAGTTGGTATAAATGCTCATCCGATGTATAAGTGTTACGAGTAGTTCTAGCTATATTAAATGCACCTAACCTGCTTTCGGTTGAAGTTATCTGTCCGATACAGTGAGACTCTTCCATGTGTTTTTCATCACATATACGTATCTGTAAAATAAATCTGCAAAACAATTCATTCACGAATGCGTCGAGACACATTTTTCACGTACTGCAGACTGTGAAAAAAATGTGATTTTTTTTAAAGATAATGGAATCTTTCAAATATGTTGGTAGCATTACAGATTCACTGATCCCATGGAAAATAAAAAATGATTTTTCTTGGTGAGGTGTAATAATTTGAAAGATATTACATAACACAAAGGACAGCATCACACATAGCAAATTAGGACACAATTCATGTTCTCAACGAAAACATCAGACATTCATTTGTGCCTTGAATACATATGGTCAGTATCACCAAAAATATTCCAACAATCGCAAATTAGCAAACGAAAAACAAAACCCTTGGCTCTAATAAAGTGCTTTCGTTGGCAGAAAACAAAGATTCTGTTTTTTTGCTATGCTGGCTCGATGAGCAATATATTTACCTGTTCATGAGGTGATATTTTTCAACATTTTACACTGAATGGATTCATTAACTACCGACTTTATTTTTTACTTTCACCCACTGGAATTCAAAGTTTCGGCATTTTTCTACCGTATGAACAACGTCTTTACAACAACGAACTATTCGTGCCTTTCTCACAGCAGCTATAACTAGGTGTTTCGTGCCATCTTATTCGTCTATTTCTGAAATAAATGATGTAATGAATTGCAGTCAACCTGTAGTTACTTTTTTATAATTGCACATGTTTTTCATCATCCTCCCTCTGTATGACCAATTTACGATATAGGGGCCGTGCTATATAATTGCTTTCTTTTCCTTGCAGTCCCGTTATAGCATTGCTTCACCATTTTTATTATTTAAATGTTCGTTGTTCCTAGCCAGGTAACAATAAACTCAAAATCATTCCAACTCACCTAAAAACGCGGCGAGGGTTGATGAATGAGTGCAAATATTAATTAAACACAGCCTGCATATGTATGTTTTTAATGGCATGATAGTTTTAACAACTCTTAAGCTAAAACAAAACAGATGAAAAAACCCTAGAGTTCCATGTCATATATTATCACACAGATACACTCGTCTAATATTGTTTGGTTCAATACACTCGTCTAGTGTTGTTTGGTTCAATACAACCCTCTGGTGTTGTTTGGTTTCATGCAGCTGTCTTTTGTTTTCTGATGTTATACACTCGACAGTATTGCTTGGTATAAAACACTCATCTAGTGTTGTTTGGTTAATACAGTCGTCTAGTGTTGTTTGGTTAATACATTCGTCTAGTGTTGTTTGGTTAATACAGTCGTCTAGTGTTGTTTGGTTAATACAGTCGTCTAGTGTTGTTTGGTTAATACAGTCGTCTAGTGTTGTTTGGTTAATAGTCGTCTAGTGTTGTTTGGTATAATATACTCGATTTATGCTGGTTCATTCTATCAACCGGGGCTCTTTATACAAGAAGAGTTTCTTAGGAAAAACGCAGCAATAATATGATAACAAACACTAAGACATCATTGTTTCAGTAGGAAAATTCATTCATGGCTTTTTACCTTCCTGCGCTAAAACTAATCCTCTGACTCTCCTGTTACTTTTTTGGCCCTGCGCAAAATACTTAGCAGACATTGATAATCCATCAAATGAGGATTCCATGAGCTATCTTCGTAATCTTGTCTTGTGGTATGAAGGACAAGTTTAAAAAGCATGAGCAATAAACGTCAGGTGAAGCGTTGTTTTACTTATCTCTTTGATACATGTATATTTTCCACTTCTTTGTATATCTAACAAAAATGATAAGTAAAAAAGTGTTTCTCTCTGTCCACGTCTACAGTGCATATATATTTCTTCTACTGTTGAAATTGGCCCCGGTCCACATAGCCATTCTTTCATCAAAAAAATAAAATGATGGTACGGACTCGAGGTACACAACAATATATATATATTTGAAGATTAGTTTTAGTACAGGAAGGTAAAAAGCCATGAATGAATTTTCCTACTGAAAGGTTGATGTCTTATTGGTTATATATATATATATATATATATATATATATATATATATATATATATATATATATATATATAGAGAGAGAGAGAGAGAGAGAGAGAGAGAGAGAATTCATGAAGATCCAAAAATCATCGAAAAATATTTTAAAGGATTTAAGAGGAACCATTATATTTGTATATATGTCTCACGCCACAGCAATTTTTCTTACAGTGTCAAGTGACAGCATTTCCTGTTGACCTTCTCTGCGCTACGTTTGGATGCATGCAGGAACAACAGGAAATTTAGTAGTATCGAAAAGGCTCCGATGGCTTTGTATGAGGTTTATTTCAGGAGCATATAAACTGATGAAGAAAACAGTAAATATTCAATTGTTACGAGAAGCAAATTTCTGGCGAAATCATTTGGGACTATGAATCTGACTTAGATATGACGCGAATCGGTTGACCATAAAGAGTTAAAATCATGTGTCTGCTAACTCTTGTAAGAGTAGAGTCAAGCTTGGGAAGGGTAGAGTCAAATTCTGGTAAGAGTGGAGTCAAACTTGGTAAGAGGAGAGTCAAACTTGATGAGGGTAGAGTCAAACTTTGATAACTAAAAATACTCAATCAAAACCTGTAGTTAATCATTACATGACCTTCGTTTGGTTTAGTTGGTAGGTGGACAACAATGATGAACAGCCACTTTAGCAACATCAGACCTTAAAAAATGTCGTCCATACTTGTCAGAGAAAATCATCATCTTTTGTCTTGAACGCAAGAGCTAGGTGGGAGGTATTATCCTATATAAGACAACATTAAATCATTTACTTTAATCTTCGAAGATATGAACCGCACATATTATAAATTATCCATGAAAAAGAACTCTGCAGATTTCAAGCTCGAGTTTTGTTATCAATCTCATCGTTGCCACAAAATAAATATACACAAATGTCTGATAGGATCTTTTTTAAAATATATACACTACGATAAGGTACAGTACGTACCCAATTTAATCTAAAGCCAAAACAAACTTTGAGTCTGGAAATGAAAACAATAACAGTTATTGTGCTCTCAGACATTATAAAATGAACAAACAAAAAACATCTACAACAGGCAATATAACTTAGAGGCAAGATATATTAAGCAAACACAGTGATTTTAACGTGACCTTATCATGACTTTCTAAGGATCGTACAGACTGTTATCTCAATGTACACAACACGACCGGATATAATATATCAGCTGAAAATATATTGCTCCAGTAGCAAAAAGCTAATCTCGTAAACGACTTTTAAACTTGCATCATAATTAATAAAGACAACGTATAATATAAATCAATGTAGCTTTATGATTCTAAATAATGTAAGTAGCAGTTAATTTGTGCAGATATTTGTAAGATACCGCATGAAAGGCATTGCCTAGATCAAATTAATGTGATTGCTGGTGCAGCTGCAACAATTGAACAAGTACTTGACAACGGATGAATCCAATTTACACGCCCTGCGTGTTTCTTTTTTCATCTACTCTTACTAATGAAACTAATGCCCATTAAGTAGATAGGAAAGAATTTGAATGAGGCAGATAAGAATAATGATACAGACGTACTGTATTTTGTGTCAATACAAGTTATCCTATTTAAGCGATCTTAGACTATTTCCATTTCTATACCAATGGGGTAAGTGGGGATTAAGCAATGAGTAAATTACCACCATGTTGGATTAGGCTGCTATAACTTGAAATTTATAAAATTATGGCTGTTCGTTTTCTTCTTGAATCTCAGAGTCTCATGCTTTTATCGTTGCTTAAAAATTAAATGGTGACTTAATAGACATTGACAGATGGTGTAAACCAACCAATTGCCATCTATATAAACCTGCCTGCGACCTGGTTTTATACACATATTTATATCATAGGGTATGCTTTAAAAATGATTATCCAGGGGGAAGTAGTACATGCATGGTGTAAACCGTCACTTAAAAGGGGACCGGATAGAAAATACCAGATGGTCTAATCTGTCAAATGGTGACTTGATAGAAAATAGCAGATGGTGTAAACTGCCATTTAATGTGACTTGGAGATTATCAGATAGGAGAAGCTGCTAACAAAACGTATACCCCACCCCCATTCAGTTTTAAAGCCACCATCGGTGCATTTGATGTTGAACAATGTAACACAAAAAGTATAACAATATGGTAGACGTCTACGAGAAAGCTTTCTTAGACTTTAATGGTTTGGGTAATTCTCTTACCTGTTTACTAGTGAAATATTGCACATATCGTGTTTACGCTTCAGAGCAATGGACACTGTACCCTCTATTTTACTCTTGATCTTTCTTTTCAACATAATTTTCTTTCTCAATAAACGATATGACTTTTGACAAGAATTCTTTACCATTACTTTTGTTATTATGACTTTTGACAAGAATTCTTTACCATTACTTTTGTTATTTTTTTCATTCTTCTCTGTTACATTTCTTGATAATTCAATTAGCCTTTTTCTTTTCACCACTTTATTGTCCATTGCCTCTTATTTGCTCTTCTTCTATCCTCCTTCTTTTTAACATCACGATATTACAATTAGTGCGGGATTGTATTTTGTTTTTAACCTTTTTCTGTTTTTCCTCCAATTTTCAGTTTCCCCTTTACCTTAAGTCGACACACTTCAATTACCCTGCAGATGTTACACATAAGCAGTATACTTAATTTTAAAGATAGACAAGATCAACTGGAGAAGCATCTTTTTCATTAATTAATTATCTAGTCAAATGGATGACTGTCAATAAACAAGTGTAAGGTGCGAGAATAACATCGAGGCAAAACGGATATCAAAATAATTTTGTAATCTGCTACAGAGAAACTACGCGAGTAGAATGAGGCATAATTTATCAAACTCTGATGGAACCTATACCGGTAATGTGTCAGTCGGTCGGTATGCAGTTGTGTTTGACAGCATCCTAGCACAAACAAATTGGCTATGGAGTACCAAAATAATGTTAAATTCGAAATATTTCACAATTAATTGCACAATAATAAAAGAAGTTAAACCCTTCAAAAACATGTGAAAGCTCAGGAGAACAAGAAAAAAATATAAAAGTTAAAATGTTAAAATTACTTATATATAGGGTAGACACACCGGTCCAGGTTTAGCCTTCAGGAGGTATGGATGAGTCTAGTGTGCGAGACATAATCGATCAGCACTATTCTGGTACCATTTCATCTTCACCCTGCCCCGATTTGTTCTATACGTGGGATACAAATCATATGAGGGATACAAATCATACGGGGGATACAAATCACCAATAGTGGCTTTCATGTTTTAAGTTTGTTCGTTAATTTTTCATTCCACGTAAATGCCAAGTATGACGAACGTGTTGATTTCTACAATATTTTAATACAGTATATGGAATCTTCCATTCGGAAATTGCTAACTGCAGTGCAGTTATCTACCCTTTCAACACATTATGTCATTATGACTAAGCAGAATAATTTTCCCCATACTGTATAAGAACATCATGTTTCTGTATTGTCTGGGAGGTTAACAGATTGTCAGATATAAGATTTAGCAAGGCTTTCAATGTAGAAAGGATTCTGAAAGCTTTGTCTTTGAGAAGTTCCAGTATACTTAATAGCTTTGATTATGGTTATAACTTCTGCAATAAAAATGTGTAATTTTCATAGGTTTAATATTTTTTCAACAGGTTTTGATAAATACGGTGCAGATTTAGGAATACAGAATTTTGCCGAATTTCCAAAACTGAGGTTTTACTATTATTAAATGAGGACCAATTCGTATGCCAAAGGTGGAATGAAGTTTGGCTTCTGGACTTAAAGCTTAGTACTTATGCCTAAACAATACATCATATGCTGGGTTAGTTTGGTTAGATGCTGTTTTGTGGCATGGCGATGGGCCAATGCTGGGTTAGATGTTGTTTAATGGCATGCCGATGGGCCAATGCTGGGTCAGCTGGGTTAGATGTTGTTTTGTGGCATGCAGATAGGCATATGCTGTGTTAGCTGGGTTAAATGTTGATTTGTTGCATGCAGATGTACCTATGCTGGGTTTTCCGGGGTAGGTTGATGTTTTGTGTCATGCCAGTGGGCCAGTGCTGGGTCAGCTGGGTTAGATGTTGTATTGTGGCATGCATATAGGCCTATGCTGGGTTAGCTGAGTTAGATGTTGTTGTGTGGCATGCAGATGGGCCTATGCTGGGTTTTCCGGGTTAGGTAGATGTTTTGTGTCATGCCGATGGGCATATGCTGAGTTAGCTGGGTTAGATGTTGTATTGTGGCATGCATATAGGCCAATGCTGGGTCAGCTAGGTTAGATGTTGTTTTGTGGCATGCCAATGGGCCTATGCTGTGTTAGCTGGGTTATATGTTGTTTTGTGGCATGCCGATGGGCCAGTGCTGGCTTAGCTGAGTTAGATGTTGTTTTGTGGCATGCCGATGGGCCAGTTTCGACAGTCTGAGATAAAGTGTTGGTTCATTAGCCTCAGTATTGCGGCTTTCTGAAGGGAAACTTATGAGTACCTGAATTCGTATCAAACCAAGCATCTGTATGCATTTTTTGTACAAGATGAGTCATACATAACAGAGCCATAGTCAAACTTAAATCTTATAAAGCCAAGCAATACATTTCAAATCTGCTCACCACGACTGTTTGCCAAGACTCGTATTAAATACAATGCTTTTAAAAAGTTTGTCCCTGAGGAATCTAATATGTCTAAGAAACTTAGTTTACAATCGAAAATAAGCCATCAGAAATTCCTCTCCTCCACAGCAGGAATAAGACAACCCTAAAGCTAGAACTTTGGGTCATTAGGAATACGATATGATCAACGGGTGTGTTTTTATTGTGTCTAGAGTCCATATTGGTCGTCAGATCGTAGGTTGTTGCGTTCGAGATGACAGTGTAAGTCGAACGTTTATCATTCGTTCAATGGTATTGTATATACAGCTTGTTAATGATATGACACTCTTATGACTGGAAGGGTTTGGTCATTTTCAGGTAAGGGTACTGGTATCACTTTTGCTGTTCGCCAAGACTGCCTGAAGTCGACAGCCTCCCAAATTGTTTTGAAAATATTTAGCAGTGTATTTAAAGCTGTCAGGTGAGTGTTTAACACGTTCATAGTCGCTATGACCTGGAATGTTTCAATTAGTGTATTTGAGACCTCTGGTATGCTTGTAACTATTTAATCAGATTTCTTTTAAATGATTGAAACAATTGCATTAACTTTTGCTAATGATTTTTCGTACCATATGTATGACTGATTCAACAGAGGAGCGTGAGTTCAACATGGGATCTCCATAGTTTAATATTGGTCTCTCCAATGGAACGACGAGCTTTTAGTTCGCTATATACGGTAATTATTTGGATGCTCAGTTTTTCCATGTAATGATGGTGCTTTTGCATGCATCCATAAACCATGGTTTTTTGAAAAGTTAGCGGCTGTGTGACCCCATCAACATCACTGAGTATCTTGGTAAAGAGGACTATTGGATCTAACACGTTGTCAAAAGTATCAGCCGCCACTTTTGACTCGTTGAGGGATTTAAACATTTCCCAATCTGCCTTGTTCAATTTTCATCTTTTGATTTGGGAATATGACTTGAGTTTTTAAATATATTAGAAAGTGGTTACAACCACACAGATCTTTATCAAAATTCCAATAGAAGTCTAATTAAAGAGATGCCTGCTGTTAGTGAAAAACAAGGAAACGTAGGATCCTGTGGTAGGATGCAGGCAGGGATATGACATATCATTAAAGAGGAAATATTGTATTTTGATACAAACTATTCGATCTTCTACCCTCTCATTAATATCTTTGCAGCCCCAAAGTGTATCGTAGCTGTTAAAGTCGCCAAGCAAAGTAAAAGGCGTTTGCATCTGTTCAACAAGATTGTCAAGAGTATATTGACTGATTGGAGTGCTTGTCAAGAGTATATTGACTGATTGGAGTGCTTATCAAGAGTATATTGACTGATCTGAGTGCTTGTCAAGAGTATATTAACTGATTGGAGTGCTTGTCAAGAGTATATTGACTGACTGGAGTGCCTGAAGGGAGAGATACTAAACAAAATGAAAGAGTTTTATGCAGCAACACATGAACTGCTTAGACCTGTTAGGTAGTATTGAGAATAATTTGGCTGTGAGGAGTTTTATTATTGATGGACATTCCTCCAACAGCTATATCGGTAATTTTTTTGAAAAGCTGTTATACGTGATGACGTTTTAAGATTGACGCTTTCGTTTTATTTTTAAATCGTATTCTACGGAATAAACAGCTATTTTATTTTAATTTTTAAGTAGAAGACTAATTGCATGAATATTTTCCTTTAGTCAGTTACATTGTATTATTGTGAGTCATAATTATGAATGTGGTTGGAGTACGAGACTTCTGGGAGCTTTCCGTGATGCAATATCGAGGGGCTCTCTTGTGCCTATACTCTATAGACTTTCGAATTCATTTTAAAAAGTATAACATGGTCATCATATACCTTGGGACTTCTACTAGTTTCTTTAATCCTCTCTTTGTTTGGGTTAAAGCATGCATTACTAGCGGCGCCAGCGGTCCGCCGTTCCTTTGGGGAACCGGATTCAGTATTAAAGCTGTGCAGCTTTTGTGGTATGGAGGGGGATTACCGCCATAATTATATACGTGTATTTCCTAATCTTCCTTGATGCAGTATTGTAAATGACTGCTTGCAAGTGCTACTTTCATAATTATATCAATGTATATTGTATTTTCATTGATGCACATCAGACGTGGCAGTTTGCAATCGCTACTTTCCTTCTGCATTATTGTAAATGACCGCTTGCAAGTGCTACATTCATAATTCTAGTCATGATTTTTTTTTTCATTGTTCCAAGCTGTAAATGGTTGCTTGCGAGTTTTTCGATCTACTTTCCTTCTGCGTCATTTTATCTTGCGATTTGCCAACTACCGAAATGATTCGGTAGTTTGTCGTATGACAAACGCTATGTCAGTTATTACAAGTTTTGTACATTATGTTTATAAACTTTACAGTTACTTCATTCCAACTGCTGTTTTCATACAGATTTCGCCCTGCAACAATGTTAATACTAAGTTTTATCAGTATCGTCTTTGTTGTCCAACTCGTGTCGCCATCTATTTTCATAATGGTATACTATAGATTAGCATCACATTATGACAACAGACGGCGCTCTAAATTTCTAAAGTTTTTCTTTACCAGAAATAATGAATGCTCCCCACGGAGCTTCACGACATTCATTTTGTGTCAATAACACTTTCAATCGCTTTTTTTTAAATGTCTACGATAGCAACAAAGTCTTAATCGTCTCTAAACCATATGCTTTCTCGAAAATCTAAGTGAATTATAGCACCTTACGAAAACAAAAACGCATACAGTACAGCAGGGTGGTCACACTTAAGTATGTACCATCACCGTTTAAGAAATCTACTTCTTAGTGATATTTCTTATTACTTTGGGAACATTAGTTAATTTAGCAAAGTAAGGATCAGAAATGACAATGATATATTCCCTCCTACTCTTCTTAACGAGCTTTCATCAGACGAACCCTGGTTGTAAGGATTGTATTGTACGTCACCCATTTTGATGCACCTTAAAGACGTCTATCTTTTCCTGTGATACTCTTGTACATATGCTCCCGCGAAAATAAAATATTTCAGAGCAACATCAGTAGCACATAAAAAAGTTTAATGGTAAAATGACATTACAAAAATTAAGCATTCCTAACATGTGTTCTTTCTTATTCTTATCATGATCTTCATTTTGGAACATATTTTGCCGCAAAAATCGAAATATAAAACTGTGGAAAATCATGACCGTATCGTCATACAAAATGTTTACTTGCGATTAGAAAGATTAGATTTAGTGTATAATAATTTTCCAATACTTAATTTGCATTGTTAATGTACAGAACCTTAATTTTTGAATGTGTTTATGAAAAACAACCCAAAAAACAGATTTAAAACTGGTTTGCATCCTTTAAAACCTTTCTCTCTAAAAGTGGAAATAATCAGAGACAAAAGATGTTACAGGAGATTTTACTTTTATTTCTTGTAATTCTTACTAGCACTAACATGAAAGACAGCCCAGGCAATACTGCGGCCTACTACTGTGAGACAGACCATACTAACACTAAAGCAGCACAGAGTTTTCCATCCAATGCAACCTAGCTCATCTTTAGAACAATTTCAGACACAAGAACCAAAACTCAAAATTCGTGCAAGTACATCCATTTAGACCAGTACCCTGGAATGAGCGGACTCCTGCCTGCAGATGGTCGCCTTTCTTCCTGGTCACTACCTCCCTTTCCTCAGTTAGACACAAATAAGCCTGCAACGCGCGCATGAAACAACTAACATAAATAAAAGCAAAAATAAATGAATAGCGAGTGGCACTATGGTGTCAGAATCCTTACACAATTCTATCCAGAGGCCTACAAGAACTACCCAGTCCAGCAGCTAGTACAAGCAGCTAATTACATCTTTACGCTACACAGAAACCATTCCCCCCCCCAAATTATCTGAGAGGAAAAAGGACTGCAGAGAAATGTAAAGAAGCAGAAGAAAAACGGGGAACTTCTGCTTAAAAAGCCCTTCTAAGGGCTACCAATATTACTTCATATCCAGGGAACCATTTTGGCTTGGTATCCCGTTTCGAGAAAATTATTATGTACACTAACTTGATCCTTCAATCCACCGGTTCAAAATTCAAACCCTTTATGACCTAAAAGTGACCAAACTTTTTATATGTCGCTCAGACATATTAGTTATTAACAATTTGTAGGGCATCTACAACGTACGCTATGCACTAGAATTATTTACGATTGTTAGGACGTAGGAAAATTTTACAACTTGTTTTGATTTGACCCAACTGCACAGATGGTTAAAAACATTATTGGCATTTTTTATTGTCCATTAGTACAACTAGACTAAATTTGACTAAGTACGGACTGGCGGCGTTCTTGGGAGTGCACGACATCCATGGCTGGCTAGCCGAGTTCCTTGACCTCTTGCCTCTCTCGGACATCGTATAAAGCGGAGATGTGGAAAAATTTCCACCCGCCTAAATCTAGGTGTCCCGATGTGACGTCATTGTTGCAGCCAATCGCACGGGCGTTACGTACTGCTTGGGTCGACAGCTAGTACATTCAATAACGTACTGAAATCAACTCTTTGTTGACATGAGAGTGTGTTGGGCCCATTCCCACTCATGAAAGCCCTTCATTCAGGTCGTTAGAGACATGTAGTCCTACGACCTGACAGCTAAATTAACAGTGCTCCTTGAGCACATAAACGTCTGGGAGATGTGGCACTAATTCCTTGCCCCAAGAACATTTAGCATCCCGCTGTGCGGGAATAAACACGTCAGACATGCCCTTCTGGGCGCACGCGACATAAATCCAAGTAATCAGTCAATCAGTGGGAATGGTTAGCGGTAATATAACGTTGTGTTAATACATCTAATTGTATACAATTTGATACATTTAATTTGTTCTGTGCTACTTGCAAGCCACATCTCTTCCGAATGTTAATACTCTGAGACATCAGCTGCTATAATTTAATTCGAATAATATTTTAAATAAGACGCCCAAACATGTTTGAGTTATTTTAAAATAATACGATTTAATTGTTCCAGAACCTTATAGGGAATCAGATTATGTTTATTAAAGGCATATATTGAGACTATAAAATGATAATACACGGACCACGTATTCCATTCCTCAGTCACATTCAGCTGAGAAAAAATAGCGATGTATTTATAACCTTATAGGGAATGAGATTATGTTTATTAAAGGCATATATTGAGACTATAAAATGACAATACACGGACCACGTATTCCATTCCTCAGTTACATTCAGCTGAGAAAAAATAGCGATGTATTTATAACCATATAGGGAATGAGATTATGTTTATTAAAGGCATATATTGAGACTATAAAATGACAATACACGGACCACGTATTCCATTCCTCAGTTATATTCAGTTGAGAAAAAATAGCGATATATTTATAACATTTGCTTGTTGGGTTTAACAGCGTGGAAAATCTTCAACGAAAAACAGTCAGTACTTATTTGATTATGTGAATTTATTCAAGGACTTGAATATTCAGTTAATTCTATCGGATTGTGTGAAACTATCATGGACATTGGTGATATTCCACGTCATGGAATTACATTCAGGTAAACATATTTGGATTTCGAACTGTGATAATTCTGTGTGCTAGCACGTTCGCACATAAACACTTTAGAACCTTCATTCGAAATACCTTTGGACAGCTTTCGGATTTGTGTCAAATTGAAAGTACAATTTAGGATATTCTATGAATCCATGCACTGAAATTATTTTTAATTTTTTCACTTTGTTTGATTGTATAATTTATTTAAATAAATTTATGTTTTGAAAAATTGAATGCTTGTTGGATTATTTTATCTTTTTATTTAAGTTTAAGCCCTTAGACAGAACACCGGCGATTTGCTGAGATGTTAATTGGCTGGATTTTGTTGGTTTTTCATTTGCAGCATTAGATTTCCTAACTGATGCATTGTAACGCTGATTATTTGTCTTATCCACTTCACTGTCAGTCTGAGTAATTGCGAACATGTGTTTCGGTTCAGCCAGTGCTGTCTTATGTTTGAGCGTGATGCCATTTAATGTCTGTCTGTGTACAGACAACATGGATAGAAGGTGTTTTTTGTGTTTGTTATTTTTTTACTTTAGCCGCTGTGGCATAGGATTTGCCTGCTGTTGTAAATGAACCTATGATTTCCACAAATTTCCTGGCCTCAAGAAAACTTATGTATTTCTTCTGTCTCGCGATTTGGGTCTCCATCGTTAGTTTAAACTTAACGACACTCTCTAGAGTATGAGAAACGTTCTATCTGACGATTCGTACATGACCATCATACCTGGGGCAGACTGGTTTCCTGCTTCGGTCCTCTTTGCAGTTGTCGTACTTCTGGCAGTAAAAACAGAGCAAAAGGTTAGGAATGAAAGGGTCTACATGGATTTTCAAAAATACTGGCTTTGATCGATGTGAGCAATGTGGCGCAGTAGAACGTCACTATACAAGTGTTTGTGGGAATCAACATGTGGTTACATGGAATGTTGATTTGTTTCACGTGTAAAACGTTCTGAGAACTGATGTTTCAGTATCTCAGTCTCACTTTCCTAATCTCTAGCCAGGACAACAACCTGGAATAGTCGAGATAATTGTATGGAAAACCATAATGGTCATCTCCACAAATCGCGTAGAGCAAAGTAAATTATCCGAGTGACATTTAAAGCTACACTCTATATGTAGTTGGCCAGGATTAATTGTTTTTCTTCCGCCACTCGTCTGGCTCACCCAGCCATATCCTGAAATACTTCAGCCATCGTAAATGGTAACAGTTTTGTTAGTTTTTGTTTTTCATCATTGGATTCAACGATAAAGTATCGTGGCCAGTTTCCTTGACTCTGACGGATTTCCTTGTCTGAGTCTCTGATTGAATTATTCCTAGTCCTTTTCGTCACCCAAAGTGGAGCCAAACAAGGAGACATATATTTACGCTAATTGATTGCGTTTCTCCTATCAGGGCTACACAGTGTGATATACTCAAGCAAAGTTCAAACTTAATGCATGTCACCTACCCTGAGAGACTATGTCCTTTGTAAGGTTTGAGCAAAAACACTACATTGCTGTAGTCACAAAGGTGACCTTTGAAAACCCAGCAAATCATGGAAACTGAGAGTCTTTAGTATAACTCCTGAAGCTAGATCAAACCTGACCCTTTTGATCACCTGTGTAAATGAAACTGAGACGAAAGTACCGTGATGCATTCGCCGTCTTCTCTACTCAATTGCTAGGATAAACTCATACTACAACACGGGACGCAAACCATATAAAAATGATTGACTCCACTCAGTCGCTCTTTACGACGGGCCTCTTGTACCACTCCGAACCTGCAGGGGATAATCAGTAAGAAATTTTTGAAAGAATGAGAATTATATTATCAGAATCTATAATCCTTTCATCGGCTGGATCCTGCTGACGCCGCATCTCTTCTTGGTTATAGGGATAGTATAAATACATAGATGTCATTTACTTATCAAATACAAGGCCTATTTTCGAATAAGCATATTCAGAGTAGAGAAATTTCAGTTAGAGGCTGCCAAGATAGTCACAGGTCTAACATTTATGAGCAATCCCTTGCTCTCAGAAAGTAGAAAATCTCGCTAACCCTTCACTTTTCACAGAATTATTTATAATGATTCACAAATTTATTTAAATGAACTGCTGCCATCTTTGGTGGGAGAAACGACAAGATTCAATGCATGAAATCGACAGAACATTTCTATATTAATTTCCAGACTTTAAATAAGAAAATAATTTTTCCTTAACTCTTATATACTTATATGGAATACACTGCCAGAAAATGTCAAATTGGAAAGATATTTCTTAATATTTAAAGAGTATATTACCCCGTTAAACAATTGCGTTCCTTGTTATTTTTTTCCAGTGATGCAAACACTCTGTTAATCATACTAGGAACAGAAACAAATGTAGCGACCTTAAAAAGATGAGTACAACAAGCACCTGATAGACATTCCCATGTTAACTTATGGGTAAAAGCAGAAACTGCATATTGTTACACGGGGGGAGTGATTGTCCCTCCGTATTTGGTTTTCGTTATCTAGGGGTTGACCGCCCTCGATGTTATTGCCCGGTTCGAGTAAATAGAAATATAAGTGGTGAAACTTATAGGTGGAATAGATAGAAATCTGAGCAGGTATATAGAACAAACCAACACGAGCCCCCGTACATGTAAACAAACAATTTAATCAATTACATACAAACACTGTGAAAATTCATTACATCAAGAATGTACTCTGCTTTTAGAAATTTAACTTTCTCCGAAATACAAAGAAAACGCAAATAGATTTAAATAAAATAGCCGGTCTGTTTACTGATAGATTTAGTTCATCATAGGATCGAGTGGACAATCGAAGTCAACGTCTTGTACAATTTCATAACCTGCTCGTCCTCTGTCTGTTTTGCTTCCTCTGTCGCTGTTCAGACCCTTGGATCTCAGGATGATACTTTCTAACATCCGTATCAGGATATTCTCAGAATACGTCTTCAGAACTTAATACGTCGCAGGATTGCGTCACAGGATTATACGTCTCACTGCACTCTTCTCTATACTTCTCCGTATAGATCTCAGAATAACATCACCTCATTCGTCCCATACGTCTCTGGAGCTATTTTCTCCCTTTTAAATAAATATAAATAGAGACAACCTAAATTTCCCGTTATTTATGAAACGGTTAATTCTTCATTATTCTCCCTCGTTATCAGATTTCACTATCAGTGCTAAACAGACGCTAAGGCTATCAATCGACTCCACATGTCCTATAATGACCCTAGTTAGTCAAATGGCTAATTCGTTACGCCTTGACCTTACACATTAACACATACGCGAGGCCTGGGGATCTGATCCAGCCTCAATTTACACAGCGAATAAATAGGATATATCACATCAATCAATTACTAGATCATTTCCGTCAATACACACTTATTCTTAATCATACGTGAAATCTTCTAAATTCGGCGAATTCACACGGATTCATGTAATCATATTAACCAATATAATGTATTAAATTCTTAGTACATAATTCTTATGCAAACAAGACGACAAATTCAAACAATTCGTCAAACTTATCTAAAGAAGATTAATGTACAACTTCCTATGCATAAACTCAACACAGTTATACTTCATAAAGCAAATTATTACACGAATGTAGAAAAAAGATTCATGCAGATACAAATAAATAACTTCAGCAAAGCATTATATATGGCATCAACAAATTACATGGAATTGTCACACTACCTTGGCTTTCAACGTTCCTCCCTCTAATCGGTAAATTAGTTCGTCGGTTCCTTCCGACAATCGTCCCCTTTTTGGACAACAGTTCCTTTTTAACGAGAATTTCTTGCAAATTCCCGGAGTCGTAACCTTTTTGGGATTTCCACTTGTAGGAAAAGCTTAGACTGATTAAAATTCGATGCGGGCGATATTAAAACCTATGAAATTTTGTGTTGGAACACGCCCTCTCATATCTCTGCCGCCTTTTTTCCAGGGGCGCCAAAGTCAGTGTCAACTTGACTCTGGTAGTTTGAGTAACAGAGTTTCTGCGTTCTCTCAATTGTGACAACTTTACCATGAAAATGAAGTTTTCCTTGTCCTAAATTGTCCGCCTGGCTGCTGTATAAACAAATGTTTAATTAGGAACAGAATTCTCCCTCTAAAGGACATTACCGTATACGGTAGTATGGCGATATGATACGCGCCTGCCTCAAAATATCTAATTAATGGTTGTCTGGTCTCAACTAATGTATTCTTGTTAGATCGACATAAAATTTGCCACTTCACACATATCCTTATATTTTCATATGAAGTCAATACATATTTGAAAAGACAAAATCAAATACTTAGTCCTAAAGAAATGCCCGTCCCGATTTCTATAAACACCCTATAATCTGGCCCACATGAACTTGCAACTGAGCAAAACATATTTAAGATGTATCACAAGTGCATTTAGTATTCGATGCATTTAAACTAATGTTTCTTCCTTTGATTCTAAATATAAAGGATATGTTTAATAGTACTATTATTATACAGACTGTACGATGACGAATTGTTTGTGATGTTAGTGCATTACCTATTAAATGCAATTCCTTTCGAAGTTTAGTAACATCATTTTATACTTGCCTTGAATATCTCAATTCTTTTTTCTTTTTTTTTTTTTTGTTTTCTCGTATATTATCCTTTAATACACCTACTTTTACTGTTGTTTTCTGTTTTCTTCTGCCGCTTGTCATGTTATATTAATTTGGATCATTGTATTTGCATGTGGAATGGTTTATCTAATGTGTTGAAAAATTTTGCATGATTTACCAAATAAAATATTTTTAAACCAATTTACAGGAATAGTCCCTACCATGACAGTGCACATAAAGAATCTTTGAATGGTCCTAAAACTTGAACGGAAAGTATCGAAAGACTAAATGAACGCCAAATAATAAAAGCCCCTTATCAGATGGGTTTACTGCTGAGTTTTCGAAGTTCTTTTGTAGGTCCGTATTATGTAACAGCATATAATTCTGGAGAGTTATCATCAATACCAAAGAAAGGCGCAATAATTTGTTTTGCAAAAGCGGGGAAAACCAAAACAGTATTTGAAGAAATGGAGTCTGTCTCTTTACTAATAAAGTACTATATGATCTTATGTTTTCAGCACACACAAAAATATAAAACCTACGTGAACATCTTCGTATAACCGACTATTAAAAAGCTTTTTATCCTGTTACATGGTCTTTTCATTAATAAAGTATTAGACATTTTAAATTTTGGAGGAGGCATAAAAATTGAATAATGTTGTTTCCATATATTATTATAAATGGATCATGTTCATTGTGATCTGTTATTAGGAGTGGCTATATACAAGGTGCCCCATTCACCCTATATATTTGCTTTCTGTATGCATGTTCTGTGTGATGAGGAAAAAAAACAAATATCAAAGAAATATAATTACTCATATATAATGTACCATTTCTCAGTATGCAGATAATGCTAAGCTCACTCTTAATTGTTCTGACAAGTCCCTGAAATCAGCACGCGATCACGGTACTCTAAATGTTCAGTCTCTGGCATAAATATTGAACAGAACGAAAGTCTCGATTCGATGTAGTACAGGCAGTAATATTAAATATTGCCCAGAAAACAAATTAGATGGGGATTTGTCTGAATTTATTTACCTAAGAAGAACGTGTTCCACATCTGTAAATAATATGGTTAACTTAAACTATGATAACAAAACCAGAAAAAATGAAGCTTTACATCTGAAATGGTCAAAACGATCACTACTCCCTTTTGCAAAACGTATAGTTATTAAATGTGTGTGTGTGTGTGTGTGTGTGTGTGTGTGTGTGTGTATGTTGAAATTTAACGAAGTTTCAACAATTTTTCACTCATAACGCTACGATGTCTGCAGTGTGACAGTTTATAGTGATGTCTAGCACTGGGGCATCATGCTGCAGACATGTAGTGTCATGTCCCACCCAGTCACATTATCCTCACACCAGGCTGACCAGAGCTAACACTAATCGAGGCAGCTGTTTGTACCATTTTTATAAGTCTTAGGTATAACTCGGCCGGGGTTCGAACCCGTGACCTCCCGCATTCGAGGCGGACGCTCTTACCACTAGGACACTGAAGCTGTGCCCGTTATTGAATGTTTGGCATTATCAAAACTCTTCTATTAATGTTCCTGCCATAGTGTACTCCAGGACTAGATTCTCCTTTTTCTGATTTGTTGAATTGGGAAAAGAGACAAATTTAAAAGAAACGTAATTATTAAACACTATCATGACGTTTGCCTTAAAATGACTGACATCAATATATTTGTGGATTAATTTAAGATAGCCATGATCAGAAGAATGACTGCTCTTAAACCCAAATGAAAAATTATTTTCTTGTTCTTTTCCAAAACTGATATTTAATAAATTGACTAAAGTTTATGACATATATAATTTCAGCTTATATAGAATTTTATAATACGTTTACTGCTGGAAAAAAATGATAACTCCTTCAAATAAAACACAAATATGGATGAATCTTAATATCATTAGCTGAAATTCTTATTTAATGTACAAACACTGTATTGATAAAGGAACCTACTATATGAATGACTGTCTAAATGAAGATGGTAGATTGATCAATCTCGATAAGTGTCCCAATAAATTTTTATTCCATGTAAATGTTATGGAACTTCTAGGGCCTGTAAATGACATAGAAATGTGCAGAAGTCAATTTGATGTCAGTATCGATTCTAATATACAATACCCATGAACCCATAACTGATCGGAAAAGATGTAAAGGAATATTAAATATAGAATTTGACAGCTTGTATAATAATGAATGGAATTTTGTTTCGCCTTGCCTCTCAAGGTAACCAGATGGCATAAACTTATACGATTTCACACTGAGAATTTACACAAAAGTATGTATGTATGTATGTATGTATGTATGTATGTATGTATGTATGTATGTATGTATGCATGTGTGTGTGTGTGTGTGTGTGTGTGTGTGTGTGTGTGTGTGTGTCTAGATAGGTATGTATGCATATATATGCTATATATTTTTGTAGATTAATGCATAATGGTACGTTTCCATACAAGGGTGGAAGGACGGGTTACTAAAACCATGCAAATGAAAATGCAAGAATATGACAATACTATATATATAGTAAACATGCATACAACTTTCCTCTTTGCATTTCTCTCTCTCAAAAACGTCTGACAAATTTATACCAGCTATACGTTTAATATATGATAATTTTGATCCACTATTATGAAGATTTCATATATATATATATATATATATATATATATATATATATATATATATATATATATATATATATATATATATATATATATATATATATATATATATATATATATATATATATATATATATATATATTGCTTCATCAAGCGCTAACATTGCGTCCATGACCATGAACTTTGTCAATTTAATGTATTTGGGGCACTAATTCGATATAACCTTTGCTAAAATTGCAAAGCTTGGTATTACACAATATGATTAAGTAAAAACGGATAGATTTCTTCTACTTAAAGCGGCACATTGGTTGGATAATCACCAGCGTGAACATTATGATATCTTTTTCTACTTGAAAACAATAACAAACTTGATGCAATAAACTCCATAGCAGGAGGAATCTGAAGGGACAGTAAACTACATAGCAGTAGGACTCTGAAGGAACAGGAAACTCTATAGCAGTAGGACTCTGAAGGGACAGTAAACTCCATAGCAGTAGGACTCTGAAGGGACAGGAAACTCTATAGCAGTAGGACTCTGAAGGGACAGTAAACTCCATAGCAGTAGGACTCTAAAGGGACAGTAAACTCTATATCAGTAGGACTCTGAAGGGACAGTAAACTCTATAGAAGTAGGACTCTGAAAGAACAGTAAACTCCATAGCAGTAGGACTCTGAAGGGACAGAAAATTCTATAGAAGTAGGACTCTGAAGGGACAGTAAACTCTATAGAAGTAGGACTCTGAAGGGACAGTAAACTCTATAGAAGTAGGACTCTGAAGGGACAGTAAACTCCATACCAGTAGGACTCTGAAGGGACAGTAAACTCTATAGAAGTAGGAATCTGAAGGGACAGTAAACTCTATAGAAGTAGGACTCTGAAGGGACAGTAAACTCTATAGCAGTAGGACTCTGAAGGGACAGTAAACTCTATAGCAGTAGGACTCTGAAGGGACAGTAAACTATATAGCAGTAGGACTCTGAAGGGACAGTAAACTTTATAGCAGTAGGACTTTGAAGGGACAGTAAACTCTATAGCAGTAGTACTCTGAAGGGACAGTATCCTCCATAGCAGTAGGACTCTGAAGGGACAGTAAACTCTATAGAAGTAGGACTCTGAAGGGACAGTAAACTCCATACCAGTAGAACTCTGAAGGGACAGTAAACTCTATAGAAGTAGGAATCTGAAGGGACAGTAAACTCTATAGCAGTAGGACTCTGAAGGGACAGTAAACTCTATAGCAGTAGGACTCTGAAGGGACAGTAAACTCTATAGCAGTAGGACTCTGAAGGGACAGTAAACTATATAGCAGTAGGACTCTGAAGGGACAGTAAACTTTATAGCAGTAGGACTTTGAAGGGACAGTAAACTCTATAGCAGTAGTACTCTGAAGGGACAGTATCCTCCATAGCAGTAGGACTCTGAAGGGACAGTAAATTCTATAGCAGTAGGACTCTAAAGGGAAGGTAAACTCTATAGAAGTAGGATTCTGAAGGGACAATAAACTCTATAGCAGTAGGACTCTGAAGAGACAGTAAACTCCATAGCAGTAGAATTCTGAAGGGACAGTAAACTCCATAGCAGTAGGACTCTGAAGGGACGGTAAACTCTATAGCAGTAGGACTCTGAAGGGACAGTAAACTCTTTAGGAGTAGGACTCTGGAGGGACAGTAAACTCTATACCAGTAGGACTCTGAAGGGACAGTAAATTCTATAGAAGTAGGACTCTGAAGGGATAGTAAACTCTATAGAAGTAAGACTTTGAAGGGACAGTAAACTCCATAGCAGTAGGACTCTGAAGGGACAGTAAACTCTATAGCAATATGACTATGAAGGGACAGTAAACTCTATAGAAGTAGGACTCTGAATGGACAGTAAACTTTATAGCAGTAGAACTCTAAAGTGACAGCAAACTCCATAGCAATAGAACTCTGAAGTAACAGAAAACTCCATAGCAATAGAACTCTGAAGTAACAGAAAACTCTATAGCAATAAGACTCGAAAGTGACAGCAAACTCCATAGCAATAGAACTCGGAAGTTACAGCAAATTCCATAGCAATAAAACTCTGAAGTAACAGAAAACTCCATAGCAACAGAACTCGGAAGTGACAGCAAACTCAGTAGCAATGGAATTCGGAAGTGACAGCAAACTCCATAGCAATAGAGCTCTAAGGTGACAGCAAACTCCATAGCAATTGGACTCGGAAGTGGCAGCATACTCCATAGCAAAACAACTCTGAAGTGACAGCAAACTCCATAGCAATAGAACTCTGAAGTAACAGAAAACTCCATAGCAACAGAACTCGGAAGTGACAGCAAACTCAGTAGCAATGGAACTTGGAAGTGACGGCAAACTCCATAGCAATAGAACTCTGAAGTAACAGACAACTCCATAGCAATATTTCTCTGAAGTAACAGAAAACTCTATATCAATAAGACTCGGAAGTGACAGCAAACTCCATAGCAATAGAACTCGGAAGTGACAGCAAACTCCATAGCAATGGAACTCTGAAGTGACAGCAAACTCCATAGCAACTGGACTCGGAAGTGACAGCAAACTCCATAGCAATAGAACTCGGAAGTTACAGCAAACTCCATAGCAATTGGACTCGGAAGGGACAGCAAACTCCGTAACAGTTGGACTTTGAAGGGAGAGTAAATTCCATAGAAATAGGACTCTGAACGGAAATATACTTATCAGTATGAAAGAATGATAGTCGTTTAAAATTTCATTTCAGATATCTTTCAAAACGTTATTATGTTTGCTCTAGGATAAGATGTGAGTAGGAAACTGAGAAGAAATTGAAGCAAATGGTATTTAATAACAAACCATTTGTAGTGAATATTGCATAATAATTGCATCAGTATCATATACGCTACTTTTGCATATACGATTAGCAAAGAGATTTTCAACAAACCTTTTAACAGGCCTTATCGTCATGTCAACTGATATTTCTGTGTGCTCTCTTAAGAAACTGGACTGTTGGCTGACGGGTGTACCTAGCATTTCAGCACATCAAGTATAGTTACAACGTTCAAATTTTACACAGACTACTTTTTAGATTGTAGCTTTATATTAAATACAAATGTCAAAATCATTTTAAAATGTATTTGATAAACAAAATAGCATTTATAAATATAAAATTGATTCAACAACAACAGCAAAAAGTCACAAAACGATCAAACGTTTTTAAAAAATTCCGTCTACCCCACCCCCTTAAGAGATTTGAACTCCTCATCACCAGGACCAAATCCAAGAGAACAGTACCCAACCACTGAGTCATTTGTACAGTGTCCAACGCAGGTACACTGTTCTTTCACTGAATTTTTTTGCGGATGCACATAATTACCACCATCTTCCAATATATACAACTGGAATGTTATCGGCTTTGTTACATCCTTCTTAAATAAACTTCTTTTTGATAAGCATTATTATGTAAGTATCGCACTTTATTGTATGGCCACCTTGTAAAATACCGTACAAAAGGTATTCGTCGACGTTATTTTAATCGGAGTAAGGGAGCAGATGCAACCGTTGAGTGAATATTTCACTAACAAGTGAAAACAGACCATTCAAAACAGACAATACGTTAACGATAGTCAAAACACGTAAATTACTTTGTAACGAGGCAGCGAGCAATGGTACCACCTAGGTGAAAGTTGTTGTTGTTGTTGTTGTTGTAGGGTTTAACGCCATTTTTCAGCACAAGATAGGCTATACATGGCGGCCAGTATAATTGGTGGAGGAAGAACCCTGGAAAACCCCGGGAAGAACCACCGACCCACGATAAGCTACTGGCAGGCTTTCTCACGTACCAACGTTAGCCGAGGCTGAGACTCGAACTCACGCAGACAGAGGTGAGATGGCAGTGATCCGTAACGGTGAGCGCTTTAGACCACTCGGCCACTCGGGGCCCCCCTAGGTGAAAGGCGTTGTGTCTTATATCAATTTTGAAAACAATGCACATGTCTGCAGTGATGTGCACAAATCCACAGTTATTTTGATAGACTTAATATTTTAAAACGATTTAACAGGTATTGTACTTGCACTCCTAGAGCAGTTCGTTTAATATGTAAACCAATAAACGAGTTTTATAACTGCGACAGCATTCTGTTCTTTATATTAATGTTAAATGATGTAGACAAACCAATTTTTTCTTCTTAAGAGTTTACAGTATCATAGAAATCTGTATTGCCTACAGTTGTTATTATCTCACTCAGACATCCTGAAATACTAGTCAAAACAACAATGTTGTTTATGTCTCAAAACATTTACATGATTTTGTTTTACTATCATCACAATTAAATCATGCGGACCTCTGAATTCTCAAATCAGCTAGTTGGAAAGTAACTTCATATGCATGGAATAACTGCAAGAGTTTAAAGAATTCGAAAGTAGTCGAAATAACCCAAACTAACAGCGTATTCCTCTAAGACTGATGTTACTCAGCAGATACTAATTCCCTAGTTTTACTGTAGGTGTTTATATGCGTATTGACGGTTTCCCATGCGCTACTTAATCTGAGGTTGTTTTATTATGCAATGGTTTATCACCATTCACATTTAAAAGTGCTAGTTTATATTCGAATTTAAGCAAACAAGATGCTAGTCCGTATTTTAATATCTGGAATATCCACTACATGTACATTACCACTGGGTCCAATAAAGAAGTGTTTGGATAGTATATGCTTTATTTGTTCTCTGAAATAGAGCCATGTTCAACAGATAGATCAGAGCTGAACAGAAGTGATTTAGGTATGTCAAAAGAAGGCAAGTAGGCAATACAATACATAACGCATATACAATTCATTATTACATACATGAATTAATAAATAAATGAATAATGGCAATAGAAAATAATTGTAAACATACATTAGAGAGAGAGAGAGAGAGAGAGAGAGGGAGAGAGAGAGAGAGAGAATTTCTAAGATGAAATGCATATTTACCTAGGTATTTTACAGATGTCAAATCTTCATTTTTAAGCAATTGTAGTAGTTTATGCACACTTGGTTTCTACCAAAAATAAGGATCAATAAAAGATTGTATGGACCCCGGGTGGATGAGTGGTCTAGAGAGCTCGCCTTTGCCCATCACTGCCATCTCACTACTGTTTGGTTGGAGTCCTGGGCAAGGTCATTGTGAAAAAGCTTGCAAGAAGCTTCCCGTGAGTCGGTGCTCCTACCAGGATTTTCTCGAGCTCTTCCTCCACCACTTATATTGGCCGCATATATTGCGTTAAATCCAAAACAACAATAGTAACAACAATATATTTTTCTAAGTGAGAGGTATAGAGGACAGATTTAGACAACATTATATTCTGCCTTGACGTCATTCTTTACATTCATTTAGTGTTTCCTTTCATGCCGTTAGTTACGTGTATACCTACCATTGTCGATATTTGATGGGTGTGATGAAATTCTGCGGGTATACAGGGACCAGGCAAATTACTCTTTTAACAACAGGTCAGGCTACTTTTGCTTCAACATTATAGAAGAGTAGTCAACTCCATAGAGACGTATTATAAGCAAAACTAATGAGACAATTTGAATATCAGAATTAACCATGTGTGCAATGGCTCCTAACAGGTTTAGGAGATAATTAAAATAAATATCCATTTGTTGCATTGTTTAATAAAGTAAAGCCCCGTGCATTTCGCTAAGATGTTGTTTTGTTGTTTTTTAATGACTGAGAAAGTGTTTTTGAGTGGGGGTTCTTTTCTGGCAGGAATCTCAACATTCCTGCCATTTTAATGAAAATTTAATTCTTCACAAGATTGTATTACTCCAGGATGGTTGTAAAAATACATATCGATTAAGGTAATCAATATCTACTAACAGAATACTATTCAATTAGCATTAGTTTTCCAAACGTAATACTTTTTAGCGTGAGAGAGAGAGAGAGGGAGAGAGAGACTTGACAGACAGACAGACAGAGGGCGGGGAAATGTATTACACCAAAATAATACTCAGCTACTTAGCAGATAATGCACAGAACTAATGAGAACTAAACAATTTAACAAGGATGTATGCATCCTAAACACTAAAGTATATTGGTTTGTAAGTAGACTAATTGTGGGCTTAAGCAACACATATTTGAGCAAATCAACAAAATGTTTTGCGATTCAGTATCGAATTTATTTATCTTATCCAGTTTTTTATGGTGGGTAGAGTTTCATAGCAATATTTTTGTTTAAATCTCCAGTCTGGTGAACCAATAAATGACATTTACCGTCCAAGACAATGAGGTTGCAAATTCTTTCACATATACGATGTCGGTGTCAATGCACGCCAAAATATGAAATTCAGTTTGAGGAAATCAGTATCATTCTAGTCGGGTACTTAACCGATTGGGGGCCCCGAGTGGCCGAGTGGTCCAAAGGGCTCTCCGTTACGGATCACTGCCATGTCACCTCTGTCTGCGTGGGTTCGAGTCTAGGATTCGGCCAATGTGGGTATATGAGAAAGCTTGCCAGTAGCTTCTCGTGGGTCGGTGGTTCATCCCGGGGGTTTCCAGGGTTCTTCCTCCACCATTAATACTGGCCGCCATGCATAGCATATCGTGTGCTGAAAAATGGCGTTAAACCCAACAACAACAACAACAACAACCTAACCGATTTTTTTTCATTTGTGTTTAAGATTTATCATTATATAAATCTGATATATTCTGAACAGCCATGCGATGACAATCTTAACCAATTTAACGGTGACGAACGAGATGTTGGATCAACTGGGAGGGCGTGTCATCATCGATGGCGATTTTGTGCCGCTTATCGATGAATATCTATGCGACAACATCGTTAACAGACCCTCATGTGCGCTCAAATATAATCTGTGCGAGGGCCTGATAGAAATCGACCTTTGGGACCACCCTGATGTATCAATATCAACTGGAGCTCAGCTTAGAATCATCGCTTTAGTACGCTAAAAAGCCCAGGGATTGTTTCTACAATGATGAAGTAAAACCACTGCGATAATATTCCCCGTTAATTATTTTTTTTTAAAAACACAACATTAACTCTACCGGCGGAAGAAAACTCCAGACTCATATTCATCAAAGACGCACTTGTTCTTGTAACAGTTCTTATATATCAAGCAGTGGAGTAATCCATGTAGTTCTACGTAAATCTAGAAGCGTGCAATAAAATCACCAGAGACATAAATATTCCCCATAAACATATTTTGTACGATAGCATATCAGTTGCATAAGTATTACAAAATATTTGGTTAGATGTGCGTGGACGTGTTTCACCTGGCTATGATGCGTCTGGACAAGGTCTTCCTGTCGAGCAATTTCACTTCGCGGTCACGTTAATAATTAACGAAGTATGGTGGACACTCAAATCTATCGACGCGAGAATATATTTGAGCTGAACAACAGCTAGGAGATAAAATCTCTGAAAAGACCATTGTGCTCGTGAAATAGAAACAATTGTGTATTGTTGTAGATGCGGTCTGCCGCTGCGACCACAGTTTTCATCGGTGTTACTAGACTATCGTAGGCACATTAACTGGATTTGGTGTTGGGGCTATATAATTAGTAACCGTTGGTGCGAGCGCCAGCAGGCAAAACAATTTCGTTACAACCGCATCCACGATTAGTCATTTTATGTGCGTGGAAATTCTTTCGATAAAGCAATTTCCTCACATTTAGTAAACTGTACTCGGTGGCCATCGAAGATAAAACCATTACCATGGCCGATGATCATGTTGGCGGCAATGGAAAAACTTCGACGGCTCAGCGCGCGGATAGGGAACAGGTGCGCAAGTGCGTTCGAAACAGAACCTAAGCAGGCAATATATTCACAGGCAGGAAAAGGTGAGTCTATCATTCGGCCTTCGTCGACTAAGGCACCGTGGAGAGGGCAGTTTTGTGCGAGATGCGTTCACGAGCTGTCACCGAAACCGCGCTCGGCTCGGACTTTTTCACGTAAAGTCACTCATGGGAATACATTCGCGTGTGTTATAATAGTGGATTATTAGGCTGAAACTAGGATCAGTAATTCAATCTTTAATCTGCATTTCACTCCTACTCGGGGTCGCCGATGACCGAGTGGTCTGAGGCGTTTGCGTTTACTGATCACATATATATCATCTCTGTCCCCCACTGAAATATACTGGCAGCCTTGTAGGCCTATAGCTTATCATGTGCTAAAAATGGCGTTTAACTCACAAGCACGCACTACTACTATTTTAGAGCCAAGTGCAGGATCAAGATTTCAGCCATGACTTCTATATTATGTCACATCTACTGTTATTACGGTTTTGTTTTCTTATGCAATTTTCCAAACGTTGTCATTTAAAATCGTTTCTAATAGGGATTCAGAACTGACTATTTCAATAACGGGAGTAGTTGGGTTTTTTTTATACAATTTGATTGCACATACCTTTAAACAGTGATTATTAACACTATTTAGAGCTTCATAAGTATATATTCCTTTGGAAAGTCATTTTTTATGCTTTCTGGGCTTTTGATTTTACTCCAGACCAAAGCAGCGACGAACAACATTTCCACCCTATATAATCAGACCAAATTAGTGTGGAACTTCAGTTTGCAATCCGCGAGCCTGATAAAACAGTGAGCGTCATATTGTATGCCGAATTCTACAATACGATAGAAATAAACAGTTTGAAAGAAGTCATTCTGGACTATTAAAAGCTATGTAAGACTCTTACCCCATTATAATGGTGGAGAATATGTGGAAATGGAATGTGAAGGTATCGTGGAAGCAGAACCCAAAGACAAAGACAAAGAGGGGATGGTCATGTCCAGATGGTCATACCAAGAACAAAATTTAGTCTCCTGTTTTGACAAAGACATGGCTTATAAAATTACGGAATTGTCCAAGAAAGATTGATATGGATATCAAAACAATCATTCCAGTCAAATTCACACGATAAATGCCCAATGATGAGTCAGGAAGAAACATTGGACGAGTATATGGAGGAGGCTTGGGGTCCTATCTCGGAAGAAACATTGGACGGGTATATGGAGGAGGCTTGGGGTCCTATCTCGGAAGAAGTGTTGCCTAAGTGGTATAAAGACTTGCGTGATCATTCCTTCCCTCCATTGACTGCACCAGATCTATTGCATCGAATCTCTCTTGGCCCAGACTATGGAGACAAAGCGAAGACACGATTAATTGACAGATTTTCAAGCAAAATGTCAGGATTTAGTTGGTGGCTTATCATTACCTGTGACCAAAAAAAAAACCCACAATGGATACCTGGGAACTTTATTAACTTTTAAAAAAAAACGTTCCTACACTGCTTCTTGGAACCCTGTCGTGTGCGCTAAAGATCAACTGCTTCATGGCAAACCTAATGACCATCATGCTTATGTCATCAACAATGACGACAGTCATCTCCCATGATCCCACTGGATAGCCATCTACTTTCCCCACGATGCCAAAGTGGAGTATTTTGATTTTCTTATGGATTACCACTTTTGGAAGACGACATCATCGACTTTATTAGAAGAAATGCCCAGACAACTCGCTTCAATAATATGAAATTACAAGGCACAAATTCCATTGTGTGTGGACAGTATTGTGTGTATTTTCTTCATCGACGCAGTCTTGGATAATCCTTAGAACATTTAGTGACTTATTTTGATCGTGACTCTGACAGAAACGATGAAAAAGTAGATCGTTGGTTTTGTGACCGTTAAGGATATATCTTGTCTTTAGCTAAGAAACGTAGTGTACATCAATCATCCAATGACTTCCATCTGTTGAAGTCTAACTTGACTTCACAACGTTGTCAACCTTGTCAAACAATTGTTTTTTTTATATTAAAAATTATGATTTGTTGTATTATGTGCTAATTGTGAGTTGAATAAAATGTTATGTTTGAAAACAGGTGGTCGTGGTTTATTTTAGACAATTTTTATCACTAAACATGCTCTTTGACTTCTCTATATCCCTCACCATAAGATAATTTTCCATCGCGTCCGCGCTTGAATAATATAAAACGGGGCAGTCTCCAGTCTGACCATTAACAACTAATTATCATTGAAGCCAAACACCAGGACTATCTAGAACACCCAATGAAAGGCAAGTATTAAGTAACACATACAAGGATATGGTTGCAAAAGAGATAAAGACACCAAATAGGGAAATTAAATCAAATACAAACACCAACCCTACAATAAAACCAAATAACCAACAAAATCCAACCACACAGATTAATACTAAACAAACTAAGCATAGATTCCACCCTATAGAGCATACAGTGTATATAAGCAGTAACTCCACACAGCTGCTTATTAACCTAAGCCTTAACAGCATAACAAAGCTTCAGATGGATTAAGGACAACAACACACACAAGGCAGAGATTATAAATGCCTCGCTGAGCGTCATAACATCTATACTAAAAAAACAATACTAAATCAAGAGAAAATTTCCTTAGGCAAACATACATATTAATTAAAAAATTATATAACAACAAACAACAAATCGAATTCAAGTGGATACAATCCCACATTGACATTCAGGGAAATGAATTAGCTGATCAAATAGCGAAACAAAAACTAAATGAATCAACTCACATAACCATTGATTACAGTGTCAGCGAATTTCTAAGCATAACCAAAAACTTTATTGATAGCAAATGGCAGGAATAGTGGAACCAACACGCCAAAGGCAGGAAACTATACTCTGTTCTAAAAGATATCAATAGGAATAAGAAACCACCTAAAATCAACAACAGTGATAAAAACACCATAACTAAGATCTATACCGGAAAAAAACAAATTTGCCAGCAACTTTGGGCAATACATATGACCCCAACCCCACAACACAAATTGCTACCATTGCCGGGTTCCAGAAGACCTATCACATAAATTCAACACCTGTGACAAACTAAAAAAGAAAGAACTAAACTAAAATGAAGCAAAATAGGATTGGAAAAACACCCAGGATTTTTAATGATTAGCAGCCCTAATCTCAATCTCACCTTTTAAAATATAATAAACGTTATACATGAATCTGGGTTTCAAAACAAAATATAAAATCAAAATTACATAATTCAATTGTTATCAACTAGGCGACTGGCTAACAAATCCAACGTTAGAATCTATAAGATCAGATGCCTTTGACCTGTCTTAAGTGACCCGAGTTATTCGGCAAAGAAATCTATCATATCCAAATAATTTTAGCCAGAAAATTACATAACACACCTAGTATAGGCTAATAAACCTAACCATAGGGAACAAATCAGAACAGATGTCATTGATTCGTCTTATCCAAATAGACATAGCCTGGTAATAAACATTACATAATCATTATTCAGGCTAAGAAGCTCAAATTTAGGGAGAAAATGATATCAAATGTCTTTGGCACGTCCTAGCGACCCGATTAGTTGTGCATAGACATCTGACTTAATTAAATAGACTTAGCCTGAAAAGGAAAATAACGCCAAACAAATCCGAACAGATAAAATACAAAATAAGGCAACTAGGAAACAGAAATAGGAAGGGGAAGAAAAGAATTATTTACAAAATTAATAATAAATTTTAAAAATTACATTATTTTTAATTCTTTATTATTCCTCCTTTCAGTCTAACCAATCTTTTCCACTTTCTAGCATGCACATAACACCACAAATAATTCTGAGAACTCTCCAGCCGAAGGTGACAGTCATATTTTTACCACGAGAAAGTCTAGGCCCCAAAAATGAGACCATATAAGGTGATTAAACACCCAAGACCATCATCGCCCGCTACACAAAGTACCAAAACTTTAAACAACTTTAGGAAAGAAGGAACCCAAATTAGCATATATAAGGTGGTCTAAACATTAAGCCCAGCAGCACAAGGCTGCAAACAAAACAACGATAAATTAGACAAGTAAAAACCTAAAAACAGAATATTTCATATAATGTGGTCTCAAAAGTCCAAGACCATCAGAACCAGCCACACAAGGTGGCAAACTTTATTAAAAATGTCACCTAAGATAACTCTCCTAGGCTAATTCTAAACTCAAAACAGGGAGGAGTTTTTTCAAAATTGTGTAGGACGACAATTTAGACCAGATACCCTAAGTCTAGGAGCACCGAACTCGCCTCACTTGCCACGGCCAGCCATAAAAACAAACAGCGTGCAGTGCAAGCCCTTAATACTGAAAATCCAGTACCAAACATACGAGTGTGTGCTGGGTCTATTCCCACTCGCCCTCAAGCCCTCCATTCAGATAGTTAGAACCTTTTGAAAGGTCCACTGCCTGGCGGCTTTAATTAAACAGTGCTCCCTGAGCGCATAAATGCCTTGGGGAAGTGGCTTCAACGCCTTCCCCTTGGAGCAATTAAATAGCCTACTGTGTAGGCATAAAGCAGAGGTACATGCTCGGAAGAGCGCAAACCTCTTGAATTCAACATAGAAAGATAGATAGTATGATCATCCATTGCTGAGTCGTCCACCTATGAAGATGTGTTCAAGACTATCAAGACTTTACGAAGCCCACGTGAATTTACATCGTTTCGGGCAAAACCTGACACCGAAGCCTGATCAGATAGAGAATGTCAGGATGTCAAAAGTAGCCCAGGACCTGACAGAAGAGGCATTTAAAGATGAAATCACGAAGGAACAAGAAATATTGACCCAGAAGTATAGACCTCAGAAGCAGAGAGAGCATAGAGATCAGCAGCAACAGTAGCAGGAGCCAGACAGAGGCTTTGTCGACTGCCTTGTGGATACGAAAGAGTTCTCCTTCCCTTTCCGCAGAAGCAGACCCTATCCTGTGTTAAGCCTGCAGCCAGACGGGGACGCAATCACATACTATAAGAAATTGCCATAACTTCCCAACAAAACATCCCTTTTCAGTGCTATCCACAAAAATCAAAAAGAGATACAAGTCAAATTGCCAAACTTTTTGTCTGTCTTTGTGTTTGTCTGTACATGCAAAAACAGAAGTGTGTCTATAAACACTTGGTTTCTCTGGTTTTGTAAAAGTGTGTGTGTGTGTGTGTGTGTGTGTGTGTGTGTGTAGTTAAAAAATAGAAGTGTGCCTATAAACACTTGGTTTCACTGACTTGTAAGATAGTCTGTGATTGTCTGTAGGTAAAAAGGTCAACGTGAGAGTTTCTTTTGGTCCGCGTGTTCTACGTGATTGATGATGGAGTGGATATTGCTAGTTATTGTGTAAGGATGTGTTTTCATTCACGTCCGCGCTTGAAAAATATAAATTGGAGCGTTCGTCAGTCTGGCTACTCCATCGGCAACGAAACAAAGTAGATGAGCAGAATAATCAAAGTTCTTGAACTCCAAATGCACCTGAAGTATGCCAGACGCCTTCTAGACTAGCTGGCTATGGAGGTCATAACATCAAGTGCCAGAACAGAAGAAGAGGAGGGGAAATAAAGAAGGAAGAGGATAATAAAAGGAACCTGCCCATCATACTTGGGCCTTTGTGTTGAAGTCAAGCCTAAGGTGAAGACGCCTCCATAGCCACTACCAGCACTACCAGCACCATGTCAGCTACAGCCACAGCCACAACCACTACCACCAGTACCTAGAGCCGCTGTCACCCAGATGGACAACTAGGAGGAGGAGTTGGAGAGACAGCGTCAAGAGTGGGAGCCGCAGCATCGGTAGGAGATAAGAAGACCTCATCATCATCATCCTCGGCTGCAGAATAGAAGAATGAGGGTAGTCTTCACCATCTCTGATAGAGAAAACTGGGATGATGAGGCGCCACTCAACTCCCTCTGCGCTCCAAACAAGACAAATCAATTGGCAGAATGACTGGAGCAAACGTTTTGTGTGTGTGGTGCCTTGCCTGGAAGGTGTCACCATTACCCAGGTGTATTGAAAAAAACAGCCCTACTCATGGCTAACCTGATCTCTAGAAAAGAGAGACTGATCAAGTTACCGCTTTGTGTGAATGAGGAGTACTATGGTTATAAACACCAACTCCTTTACTGAATTGTGTGTGCGTGTCTTTTCCTTAACAAAACCCCATTGTCCCTACACTCATGAGTGTTTGTGTGAATGTGGAATAATGTAACTATAAACACTAATTCCTTTTCTGAAGTGATTGCAGGTAATGGTGTGTTTTGTATATAACAAATTCCTTCTCCACAATGTGTTGATAGTACATATAGTGGATTTTGTTAGTATTAGTGTGTTGTTTTATATAAAAATGTATTATAGGTTAGCTTTCTTATCCCTATGAATTGTTTGGTAGGTGATGTGGGTAATTGGTGAGAGGGGATGTTTTCCTTCATGTCCATGCTTAAAATTATAAAGTACAGCATTCGTCACTCGCGTAATTCAACACTGAACAATAAAAAGAAGATGGCTAAAAACCAGATGAATAAAACGAAGACATTGCAAGTGGTAGTAGATGACCTGGGATGGTGGAGGAAAGTTTAATTAGAATGGCGGATGGGGCTTATAGACCTCGCAGGTTAAAAATTGAGGTCAATAACTTAAAGAAAACCAAGGAAAGACTGAGACAGTTGATGAAACCGGAAAAATGAGGATAAGGAGGACAAAGACGATAAAGAGAAAATGAGGAAATGGAACGAAAAATTGGAAAAAAGAAGAGGAAAACGAGAAGAGGAAGGGGAGAAGGAGGAGGACAAAGAAGACAAAAAGAAAAAATGTCTTGGAAAAAATGAGGTGTTGGTTGAGAAGAAGAGGGGAGGAGAGAAAGTAAAAGAAAGTTAAACAGCCCTTTTCAGGGCCACTCCATTGCCTCGAAAAGATTTACTCTCTTGTCTAAACATCTTTTAGTCGATGTTTTGTGTTTGTGTATTTGTTTCTTTGTCTATGTCTATAAAATAAAGTTCAATGTCCCGTCCCTCCAGGCTTTATATAAAGTTATATGTCCCTCCCTGTCAAACGTTATAGCTTTTTTCTTCCCCGCTGTCCCTGTTTTGCCCGATTGAGGTCAGCCACTTGCAACATTGTTGCCAGTGTCCATGACGTCACCCTGTTCCATTCTTATTGTCCCTATGCAAATTCAAACTATGTTCAACTTTCCCTTGTCCATATAAAGGCCGAACCTTTTGTCCGTATAAATCTTGCCAGTAAACTTGCCCAGGGGGTCCATCTAATTCTCATTGTCCGTAAAGTGCCCCCACCCCCATATACTACTGCCGTATCTAATACAATCACTACTACTATTACTACTACTACTACCACCACTATTAGGCTACTACAACTAAACTACTCCTACTACTAGTACTAGACTAGTACTACTACTACTACTACTAAAGTACTACTACTAATAATAACTACTGCTATTACTAGTACTACTATTAGATCATTAAAAAATGGCCATCGTATATATGGAAGAATTTGCAACCGCAGTGTCATGGACGGCATTATTTATTGGTTCACCAGACAAGAGATTTTTTTAAATATTGCTACTGAACCCGACACACTATAAAAACTGGATATGATAGATAAATACGATTCTGACTAGCACACTTTTAAGATGTGAGATTTGGATGCCATCCATGTCAGTAAACAAAAAGAAGTCGACCACTTGCTATGATGTCAGTTTATCCTCCTTTCCTTCACTGGTCAATATCCCTGTTAAAGTTGCGACTACTATCCAACGAAAAGGGTAAGCGTGCTTACACACACTCTATACTGGCATACACAGAAAGCAAAATATCACATAAAGGTAGTGGTGTTTATAAACGCACGCTATACATGCAAACACACAATCGCATAGGGAGGAGTATTTATAGATGCACGGTATACTTACACACAAACATACTATACACTCTTACACTAGTATGCAAGGTTAGAGATGTTTAAAGTGTTATGTATATCTAATTTATAGTGTACTTGACTTTTGTCCGTGATTGAGGTTACAGTATTGGTCTACATAATTTTTATTTTGTTTTTTAGGGATGTATGCTAAAATTATGAGTTCAAGGCCTTGGTTTTCCTTAGGAAACTATACTGTGTCTAAGGTCAAGTGAAATTATAAAATACAGGATTTGGGCAAACAAAGGCGTCATCCATGTTTCATATTAGTCTTTGGGAATCTATTAACAGTTGTTGTAGTTGTTATCAGTTATAATTTAAGAATTAGAGGCACGCTGTACCAGAATTGTATTCAGATTAAATGTTCCATTTAAGCCCGCCAAACCTGTGCCAATGCAGCTGCAGATAGATAAAATCACGAAACACTTTTAGCAAGGCGCTCACGGGCGTTCGCCAAAACCGGACTCTGAATCGCGTTTGTCGAGTACGGTCATCCATGTGAATAAGCTAGCGTGTGCATAAGAGTAAATTCATTAGTGGTAGAAGACTCGAACCCGTATTCGTAATACAAATATCGCATTTCAATACTACTGAAGGTTATTCGTATTTTCAATAACGTGAATGTCTTGGGTTCGTATTTTATGACTTTCATTAATGTGTTCCTTTTGGGTAAGACACTGGACTTCCATTGTTCAGATACTTATCATGCCCTTCTTTCACCTATTACATAGAGAATATGGTAATACACAGATTTAACTTCTTTATTAAGAAGTGTTTCTTTATCGCTGGATAACATTTCACGCCAAAATAAAATTGACCGATACTATTTAAAATCACACACACACACACACACACACACACACACACACACACACACACACATACATACACACACACTTGCATTACACACACACACGCACGCACACAGACATACATACATTCATACATACATACACACACACATACATACATACATACATACATACATACATACATACATACATACATACATACATACATACATACATACATACATACATACATTAGAAATTTATTACAGATTTTGGCCAGTACCTATAAGGTTCATTTAAATTACATTGATTAACAACCATGCATCTATACAGCAAAATAAAGGTATTAATTTTCCGCTTTAAAAGAAAAGAAAAGAAGCTTTCAGCGCAGACCGCAAAACAAGAGCTGGCAAACGTTCCACCAGATGATTGAAACTGTGTAAACATGTCAGTGTTTTCACAACTTTGCCAAGAATTGATTCAATTTGCTTACAAATAGAATTGAAACAACACGGTCTAAATGTGATAGTGATTCTGGAATTAGAATTCATTTCCTGTACCTAATAACAGGACTGCTCTAAAGACATATCAATGTTTCCAGGAGTAAGTAATTTCTTTCATTTTCGTTAACGTTTAATGGATTCTGATTAATATTTGTTTCCCTTGCGATTCCTTGAGCTGAAAAATAGAATAGATTGTTTACAGTAGTTAAGTGGAGAAAAGCATAAACAGGGCAGAACAGAATGTTTATTCAGTACTTTAGGTCCCTTGCCCATATTACAAAATGAACAGGTACACGTTTGTTCTACAACGAACCACATGTCGAATATACATTACACAATATAATTTGTATAGTTTCATTTTTAACTGAAATGTATTGAATAAAGGTATTGAAAGATAAGATCACACTACTTTCATAATGCATATTGGAAATTTTATATTGAAAGATTAATATATATATATATATATATATATATATATATATATATATATATATATATATATATATATATATATATATATATATATATATATATATATATATATATATAACCATACACGTGTAAAAAAAAGATTTTCGGTTAATAGTATTGAATGTTTTTTTTTTTTACTTGCATCTTATACTTTCTTCCGTTCGTTGCCCTAGAAACCTTACAAAAACTTCATAGAATCATTCCTCAGTTGAACAGTTTTGTCTCCCATTGACTTTTGGTACAAGTTTTATTTTATCTTAACATTCAGTTCACTATGATCGTAAATCAAAGTTGAAACCTATTTGGATTTTCGTCTAAGTTGCCACATCTAAAGTAAGAAAGTCATTCACAGTGGCCTACTGTCAGTACTTGCTTATAAGACGAGTCCAACTGCAAACTACACAGATCCAGATCTTCCGCCGCATAATGCGCAGAGCTGGATCTGTGTAATTTGTTAGGAGTAATCAGTAGAGCAATCAGTACAACAAACGACCCTGATCAGCATATTCACAATGCTACTGCAGATCTGGATCGTTTTGTGTCCAGTTTCACTCGTCTTATAAAACGAGGCTGATTTTAAATGGCCCGCCAGAACTCGAGCAGCTATATAGTCGTTGCTTTTCAGTTTTCTGCTGCGGCCCTCTGCTTCAAGAGAAACATTTTCCAGTGGTGCATTGTGTCAAAAAGGCTGGACAGCACTGATAAGCGCTATGTAGGTAAGTATATATGGTATGTAAAGAGTGCGTGTGTGATGTGTGATTTGAACTTTTAACGTAGATTTAACAGTTTCAGTCATATTGATACGATGTATGCAGTGGGACAGTTTATAGTGATGTCTAGCACTCAGGCATCATGCCGCAGACATGTAGCATTACGTCCCACAACGTCACATTATCCTGGCACTAGGCAGACCAGTCCTAACACTAGCCTCTTAATGCAGAGCACCAAGCGAGGCAGCCGTTAGAACCATTTGTATAAGTCTTTAGTATGACTCGGTCGGGATTTGACCCCGCGACCTCCCATATCCGAGGCGGACGCTCTAACCACTAAGTCACAGGAACGGTATGTAAAGAAGGTAAAGTAATTAACTCTTACCGTTTTATCAAGCCATAGAAAAGAGAAATGAGACCAACATTATTAACTTCTGTTGACTTAAGCGATAAATTTTCACAAGAATTTTGCACGCATTGCTTATATATGTTGACTTAAATTCAGGTAATCTGGAATCATGATATGTTCATTCACGTGTTATCTCTAAAATCATCCCAAGAAATAGATTAAAATATTTCCTACATGAAAACATCGTCCCTAATCGATTCAAACGGTAAGATTTATTCGCTTGTTCCAAACGTAAGGCAGCTGGGATTCTATACTGGCACATCTGTGCCAAGGATATGTCGAGGTTTCTTTTTCCTAATATATTTCATACAAATGGCTAAAACTATATACCGTTTGCGTCCTATATGATAGCATTGATTTATACAAATACATATATTCTCCCAACGGTTCCAAAGAAAATATGAGTTATTCACCTTACGTCGTTGCTCTTCAGTTTTCTGCTGCGGCCCTCCTTGCTAGTGTATGCTTACGCACGCCTAAGGGGACAGTGGACAGTTTTTTTTTTGGTACAAATCAGCGACCTAGTATAAAAAATCATAAAAATTCAAATACACAAGTGAGGTCAAAAAGGTCAATATTTTTGGATACCTATATCAAATCAAAGCATAAGAATATTATCCACTTGACTGAAGAAGTCAATGGCAGTTCATAGTAGAAGTTTATGCATCCCAACTCCAAATTTCTACCTGGAATTTTCATGTCCGAAGGTAATTTTTGACACATTGTGATGCTCACAGTGTAAACACAAGCCCTTTTCCTAGATGACAATTCTGCAAAACAGTGTGTACTAAGCAGGCTGATGCAGGTAAAATTAGTTGTCATCCAAGCCGTTTTTGAAAAATTCAACTTGTCCCAAACCCATGTGTTTACTGCTATGGTAGGCTAGCTTTTCTTCCTGGCCGACTATTAGTATTTCACTATCAACATACTGCAGAGTAACTATGGAAGGTGTACATGCCTGACGTCAGTTTCAAGAACAACATAAGCCCGAAACACCTAGTTCCCAAATATATCTATATCTTTAAAAAGTAAACAATAATAGTTGAAAAAGTCACACCATAGCCTTAAGTTATGAAATTTGCCAGGGGCCAATTTACGAAACTACACCCTGCCACCTAAGTGTTGTTTAAGTTGTAATCATGATTTATCGTCATTATTGGAATCGGAGTGGGGTGGGGATAATTTCGTTTCTATAAAATGGGTAAGTAGGAAAAATATCGTGTAAACGAGCTATTCAGATAGATTACATGATGAAAATATATCTCTTGTGTAAGATTTTTAAATAGTTTCTGATTTAAATTCACAATATAAATTATTTAGAGAGTGGGCTTTCATCCTAGAAATGTTGGAGATACCAAATATACTCCCATATAAGTCTGTTCCACTTGCAAACTGCATAGACCCTGATCTGCGCCGTTAGCTCTGTAGTCTGTTAGGAGTATTCAGTAGAACAAACAACATAGACCTTGATTTCCGGACCCATTTTGTGATGGCAGATCAGGGTCTATCTTGTTTTCAGTTTGACACGACTTATAAGGAACCAAGACAAGAAATGTTACTTTTGTTCTTTGAAATTAGGAAAAACATATAAGTTAATTAATTTTGCTTGTTAAAAATGAATGGTAGAGGTAACAATCAATCTAGAAATGTTTATCTATTCCAGGAGCAATGCGAATTTATTTATTTGTTATCGAATAAACACTGCATTCGATTGTTAGTCAATTTGAGTGGTTTTCCGTTGCGAGTGCTTTGTAGGTTTCCTACTAGTCCGATAAATAACACACCCCAATTTGTGCTGATAATGATGAACGATGTATGGGTCTGATGTCACTTTTTCATTAAGATGATCAATTTAGCTGCGTGCATATGTGTCCAGAACAAACCTGCGTACAATTTAGGTCTCACTGGACAGTTTATCTGGTGAATTTTCATCCGACAATGACCTATTGCAGAAAAATAAGAATAATTTTACACTGAAGATACAAATAAAAACAAACCAATGATTTTTTTCAGAAAGCAGACTTGTGAGATTTTGACTGCGGAAATCAGGTTAATTCCTAAGGCAACTGGTAGCTTTTATACTGAACCAACACTGCCACCAACCCCTCTTTTTTACATTCATTTTTGACAGGAAAGAGCTATTTTCAATATTTTCCTGTGACAAGGGAGCTAAAAGAATCAGTATGTGCCTTTGCATGAATCAAGTTCACTAGTACTATAACAAATTAGCATACTTTTCATCACCCCTCAACCATCTAGATTTTTAGATATTTATCTCTGTAGCAGACACATGTAAATACGTAAGCCAAGTCGGCTGCTTATTTGCAGCCCAAGTTACGCATCTGATCTCCAATGCTTGTCTAACTGTGACAGGCAGTCACCAACAAGCCAACCCCTTTCCAAATCTAACTCAAAGTAAATCTCAACCACATTACAGATTTAGCCTCTGCGTGAATTTATAAATGCTAGGCTTGTGATTTGCTCCGGAAATATAACAAACATTTCAACAAAGGAACCCTTCAGCCGGCGGTAGGTCAATAGCCCCAAGAAATACCGGTCAGTCCATAAGATGTACACTGATGTGTGCAGCTAAATTTGTCTGCAAATTTTTGTAGCATTTAATGAACAGGTGATGTCAACCCCTAAACCGCTAATCAAATTCGTCATGGGTGAGAGGCTGATTTATTGGCCTAGTCTCCTAACAGCAAATACGTCACAATAAAAACCCAGCATCAATTTCACTAACATCAGCCTCAAGTTTAGTCCCGATATACGGTATTTGGTCTGCATTTCGTTAGCTAAACTAGTCGGGAGGTCTGATTTATTGGACTTTATGTCCTACTTAAAACTGGCTTATTTAATTTCTACGTCCAGACTTTACATCAAGATTATCTTGATGAAAGTGAGTCTTAATTATGCAATTTTAAAACAGACTTAAATTTCAGCCAATCAGATCGCTGGATTCCAAACTTTAATGTAAGTTCCTATTTATATCGAAAATACAAATGCATAATGAGAAACTTACTGATGCACACTTCTCAACATTTGTTGGGCATTTTGGTTTAATTTGCACTGGATGGATAAAGGAAAAGATTGGATAGCTTTGAAGTCTGGAAATTCGAATAAATACTATCTATAAATCTTCACTTTTCTACTCAACCAAAATAGAAATTACACGTGGCAAAATAATTAGGAGGACATCATGCTGTACATTATGAGAATATTCTTAATTATCATCTTGAATTGAGGCCAAATAATTTGAGGGTGGCTCAGTAGGCAGTATGTATGCTTTTCCATTTGTTACTTTTCGATATCTAAAATCTGTTTACCAAACAACGATTAAGTTTCATCTCATTTTTATATACCTTTGGCGCACAACTTTGTTGAGTTATATGCTGTTTCACAATGATGGTTACTTTAAATATTCAAATGAGTATAACAACAAATAAATAATAAACGAAACCAATTGTTTCAAGCCATAAATCAAACGATGTGCTACATCATACATAAAATATAAGTAAAAAAATGGGCAAAATTAATAGCTTCATTGTCTCTAACTAGACGGCGTGTGCATTTCTGCATTTGTTGCCTTTCAGGTTACTTTGTTTTCTTACATCTGGTATTGTACTTGAAAGAAGAACTTAATGCTTTACAACGATAACTGATTGGAATATTCGTAACCTGTGCGTGTTGAGACTGGGACAAATTGATAGTGTCACGCTCTCTCAATAGACGACATGCATGCTTTTGCAGCTCTTGCTTTTTAATACCTAAAAGGAACTAGTCAAACCATGCTCAATTTTCATTTTGTCTTCGATGTAACAGGAGACGGGTCCGGGGTGGATGAGTCGACCAAATTAAAAATAAAAGAAGACAGATTTCGAAAGTTATGCGTGGGGAATGTTGTAATCGTCCACCTAACAAAACTTTGTTGTATAAAACGTCTGCATTATCATCATTTATACATATGCGACAGATATAATCAGTCAGAAAGACATTACAGACATAAATGTGTATATTAATCTCGTGAGATTCTCATCGGAATAGGTAATAATGCTATAGTTTATCTTCAAAAAGAATGTCCTGAATTAAACGTTTGGAATTCAAATCCCACTTATAATTAATTGCTTGCTGTCAATAAACGACTTTTACGCTTTAAGAGCAAAACGGATATGTAGATTAAGCCCACAAATATTTGAAATCGCAAATGTATGCCCCTTGCAGGGCTGGTTTACAAAGGAGAAAATACGACCAGTCTTGAAAGATCATCGGCTGCTAAATTTCTCTTTTTCCGAGTTTAACTCACATATTCATGTGTAAGAGAGTGCGTTTAGTCCGCGAATTTGTGGCCGGAGAAGTAGCTTAGGCGACAGGGGGAACACGTGGCTGACGGCAAAGAGAGTCATTGTCGGGTAAAACCTGTTGAAGAACAGAAAAGCTATTCTATCCCATAAAGAGACACGTGCAGTTCATCCATATGCTTGTCGGTTGTACGTAGAACATCTGATATATGGCTTTATTACGAAGCAATCTAAGAACAATTAAGTTAGAAAACAGATTTTTGAGAAACGAATATACCAGATTTGACAGAATAATGTGTAATCATAGGAGATGCTGGAGAAGTGTAAGGAGATACTAAAATTAATTCTCATTTTGATTTTCTTTCTGATTGGTATTTGTAGAAAGACTAATGTTGAATATCGAATACAATCGGCAGATCATTGAATATAAAGAGCATAAACCAGTAATTGCACGGCAGACAATGGAATGTAAGGAGTTTAGTCCAATATTCATGCGCAAGACTAGTGACGGAGCAGGAATTATGTCCCCACCCCCACCTAATTATTGTTTAATGGAAATTTACGGCCCCACGACCCTGCTCCCTTCCCCACCCACTCCCATCCTGGCAGTTGCGGCCTTGTTTGGACGGTTGTTGCAACACTGCAGCAGGCGATTTAATGTAAGGAGTTTAGACCAGATATACATTCTATATTGTCTTAAAGATACTTTAAAAAAACTATAACAGCAAATATGTTTAATGAGGCATTTATTACTAAGATTTCCGTGATGCAATATGAATAATTCTTTCCTATGTTTCTGCTGATCCAACATTTGTTTCTTTCTATGTGATACCACACGTTTAAAAACAAAATATTTCGAGGTTCTCTTTCTGGTAACAAAGTAATCTATTAAGTCGTCAGAATGTCAATGATTTGGATGATAAATCAATCAGCTTTGAGCATTTAATTGTTTCTGGTGAAGTATATTGAGATGACTGGTATTAAAATGTAATCACAACCGAATATAACGTAGACACCTTATTTAACCGGTGGCTTGAAGCAGTCGTCACCATTGTGAATATATTCTGATTCTGAAAGTCAAGTATAACTTCCATTAAACAAATACCATTTTAAATCTGTTGCAACTTTAAAATAAAGATTGCTGGAAACTTGTTTCCAAAATCCTCATCTCTATTTTGTTTGTATTAACATTATCGCAGTTTCATTGTATTCGATTCCAAACGTACATATCAAGAGGCTTGCTTATCAAGACGTTTTCGCAAACTGGTTAAAACGGCGTCTCAGTTTACGCATATTATGAGATTTTAAAGAAAGACAGCTTTGATTAATAGCGTGTTTGAAAAGTATGCCAGAGGCAAATTTGAATTTTCTTCTTATGTACAAGATATCACTGCACTTAGCAACGTGATTACAGGAATATTATGCCTTAAACCAGCGCAAACCAGTAACTTGTTTTGTGAAAAATAATGCCATAAATTGCAGAATAGTTTGCAAGTGCTTCCGTCGACGGAATGTTAATTTTTTCATTTGCTGTGTGCAAGCATTCTATGAAAATATACGCGGCGTTAGTGTTCATGAAATACTTTCAACCTCAATCAAACTGTTGATAATAAAACGTGACGCTGATTCAGCAAAATTTCAAAATTCTGCAGAGACAGAATTAGGATACACTGTCATGGATCCCATGCTCAAGGATATATTATTGCAAAGATCTTAAGATGACTGCTCCTTACACATAGATTTTCTTTCTACTGTGCGGAAATAAATCTCAGACATTTTGTTAAATTCTTTGGAGATCGTCATCATCATTATTGACGTGCATTTTATTATGTATATTTAATTGGCATTGTTTGTTTGTCATGTTTTTAAGTGTTTTATTACTACAATATATGAATAATGTAACATTTATGTTTGACTTGACTTTCTCACAAATCATACTATTTCTACTTTTTAATTCTGTAAACAAATAGTGCATAGCTAAAATAATTTAATACGTAGCTAAAATAGTCTCTATGTGCATGGATTAACTATTAGGATTATTATGTATGCTTGAGTCAAGGACGTTATGCCGAAGATGCTCTTTTTTATACTAATTTTATCTAGTACACATTAGTAAGCTTCTGGAAGTTTATTTTCCATTTGGTAATATTTTTTTAGAAAATGCTTATTATGACCTGATGTCAAGTTGAGGACTGTATAATCTTGTTTTTGTATAAAGCAATCCTTCATGTTTTAAGACTTAAGCAGAATCAATTGTATTATTGTTGTGTCCAGCAATTCATTTGGGCTGGAATTTATATTTTTACATTATTTATTCACTAGAAATACCAAGTGCTCTTGACAAACAACATTCTTGGAAAAGTTGATTTGAATATATACTGAAATTTCAAATAAGGTTACATTCTTGGATTATATTATTGGATCCAAGAACAGATACTTTGCACATCACAACTACACGAGCCACTACAGGCAGATCAACACTTCAGGCATTGGATTTAATTTGGATTGCCACTAATATTTATTCAGAACTTCAATCATTAGGACTTGTGTCTGTAATTCTATGATTTTTTAAGATTTAATTCGCAATACCGTAAGTTCCTTTTACATACTTTCCCTTTTTATTATAGGCAAATAAATTATCATGTTCAGTTTCAAGAGAAGCCACATAACGACGTTCATATTCAAGAGAAGCCACATAACGATGTTCATGTTCAAGAGAAACCACATAACGATATTCACGTTCAGACATTAGACGCATGTGTGCTGGTGTTTTTCACAGAATTATATAATTAAAGTCTCTTCTTTTGGTCTATATTTGTCTTTCCTTTTTCATTATTCCATAAATCGTTTTCAGTATTCAGATAAATGCAAGAATTATGTATGTGATCCTATAAATTTCTATGAGAGTCTGGACTGTATAATCCACTGCTTTTCAAAACAACCATTTCGCTTGTTTAGGTACTGTCTATGCGTGCTTCTAACACAAGTCCAACTGCAAATTGCACAGACCCAGATCTGCAGGAGCCAGATCTGGGTCTATGTAGTTTTGTGAGTAGTAATTAGTAGAACAAACAACATAGACCCTAATCTGCCAGCGCATTATGAGACGGAAGAATAGGGTCTATGTTCTCTGCAGTTAGACTTGAGTTAAAAAGTTATATGCGGTATGTTTTAAAGAAAACTGAATTAACATGAAAATGGGATGAGCGCGTACTATAAGCAAAAAAGTCATTTTTACGTAAAACTTGTTCGAATAAAAGAGATTTTATACCAGAAATCGTTTATTACAGTTGATTTGGCATTCCGACAAAGAAGTACGCTATAAAACGCCTGAAAATAAAGACAACATAAAAATGGTGTAATACATTTATTACAGATATCACCTGCATGGTAGTTTGTAGAATAAACTATTCGTTAACCACATCGTTAACGAATTAACTATATATATTTGGATGCGGATAAGAGACAAAGAAATAATAACTTAGGTGTACCGCAAAGAATACAGAATTTAATATCGTGGTATTTGCTGGGTCTAGGGGTTTGAACTTAACAAACAAGATCAAGTAAAATCCAACAAGTAATCCGAGTTTCAAAAATATAAACTTATTTAAATAAAACATGAAATCAAACAAAGTGAAAGAATTAATAATAAATTGCAGTGTGTGAATCCCTATAATGTAATTCTATAACGTATAATCAATTTCTCGCTAATCTGGACTCTGTGTCAAGATATTCCGAAAGAATCTTGTATATTGCTTATATATTTCCGTGATAACACCGAATTCAAACTAATTATTAATCCAAATGTTATTACTTCAATGTAAGCTCGTGAACGAAGAATATCAGTGACGTCCTCGAAAGTTTCACATAATCTGATTGAATTAATTAAATATTCAATTCCTTGAATATAATCACTTAATCCTCACTAAACTGAGGGTTAAAAATAAAATAGTATTCACTGTGCTATATCCAAAAAGATAAATCTGATTCACTATATTTTCTCAATAATCAAATCTTTTTATATCAACATAATTCAACTTATGTAAACATAAGCAGTCCTGTTCTGACCTTCAGATCTCAGTAAACCAATCAAACGCTAGAACGCGCGTGTTAAGGCAATTGCACTTTGAATTCCGACGATTGTTTACGCGACCCACATTCATACTTGCGTATCATTCTGATCTGCTTAGTTGTTGATTTCGCCTTAGATCGATCATGTGAGTGGAACTATTACTGCAGAATATACGTGTACTTTTACGCTACTGCTATCCACTAAATTAAAAGATACAAAATATAACTTCACAGTCTCAAACGACTTTTAAAAAAGTGTTATATTACAAATTCAAACGTTGATGCATAATTCAGTAACAGTAATAATGACTGCATCTACTCACGAATTTGCTTTTTATGCCTTTCTCTTCCTTCACACAAATACGCACGAATCTTCTCTCAATCATCTCGTGCTCTCAAATACCATTTTTATGTAACATACGAAGAAGCATTAAACACAAACGAAATAAAGTGAGATCCTTCGAGTTATGACTAAGTTCACATACCTGCAGAGTCTCATCGAATTTCCAAAGGTGGAATAGGAAATACCAATTTGTGCCCGTGCATGGTCAATCAGGTCACTTAGTGCGAGTGTCAAAGAGGTTATGAACTTCAAAAGAACAAAGAAAAGAAAGAATTATAAGCCCAAGACAACAATGTGAACAGAACAGGCACAATAAAATAATACAGAAGCAATACAACAAAAACTAATAAAGGTGCATAGAAAAAGTACAGAGACCTGATTATGACAGAAAACAATTCTGACAAAAATGTACAGAAATATATTTATTATTCTGCGACACAAGATAAACGTGTATCGTGTGTCGAAACATCTGAAACAATGTTTACTGCGTCATATTTTTCTATGTATTAAATACACCTTACATATTTGACTTACCAATTTAAAAAAAGAGCGATGCCAAAGGAAAAGAAAGACACGCTCTCGCAATAATTTTTATAAACTACTATAAAACTTATGAATGAGAGAGAAAATGTTGCTGAACAACAGAATGCATATAAAAAGAAATACGTTGTCTTTCATCTAAATTATTGAATTTTTAATTCATACAAAACTATTCTGATGACATGTTACTGTTAAATATTATTTATGTTTAAATTCAGGGCGTTATTATCAAATTGGCACAGTAGGCATAGTGCCTATGGCCTACAAAAACATCATGTTACTGAAAAGTGTATACTCGCATAGGCAGGGCAATGTCAATGTCAATTGTTTTAATAAAATAAAAACAAGAACCTTAATCCGGCCCGGCCCAAACTGTCATTATGGTTCCTGGGTCATATGCACAGAGACAGGGACACTGGCAGAAAAATAAACAAAAATCAGAACGTAATTTGTTTAGTACTCCTCTAGAAGTATAGATCTGCTGGAACTCTTGGATCCTGAAAGATAAGGCTGTAGGTTTTGGACCAGTTATATTTGAAAAGACCTAATTAATGACATCAAATGTCTTGCACTAGTGTGACTGATGCATTTTCTAAAGGAATGATGAGCTAGTCTGAAAATATGGCTTTTCGACTGGTCAGGGATCGAAAGCTTTAACCTTAATCTCTATTATTAATCACGATGTTAGAACTACAATCTCGTCTTTATTTGGTTCAAACCTCTATATATACCATCTGCCAGAGGTGCTATCAGTTATAATCCTCAACTATCGGTAGAATTTAGCAGCTCCTATTAAACTAAAACTAATACGTTTGATCATTTTTTATGCGTAAATCGGCAAGTTTTTTAAACTTTCTTTGACATACCTGCTCTCTAAGTCCTGAAACAGAATCATTCGTTATCTTCAGAAAAATTAAGCAATCTTATTTTTGGGCTATGTAAATATATTTCAATTAGGCCATCAGGAGCCTTATGAAAGTAATCGTAATATCACGTTCCAATGTTATAGATATTGCACTGTTCGTAGTTATTACATTTATCTTAATCAATCCCTGACAAACGTTATCCCATGCTGGATCCAGTGCACTTTAAATGACTGTTATTCGCCATATGATTTCTTTATTTTATATATATATATATATATATATATATATATATATATATATATATATATATATATATATATATATATATATATATATATATATATATATATATATATTGTGTGTGTGTGTGTGTGGTATTTAAGCTGTATCAATGATATACCACGAGATGTATAAATTTTTCCTTAAAAGGAAACGAGGCTTTAATGAAACATTTATACAAAGAGTGGTATATCATTGATACAGCGTTCATACTCTACGTATATTTTATTTATCACATACAAATACATTTGCCCTTTATACGGAGTTAAGATTTACTACAGACAGCTGTGTATGTACCTAGCGAATGAACTCTTCACGTCTCCGAGTGTGTCCGCTACAAAATGTAGTTCAATGCTTTTTGTGGCTATTCACAATCACATTTGCCTATTGATAAGTTGATTGTTTTCTTTTTTAGTTTCTATTTTTCTTCACGTTGATTAAATCAATACAATATTCAATTATGATTTAAACTCTTGGTTAGCTACGCCATTCACATGAACGCTAAGTCATTTACCTACTGGCTAGTGGAAATTAATGTGGAATAGAAACTAAGCGAAATGAAGAACTAACAAGAGGTAGTAAAAATATTTTAATATATGTACAGTTAATTTAAGTCATCATTCTGCTTTAGTAACAGCACCACTGACCATAAACTCCTCCTCCTCCTCCTCCTCTCTCTCTCTCTCTCTCTCTCTCTCTCTCTCTCTCTCTCTCTCTCATCGTTTGGTCGGTTTGACTTAACGTTTACCATCATTCATAAGTCCAGAGATATCGTGGGGTGACATAAACTAAATTCCCCTACATTCGTCATTTCACAGATTGTATCCTATATATATATATATATATATATATATATATATATATATATATATATATATATATATATATATATATATATATATATATATATATATATATATATATATATATATATATATATATATATGTGTGTGTGTGTGTGTGTGTGTGTGTATATATATTGATTAGAATTTGCATGTGCAGAATATATATATATATATATATATATATATATATATATATATATATATATATATATATATATATATATATATATATTGATTAGAATTTGCTTGTGCAGAATTATACACTTGCACACTTTTGTATAAATTATTTCTCAAAGCATGCGAATCAATGTTTCTTAACATGTTTTTCAAAACGTAATTTGAATTTCATAAATTCAACATTAAATATTTGTGATCCTCCCTTTATCAACTTTATCCGTGTCATGAAATCATATAATAAAACATTGACCGCATTATGACGCATCACTCAACACAATAGCAACGACATGGAGTAATGTAGTCTTTATCGTTATATGATGCAAATAATTTTGAAGTCATTTTAATTTTGACATGAAATGTATTAAACTCTTTTAATAATAATGATATAACTCTCGATGTAGGGATATTAGTTGTTACTATTGTTGTTGGTTTAGCGCCATTTTTCAGCACATGATAGGATGTACATGGCGGCTAGTAGATCTGGCTGAAGAACCCGGAAAAATCCCAAGGAGAAACAAGAACCGACAAAAAGCTACTGGCAAGCTTTCTCACATAACCATGTTGGCCGAGCCATGAGACTCGAACCCACACAGACAGAGGTGAGATGTCAATGATTTGTAAAGGCTATCGCTTGAGACAACTCGGCAACCCGTGGCCTCTCGGAACATACAATATTGTACAATCAATTCCAATTTTATGAATACAATATCAAAGGAACACTTGAGTAATACCATGTTTTATTGTATCCAAAGTGCTGACATAAAATACCGGAGGGTGTTTCCTTCAAATGTTAATGATACACTCGTTGGATAATTCATCATGATAATGGATGCGTGACTCACGCACGTTCTTGATAGTGAGATACAAAGTTGTGAAAAAATTGTTTGCCAGACATAAGTTGGAGATAACAGTTTGTGCATTCAGGATTTTTTTTTCTTCCTAAAGTATCCTGCTTTGTTTGAAAAAAGTTATCGCTTATATAACCATAATATCATAACCATAGTGCCAACTGAAAACCTCAAAAGAACTAGCTGTATAATCCAGGTCAATGAAGTCATTCAAATTGCTGTATGTGTAATGGGGATTTTTTTGCTGGTGGGGTATTAAAAATTTGGAAGAAGGAAAGGGTGCATGATGAATTATTTTTATTGCAGGATTCAAAGCACTTTTTACAGTAGTTGGGGAGAAAATAGACTCTTTGGCACCTATTGAATTAGTTCATAAACGAAGCTAATGCCTAATACAGTATTTCAGAAATAAGATTATTGACATGAGGAAAAAAATTAATATTTTTTTTTTATCTGTGTTTTAATTATTAATGGAGTCATGTCTTGTTTTTCCTTCGTATTCTGAAGAGCTATACAAAAGACTTCATTCATAAGAAACGCAGCATTCATCACGATCAAGACCATATGGATTTACCAGCAAGCCATGGCAAAGCTTGCGGCATTAAAAAAAAACACATCAGATAATGTTTCCAGATAAAAAAAGAAGAAAAAAGTTGGCGGTTCATAGGCTACCAGATTATTGCATAACTACTTTATAATTGAGCTAACGAACACAAACAAAGTGTGTGTGTGTGTGTGTCGCTACAATATATTCAGTGTGGCAGTTTATAGTGGGGTATCATGCCGCAGACATGAAGCATGATGTCCCACCCAGACACATTTTCTGACACCAGGCCGAGCAGTCCTAACACTAACCTCTTAATGCTGAGCGACAAGCGAGGCAGCTGCTAGTACCATTTTTATAAGTCTTTGGTATCGCTTGGCCGGGGTTCGAACCCGCGACCTCCTGCATCCGAGGCAGACACGCTAACCACTTAGGCCACCGGAGCAGTCAATTTCTTATATAGATTTTGAAAAATGTAGTTTAAATACCTCTCTCTCGTCAGGGGAATTCCCAGCATTTTTCAAAACTGCCATTGTAAAGCCCCTGCTGAAGAAACCAACACTAGACCATAACGATTTCAAGAACTACCACCCAGTTTCTAATCTCCCATTCATATCAAAAATCTTAGAAAAGGTTGTTCTATTCCAGCTTGTATCTCATCTGAATTCAAACATCCCTTTTTAGCAATGTACAATATACATATCGCCATTGTCACAGTACTGAAACTACTCTTCTAAAAGTAGTTAATGACATTCTCTCTGCTTTGGTTAGCAGAAAGATTGCAGTCCTCACCATCCTTGATTTGTCTGCAGCATTTGACACAGTAGACCATGATATATTACTTCACCGTCTCCAGCATGTATTTGGCATTCATGATACAGCCTTATTGTGGTTCAAGTCCTACTTGGTCAACAGGACACAAAGTGTGTCTGCAAATGGAAAACACTCCAGCCCAGTTGATCTATGTTGTGGTGTTCCACAGGGGTCTGTTCTTGGACCTGTTCTCTTCATTATATACACTCAGCCGCTCTCAACTGTCATAGATCATCCATTGTCTCACCAATTGTATGCTGATGACACCCAAATATACAAATCTAGCCACCCAACTGAAGTTGATGATACCATCCAAGGTGTAGAGAGGTGCGTTTCTGATGTGAATTCATGGATGACATGTAACAAGCTGCAGATGAATGATGATAAAACTGAGGCCATTCTGATTACAACGCAAAGACTTTCTCATTCACATCCGTTACCTCAAACAATAAATATCAGCAACACCAACATTAAATTCACACAATCAGTACGAAACCTAGGTGTTACTCTGGACAGTACTCTCACATTGCACCAACATGTCATGAACATATGCAAGGCTGCATATCTTGAGCTGCGACTCATCAGCTCCATTCGTAAATATCTTTCAGTTGATGCACTAAAACACTTGTGTGTTCATTAGTACTTTCAAGACTGGACTATTGTAACTCAATTCTGTCTCGTTCATCTCAATATCTACTCCAAAAACTTCAAAAAGTTCAAAATACAGTTGCTCAGATCATGCTTAGAGTACCACGATCAGAGCACACCTCCCCGCTGCTCTGTACCCTACACTGGCTATCCATTCGATCCAGAATCAAACTCAAAATTTGTTCTCTGTGCTACATTTTACTGACAGACTCTAGTCCAACATACCTATCCGACTTCACCCATGTGTACACACCAGCAAGATACTTACGCTCCTCTTCTGACAATCGTATACACATTATTCCCACTATGAAAACAAAGTCATATGGACAGCGTTCTTTTGCATACCAGGGCCCAGCAACGTGGAATGAATTGCCCACTGAACTTAAATACAAAGACACAGTGATCACATTCAAGAGTGCTCTCAAAACTCACTTATTTCGACTTCAAGAACAAACTTAAAGACCTAATAATGTTCCCGACCATATATATTCTCAGCATGTTTCTTTATGTTTTCTAATTTCATGGTGTTTGTGTTTGTAATCATATCATTATATATCTTTTTATCTTATAGGTGTTGTCTAATGTTGTAAAGCGCTTAGAGCGTCTAAAGATTAGGCGCTATACAAAATCCTCATTATTATTATTATCATTATTATTATTATTATTATTATTATTATTATTATTATTATTATTATATGCAGTTATGGCACAGATATTAAATACTGTTCAAAATTTATGCCGATAAATAAAGTTTAATCTACTTGGGAGAGCTAATCTTTCGACGACCACTGCATACATGTGATCGGAATGTGTATTTCAGTGGAGATGGTGGTCAATGGCGATACCCTTTTTTTTTTTTTTTTTGGACACTAGACACATTTAAGCCATTATTAGATAGTAGTAAATCCATGTTAGTAGATAGCGCTTCCTTGTTCCGGCTGTCATACATTTTGTTGTAGAGACATTATTATTCATTATGTTTTGTTGACCCCAAAGTGACAAAATGCTGAGGTAAATTTGAATTTTTTTTTCCAAAAGAGTCGAGATAATTATCAGATGAATACAGTGTATATTTGTCAGCTAAAATATCTGTGTTGGAATCTCTTTATAGAAGGCTAAGTCAATGATAAACATTACAAAAATAAGAAGCCCTAATACAGAGCCTTTAGGAACACCACTTAAACTATGACTTGAATCGAAAGTACATTTACCCGTACAAACAACCTAGGGTGTATTAGTGAGACATGACGTGAGTCAAGTAGCTGAATTTGAAGAAAGTTTGTAATTTGTAATGGGCACCGAATGGTCAGTCAAATCCTTTCATTACAAAATTAATGAAGATTGCGCCAGTAAGTTCACATGATTCGATTATTAGTAGCCACTGATCTATAAGTTTCGCCAATGCAATTTGGCATGAAGGTTTATGTTAAACCTGATTGTGATTTATGAAGAAGTTGGTACTTGTTAAGAAAACAGAAAAGATGGCTGCTGACATGTTTTGTCAATAATTCTTGAAAGTACAGATAGTACAGATATGGGTCGATACCTGAATGAGTCATTATTTTCATTGTTCGTTATGAATTGATAATACTTTTACTAATTTAAATGACTTCAGAAATTTACAGGAAGTGATACTACAGTTAATTACTTCTTTGATGACTCGGAGATTAATAAAGCCGACATTTTCAGAGTTTTGTGGTGAATTCTATCTAGACCTACTGATTTGTTTTTATTCATAATATCAGTACTATCAGTTATTGTAATTAGGGGGATATTGAAAACATCATGATCGGATACCATTTCAATCATGAATACAATATATTTGTCTGTGTTAGGTTGTGTAACCATAGACCTGTCAAGTGTTTGAGAAATATTAGTCAAAAAGAAGATCGCTTTTCTTGTTAACTAGTCCCGTTAACTATAATTTCAAATGGACTGGTTTCGTTGAAGCTAGTTCTCTCAATTGATACATATTGTTTAATTTTCAATCGTACAACTTTTCTGTCAGAACATAACTCGGATATGTTTACCTGTTTATTGGATTAGATGTAAATTATTTAGGTTCATTACAGAAATGGGGTATGTGTGTAATGAATTATATTTCACTCGACAGAAGTACTGCCATGCTGGAAACCATTTTTTGACATCGTATTTCTAATATAATATTAGAAGCTCATCACACAATCAATACATTTCTCCAAAAGCATGTTAATAAATTTACATATCTGTTTTTATTTAACACTGTTTGCACTTTTAAAGAGTTTTTGGAAACTTTACTCTAGCTGTCTGACAATGACAAACTATCAAGCCATTTTTTCATGTCTTTATTCTTTCTCTCTGATTCTTGTTTTAAAAAGAAAAGCATATGTCTTTGATGAAATTCGTTGATCCTCAAGGATCAAGTGTCTCCTTTCAGTGTATGATCCAGGGACATTATTGACTTATCGTCTCAAACTACAGCGACATAAATCTTGCAATTTGTATTTATTCATCAAAACAATATTTGATAATTACATTTTCCTCTGGGTACCTATGGCACATGCCCGACTTATCTCCATGCAGTTCCCTAGCACGTGCTGGGTAATTGCTACCGATAAAAGCCTCACTAATCTGCGTGTCGGCTACTCTTTATCTCATTAATTAACACATCATACTGCCAGGACCTCAGGGTCAATCCTTAAAGACAAATGTTCTCAGATATATGCAGCCTGATATATGTTTACCTATGAATTTCGTCATCATTTCAAAGATTTGATAGGTTTTGAAACCCTTCAGTGTTTGATGTGTAACGAAATCTGGGTTAAATGGCATACATTTGTGTGCATTGATGATAAAGGCGAGGTAAAGTAGGAAAGTCTGAATTGAGTGTATGCGATAGAAAAATTGCTTTAAAAGAATGTTTTATTTTTGTGTTTGAATGAACCCTTATTTTAAATTACACGAGATATCCATGTAGCACTTTTGAAAGCAATTAAACTGGTTTAACTGTTTATTGCAAAAGCTATCGCTGGAAATAAGTGTTCTACACTTGTCAAATGAAAGCGTCGGTTTGTCCTTTAAACTGCATTCAGATTAATTGCGTCTATGTTCAAATTTTATAACGTACTGCATGAAAATATTCTCTCAGATCCTTTCAGTCATTTCAAGTATTTATAACTCTGATTGGAGAAAATATATTTCTTTCAAGACTGGCCGCTTTCTAAACACTCTAGACTTTACTACAGGAATTATTTTATTATGCGTTAGTTGCACTGCACTGTATGGCAAAACTGATTCTGTACTCTCAAAACCTTCCTGCTCAGAATGGTTCAATAATAAGTGGTCTAGAATAGTTTTGAGTATGCTTTGTTTCCCTTCGTAACTATGCAGCATCTCGTGAGTCGAATGTGCACAAGTAACTTATAATTGCATACACTTCATCCCCGCTTTATTGGAACATGACAGAGCAAATTTTCTCAGATGGTTTCGCTGGAAGAGAAGCTGAAACCTTTCATCAAAGTCTCTTTTTATAATAAGATGTTACAATGGTATTGCAAAATAACAAGATAGAAGTGCCTACATAGTGATTATTTTACCAGACTGCTGGTCTTGTTCAATCGGCAATGTTCATTAAAATAAATATTTTCAAATAAATGTTAAACCTCGGATCATCCAATTTTAAAGGTGTTGCTATTTTACGACAAGGTCATGTTGCAAATAATATTTAATTAAATCAAAACTGTTTAATTTATTTCTCTACTGGTTAAAAATGATTGCAAGGCGGTCATTTCTAATTGACTGTAGGCTATTACCTGCACTAAGCTTTTGTCCCTTTTTTTGACACCTGGCCCAAATTGGTTTCGTCTCGATTCCCGCTCCTCATCCCCCTCCCCATTGTATTGCTATCATCCTAATAAATGACCTTTTGTGTGACCGATGAATATATTCAAAATGGATACACAAAAAAGAGTCTTAGTAAACAATTCAATGACTGTTTTTGTGTGTGTCCTCATATGTGTCGCAGGTATGATATTATCTTTCAAATGTAAAGCCAAAGATGAATCCCGCAGCATGAATCTCAGACAAACGTGTGCGGAACAACAGTTAAATTACAAAATAAAAAAATACATGGAAATTGTATTTCTTCTCTTGACAGGTCTTGGAAACTTCATCAAAGAAGAGGCTAATTTGCTTTCATTTCACCTGTGACAGTTGCAGGAATTAATAGTGGATAAATGATAAATACTCTTTCATCTGCTTGCAGATGGAAGCTGTAAATGGATCTGCCACAACCCTTTTATAACGCTTATGTTGAAAGCCTAACATATTATGTATAACGTTTCTTGTAGAGGCATGCTCAAAGGATCACTGGACAATTAGTACACTTATGTAAATGCTTAAAGAACATTATTTAGTTAGTTAGAACTTATGTAAATGCATAAAATACATTATTTAGCTAGTTTGAACTTATGTAAATGCGTAAAATACATTATTTAGCTATTATGAACTTATGCAAATGCTTAAAGTACATTATTTAGCTAGTTTGAACTATGTAAATGCGTAAAATACGTTATTTAGCTAGTATGAACTTATGTAAATGCGTAAAGATCATTATTTAGCAAGTATAAACTTATGCAAATGCGTAAAATAGATATTATTTAGCTATTATGAACTCATTTAAATGCATAAAGAACATTATTTAGTTAGTTTGAACTTATGGAAATGCGTAAAATACAGTATTTAGCTAGTATGAACTCATGTAAATGCGTAATTTTTTTATTGAGCTAGTATGAACGTATGGAAATGCGTAAAATACATTATGTACCTAGTTTGAACTTATGTAAATCGGAAAAATACATTATTGAGCTAGTATGAACCTATGTAAATGCGTAAAGTACAGTATTTAGCTAGTTTGAACTATGTAAATGCGTAAAATACGTTATTTACCTATTATGATCTCATATAAATGCGTAAAATATTTTATTTGCTAGCATAAACTTAAGTAAATGCGTGAAGTACAGTATTTTGCTAGTATGAACTTATATAAATGCGTAAAGTACATTATTTAGTTAGTATGAACTTATGTAAATGCGTAAAATACATTACTTAGCTAGTACGAATTTACGTAAGAGCGTAAAATACATTATTTAGCTAGTATGTACTTACATATATGTGTAAAGTACAGTATTTAGCTTGTTTAAACTTATGTAATGCGTAAAATACATTATTTAGCTATAATAAACTCATGTAAATGCGTAGAATATTTTATTTAGCTAGCATGAACTTATGTAAATGCATAAAGTACAGTATTTTGCTAGTATGAACTTATGTAAATGTGTAAAGATCATTATTTAGCTAGTATAAACTTATGTAAATGCGTTAAGTACATTACTTTGCTAGTTTGAGCTTATATTAATGTGTAAAGTACATTATTTAGCTAGTATGAACTGATGTAAATGCGTAAAGATCACTATTTAGCTAGCATAACTTATGTAAATCCGTCAAATACATTCTTTAGCAATTATGAACTCATGTAAATGCGTGAAATATTTTATTTAGCAAGTATGAACTTATGTAAATGCGTAAAATACATTAATTAGCTAGTATGAACTTATGTAAATGCGTAAAATACATTATGTACCTAGTTTGAACTTACGTAAATGCGTCAAGTACATTGTTTAGCTAGTATGAACTTATGTAAATGCGTCAGGTCATTATTTGGCTACTTTGAACTTATGTAAATGCGTAAAGAATATTATTTAGTTAGTATGAACTTATGTAAATGCGTAAAGTACATTGTACATTGCTCAGCTAATTCGAACTTTTACACCTGTCTGCATTTCCTCAAACTCTTCAACAATAGTTACCAAAATATTGATCATCGATAATCACTATTTTATTATCATAAACATTTACATGCTCATAGAATACACATTGCAAATATTACAAATATTGCGTAGTTATCAAATGCTGTATGTGCAATTTTAAACATAAGCTCAACACGGTAATTGTCAAAATCTGAAAAGGAGAGGATGAACAAATCTACAATCTTTGTAATTAATTACTCTAAAAATAATAATCTATCTCTTATTTTAAACGCTTCATAAACAAATTTCGCTCGTGGACATATTATTTTCTTATTTCAAGAAGTTAACAATTCAGTGTACCTGTGTATAAATGGTTCATTCCGGAACTACTTTCGAATTAAGTTTATACGCAAGCTGATATACATAGGGGTTACTGAAATAAAGTTTTATTCATCTTCAATATCAAGGCTGGCATAGAGTATGCAATATCTTTCACTTCTATCGATTCTACTGATTCCAAATCTCGCAGCTTCAATTCCCAGATTATGGGAAGACACTCGGACTTTTGTCAAAGCTGATCGATCTTTATGGTTACGCAAGTATTTGAGATAATATTCGAACCCGAAGTCTGTTTTTCATAGGTTTACATACAGTAAGTTTTTGTAAAAAAATTTAATTTGTTATTCCAGACTGATAGAAATGCATCAGCAACCCTTTGTTTAAAAATTAGAATAAACTTTGATCAATTTACAGAATCAGGAAACCTGTGTACTTCACCAAAACCAAATCTTTGTAAAATCTCTTTTAGGGGTGTAAACCCATTGGTACCATTATCTGATTCATTTGCAACATATACCACTTACATCTTCTTGAATCAAAACTGCTCCAACGCCAACATCACTTGAATCAACAGACATTTCAAAAGATTGGCTGAGCATTGGAGCTGTAAGAACTAGCACGCTTTAAGTATGGCTTTCAACTTTTTTCAGTCAAAGGAACTTGCTTTTCGTACTCAAACACATTTGTCAGTGTTTCAGCAATTATAGAAAAAATGGAACAAAATTGTCGATAAAATCCGGCCTAACCTAAAAATCGCATCAGTTGCTTTGAGCTAACAGGCACGGGAAATTCAGCGATAGCCTTGACCTTAGCATCTATTGGTTTAACTTGTCCATGTACCACGTTATGTCCTAGAAAAATTACACTAGCACGGCAGAACTCACTTTTAGATAAATGAATTGTGAAACATGCAAAAGTGAGTCTGTCAAAGAATTTCCGAATTGTTCCTAAATGTTCTTTCCTTGAGTCGTTGTAGATGAATGACATCATCAATGTAAGCATCACAATTATCTAGACCAGAGGTAATCATATTCATGAGACGTTGAAATGTACTTGGCGACCCTTTCGTCCCAAAGGGCATTACTTTATATTGGTAAAGTCCATCTGGAGTCACTCATGCCGAAATTTCCATTGCTCTTTCCGTTAGTGGAATATGCCAAAATCCTTTCAGAAGGTCCAATTTGGTGACATACTTGGCATTCCCAAGCTTATCAATACAGTCATCGATTCTTGGTAATAGGAATTAATCTGTTTTTGTCACACTATTCACCTTCCTAGAATCAGTACACATACGGAAAGTTTTATCTGGTTTTGGAACACGTATGCATGGTGAACTCCAGTAACTTTTATTGGGCTCTCTAAAATCATTCTCCAGCCATTACTGAATTTCTTATTTCAAGTAGTCCTGCTTGGGAGGATCCATTTCTGTATGGGTGTTGTTTCACAGGATTGGAATTTACAATCTCAACGTCATGAAAAAAATGTGTTCGTTTTTGTAGGAACATTTGGAAATAAGTGCTCATATTCAAATAAAAACTGTTTAAATTCTGTAAAAAAAAAAACTGTGAAAGCTTCTGGCCCAGTTTACTCATAATTCTGAATTCAGAAGATTGGTCACCCCAATATCAGTAGAATCCGATGATATTCCTTCACTTAAATGTTCAGTGAGTGGGACAGGTCAAACTAAATTAAGTGCAAGGTTAACCTGGCAATCTCTTTCAATATACTCTCTTAGCATGTTTATGTGACAAAGTTGTTTTTGTTTACGCCTCCCAGGAGTATTTATGATGTAATTTAAATTATTTATTATCCTGTCAACTGTTAGGGACCATGATTGAGTTCGTAAATAAGAAGTCACAAAATGAACGAAGGGATAAACCTCACATTTTAGAACGGATACTGTGATAAAATTCAAAAACCTTCCATTGAAATATTCATTTTTACAGTTTCCATTACCCTTTTTTAATTAAATTTTTATAATATTGTTTGCCAAATGAAAGAAGTTGCAAACGTATCGGTTTATTTATACACTTTAAATATAGACATTCTAAGTAGCTTTTGTGCACGTTCTGTTTAGGTGGGTATTTGCATTGATCGAAAGAAGATAAACAACAAATAAATGTGGGCTTCATCTACGACGACTATAGGAGACGTATTTAAGAGAAATTATATAATTCCCATTGCATTATACTGAAAGTTAGGTTTGTTAATCAGTAAAATAAATGTACGAGTGATGAAACGCCTGATAAAAGGCAGCGTAAGAAACTGCTTTGAAAAACTGTTAGAAATAATAACCAACCTAAGTTGTTACTCTTCTTGAAGATATGCATTTTCTAATTGGACAATGAGTTTGGTATATATTTCACTAATTCATGACTGTAGGTATAACACATGTTTTTGGAAAGCTGAAGAGCCAACACGTTGAAAAACATAATTTCTGACTTATGTACTTACGTTGCTTGTTCGTGTATATAATGTTTTTAAAAATTTTTACAAGTTAATTCCTAAATGAGAGCTGTACCATTCTTGATGACGAGCTATAAAGACAAAAGTAGAACGGATTTCACATACCAAGATTATCCGGCCTCCATTAACATTTAATAACAGTATCGGATACAGAAATATCGGGAAGAGGCACGTAGGGACAGGCATAAACAAGTAGGCGGCGAGACTGTAAGACAGAACCCTCTGCGGGTCCAAGGAGACGAAGCCCTCGGAAGTTCCTGCATTTCCTGGGTATAAGTTTAACCATTTAACTGTAAATAAAACTTCCCCTAAGAAAAATCATGTTATTTTCGTGCTCATTGTTAGGGATTGAGTGTCAGAAAGGGCGCCTTTTGAGTCCCACCCGCCCTGATTCGCCCCTGTAAAGGGAATTTAGTTAAATGAAACACATTCCTGTTGTTAAGGTCTCATACTAGACATATGTATTTAGACTGTTCGCACAAGGAGTATTACTCTTGAAGATATATTGCATTGGACTCGAGATTACATTTTGTTTGCTTACATCATTACGAACTGATGTAAAATAAGTTAGAGCGGAAGTGGTTTATCATACAGAGCGACGGACATATGAACCAGGTCGTTCATTAAGTAATCTAGTGGCATATCTAACTCAAATTGATTTGGGACAGCATGGTAAAACAACTAAAATAGTTAGCATCTACCTCTGTATGAAGGGAAATAACTACAAAATAATACGCTGAGGTTTGACTCCAGGCTCCATAGTCACAAAATACTTGCAGAACGCTTTTTGTATTTGGAAGACAAAGCACAACATGCAATATAAATTTGTGCAAAAGACATATGAAAATAAATAATACCTGATATTTGGATTTATTATATAGATACTAGCTTGTATTACATGTATGTATGAGCAACTTTTTGAATTTGTTCAGAATGTTGGTTAGGCACACATGATAGGCTATACATGGCGGCCAGTATAGTTGGTGGAAGATGTTGTTGTTGTTGTTGTTATAGGGTTTATCGCAATTTTTCAGCGCAAGATATGCTATACACGGCGGCCAGTATTAATGGTGGATTAATGGTGGAGGAAGAACCCGGGAAAACTCCAGAAAGAACCACCGACCCACGAGAAGCTGCTGGCAAGCATTTCTCACAGATCTACGATGGCCGATGTTTAATATGTAAAAATATGTGTGAATTCTAAAAGCCAGGAAGTTGCTTAAAAAAAGTGATCATGAACTGAATGTGCATTTTATAAACAGTGAACATGTCCTGTTCCTCTACTAAAATACTGGCCTTGTCAACAAGAAATCACTAATATACTGAGACTTAATTCATTCAAGCTCTGGAACCGTGTAAGCCAAGTTGGAGGAGCGTCAGCCTCGTAATCCAAGAATCGAAGGTTAGATACCACCCTGCCAGTCCGGGATATCGGCCTCAGTGTATTCTCAGGAAAGGCACTTATATCTCATTTCCTCAACATGATGAAGTAAATGTCGTTCAGCCAACAAAACAAACATCCTTCAAAAGCGTTCTCATCATCTTTTTATGGATGCTCTTCAGTTGAAATTTATTTGCAACAAAACAAAATATTGAGTTTATAATGTATCTACATGGTGATTGTAACAAGATAACCAGGATGGCTTTCGGATTTATAACAGAATACTTTTGATGGTGATACAAATACAATGTTTATTGATGACTGACTTGAATGGAAAAAGAATTATGATTAATATGTGCGTGTATAAGATCCAAATATTGGACAAATTAACACAATCCGCACGAACCTAATAGTGTAACATAAATGTGAATACAAGTAAATGACCTTGTACAGTACAGGGACAAAGTTTAATGATTCAGTCATTTCACCGGACGAAAGGAATTATGTGTTTTACTCAAATAGCAAAAATGGTGTACTTTACTCACATAGTTAAAATTTATTCACTCAAATAGTGAAAAATGAAGTACTTTACTCAATTAGTAAAATGATGAAACAATGGGACAGATATCACGCAAAATAACTTTCCAGTTCCAAAACACTGGGTATAAGGAGCCCCAAAATTAGCCCACGGCTAAAAGATTACATGTATGGAGTTATACAAAACATTCCGTCACTAGCATACTTGGCTTCCAGTCACACTGGTCAATCAAGCAGTCAGCAATACAGGTAATAACCGACCACCATTCAATTCCTTGGTCAATCAAGCCATCAGCGCGCACCAATCGGCCAGCAGTGTCAGATCACCTGCTATCCAACCAGTAACACATTTGTTCAATCAGGCTGCCGTTCAACCATCTCCGTCGCCAGCTCCATCGTCAGCACTACAGCCGCTATGACTAGCACCACAGCCGTCATGGTCAACTTATATGGTCAGTTCTACAGCTGGTACTCCGTCAACCCTGACCACCACGGTCAGCTCCACAGCTGCCACGGTCAGCTCTGATCACCAAGGATCAGCTCCACGGCTGCCATGGTCAGCTCTGATCACCACAAGTAGCTTTCATCAGCCGAAAATAAATCTGTACTAAGAATGACACAGGCATATACAATAGTACATCATTTAGTCGAGCTCATGTGGATACCGTCGCACATTGGAATCTCTGGCAACGAAACAGCAGACAAAGTTGCACAAGCCAAACTAGGAGATCAAAACTCTATCAAGCTTAACTATAGTTCTACAGAAGCACTAAGCTTCGCACAAACATATATAGACCAAACATGGCAAGATTTTTGGAACTCCTCCACAAAAGGTAAAAAGCACCATGAAACCCAAAAAAAACGTCGATAGGAACATACAGCTACCTAAGAGTACCTATTTAGAACAGAAAACCATAAACAGGATAATAACTGGAAAAACTAAACTAGCAAGCAGTTTTAGAAGGTTTATAGGACCCAAACCAGCAACCATTAACTGCTTTAACTGCCACACCACCGAAGATCTACACCACGTATTCAATATATGCCCAAAATATCAACCCGCTCGGAAAATATTTATCAAAAACCAAAAAGAGATTGGATCACCACACACATACCCAGAGTTACTTATGGACTCTAATAAAAATAAACAATCAGCATATAAAAATATAAATAAATTCATAGACTCAGCAGGACTTAGGAACAAAATATAATTGCTATCCCCACAAAACCAAAAGACCCAGTAACTAGCTAAATAAATTTAGAAGCCACCACATAAAAACCCATAACACATCATTCAATTTTATAAAAGTATTAATAAATAATTCACTTCCGAAGCACCCAGAAAAAACTAAGGAAACCGCAAAATCGGATGTCCTAGATGTCCTTAACGAACCGAGTAATCAGCTAGGACTCCGATCCTAGATGTCCTTAACGAACCGTGTAATCGGCTAGGACTCCGGTCTCTTGCTAAATAAAGTATAAATAACATTCAATCTCTAAAAACATTAATAAATAAATAACTTAAAGAGGCAATATCTAAAAACTTATAAATAACATAACGTAGGAAGCACACACTAAACACCTCGACTAGTAATACCATAATAACCTTGAAAATCTCTCTTCATACATGATTTCTACTAAGAACCTCTATAAACAGCATAGAACATTCCCCCACCCTTTTTAGAACATTTTGAAGAAGAAAAAAAAGAAGAAAAAAAATCGAAAAAACCAAAAATCGAACAAAAATCGCAAGAAACACCAGGCAAATGCAACAAGAAGCCAGCGATGTAAAACAAGCAGGACCGTTCCCGAGCTCTCCTTCCCACTATTCACAGCCAACCATTCAGCTGTAAGTGACCTTTATGGACCCACAGATTGAGGCCAAACTATCAGTGTTCCTTGAATCAATAAAAAGCCTGGGGGAGGTGGCTCCATTCCCTTCCCCAGGAACAACTAGCAGGCTGCGGTGCAGTCAGAAAAAAGTGGCACATGCACAATTGTGCGCACACCACTATAATTAAACTCAACAACAACAACGTAATGACGCTATATACGGTAAGCTAGTCAAAATAAATTATCGGTACACCATTACAAAGCAATAAACAGGTTTAGAAGTGAACCTACCCGTGTCCGATAAGAATCCTATGATACTAAAAGTTTCTTAATAAAATGCAACTTTATTGATAATATAGATCTCCTGTTAAGTCACATATAAGAATAGAAAATATTTGCTATATACCACACAAGACGGAGCTACGTAGAAAATATACAATAATAAAAGTGGTAGTACAATAGTTATAACCTATAACATGCATAAGAAATTAATAAATATCTCATAGACCTCTACAGCTGAAGATTTGCAAGTCCTTAAGTCACTGACAAGACGTACCGAAATGTAAAGATTTTATCCTACGGTGAGATAATTTATACACTCACGATGTAGCCCTACATCGTCTGTGTGCGTAATGAATATCGGATTTTCACATCGGAAGCGCTTGCGGCATAGAATGAATAGAACTCACGGTTTCGAAATATTGTGCAATATACATAAATCACCTTCGAGTATCGTTGTACACAAACAGCGAAGCCCGATACATGAATTTAATAAATAAGGGATTAATACAATTCCGTGACAGCGATGATGCTAAAACGCATGAAGAAATAACATATTAGCGACTCCATTTTAATTCACAAATGTCACTGATATCATTGAGGTGTTTAGTATCCCCTGTTTGTCTCTGTTTCTGTCTATATCTGTCTTCCTCTTTTTAAATTTTCTATTCCATCTCTAATAAAACTGCATCGTGTTCCATATATTAAAATTACTATTTCATAATTATTTTACTTTTCTTGTATGAACAACAACTTTATCATTTGAACCTTCATTTGCACTTCAAACAATATGATACTATATTTATATAATTATGCTATATTATATTTTATTTGCATAAGATTCTCATTTGAATTTAATTGGTTCTTGTTTAAAATCTTATAAAATATGTATTGGATTTTCACCTCTGTAACTGTATAAGATAATACACAAAATAACAACCATTCAAAATACTATTCAAATGTTGAATTTATGAACTGTTATAAACAATTTGCTCACCACACTTATTAATTTAATTTTTAACAATGTCTGGTGGAGGTAGTTCGAAAGCGAAAAAATAATCATTGTTTTGGATTGATGTTCATTGTAAATAACTGGTAAATGTTCACAATCACCAATGAAAAATGCAACAAAAATACTAAAATATAATACATCTGATCCAGCAAGCAACACAGAAGCCTATCTTGTTTCGGTAATTGTGCTTGTGGGAAGTTTATATCAAGAGCATGGCCTTTAAGTTTTCCTTTCATCATTCTTTTAATTATTGTTCTGTTAACAGCAGCTTGCTAAGCTTTACGGGGATTTCTTTTTCTTTTTCTGCGCATACTTTTTCATTTTCTCTATTTGATGTCGACTGAATCCAATTTCACCGTATTACGTCTTATACTATTAAAAAATATTGAAAACTTATTTTAAAAAACTATTTTATTTAGATGCATCAGAACCATGTGTTGCTGTCAAGTTGATCGTTATATAACACCGTCTGCTGCAACTGGACGCAAAGTTACAATCACAGATAATATCCTTTGAATACGTGCTTTTTTACGAATAGTATGATCGCAGCAAACTTGAACATCCTTGCTTAAGCGTATTTGATGTCAAATTCTATTCAAAATGATAATTTCTTTCAATCTATATTCAAAATAATCATTGCTGTCAATTAATATTCAAAATAATAATTTCAAATATTGGCTATAGTACAATTTTAACTGCGTTTTTGTCAAGACTAGTATATCTTGACCACATTTTATCAGGTGCGCTTTTAAAATGATCATTTCTTAAATATTTATTTTTGTTCATCTGGTATTAATAATGGAACTTTAGTACATGTCATCATAATATATGTTTATACAATACCATTCATCTTTCCATTTAATCTTAGGTGACGGTCTGCATAGATAACACTTTTATTTCCATTATTGTTCCTCCTTGAATAGATTAATGACAAAATAGAGATATTGTTCAGATACGAGAATGACAAGGGCATAAAGTACAGTTACAAATATAAACAATAAACGTAAGCATATATATGATGTAACAAGATAACCGGGTTGGGGTCGGATTATAACGAAGAATTCCACTGATGATAACAAAAATACAATGTTTATTTATTAATGATTCAATGGAAAAGATTATGTTCAATTCGTGCGCATACAAGATCCAATTGGACAATAAACGTAATATGCACGAACCTCATAACGTAATGCAATGTAAATGAAATGTGAATTGATACGTAAGAAAAGAACTTAAAATAGTACAGAGATTTACTATTCAAAGTGATTTCACACAATGAAATCAAATAATTCATTTAGACGTCGACAATTTTCATACAAATAATAAACGGTATGGTTCGGTGAAATATGATATACTTTACTCAAATAGTAAAATGTACAAGTTTTTCATTCAAATAATTAAATGCGAAATATCGTCTCAGCCATAACGCTATCGGGAGGTTGAGGAGCCACCACCTTCCTAGTCAGCCCTTCCGAGTCAGCTCTTCCTAGTCAGCCTAAAGATCCGTTCAATATTTTGTGCTATGCAAACCCGTGCTATATGTGTATTGGCGCGCGGGTTCAATATCTGGTAATACTGCACGATTCTGACAATGTGAAGTTAACGGGGCAAAAAATGGGCATATAATAATTTACGATATTGCACACCTTCATATTGCATTCACGTGCATAAGGAAGTACTTTCTATTGTAAACAAACAATGGACGCAGACGCCAGCATTTTGATTTATAAACAAATCATGTACACTCGCGTAGTATGTGCTTCACGTTTTGGATGATTAAATTTGTTTCTGAATGAAGTAAAGCAGATGTTTCGTGGACTGCCACATACCAGCTGTTTTTGGCGCATTCCGCGTTAACTTTTTTGATACAATGTTTCTGATTTAGGCTAGCTATACAGTAGACGCAAGAAAGGGTCCTTACAAATAACATACAAGTGACAAGGCAATAACTATCTTCTTTAGCTGGTAACAAGAATGGCAAAAATATATACTTACAGTTTTACATCCTGAATTTCCTCAAAATGTACTTTCTTAGTTCTGCAAATCCGAATTACATGAGCCATGTCACAGGTTTTCAATCTTGATTACACATTTCGAAACTGTACTGTAATTTCGAATATAAAGGCAATTACATCCTCCTTACTGCACTCAAAATGAAATAAGCATTAAATTCCATAGTGTCTTTTTGATAATTGCAATTGATAGACTTCATATTTTTCCAACATTATGATTTCAAACATTCAATGACAGAAACAGAAACACATATGCAGATGTCAACACGCTCGCTGCTTCAATCCGATGTATTTCATGTGGAATTGTCACATACAAATCCGGTCCATTATCACGAAATTTCGTAGAATCGAAAAAAATACCAAATATATTCATTCCAGATCAAATGGAAAAGTTGTTGCGATGCGCAGTCATTCACAATATGACTGCAAATTTCAATTTTAACTAGACACGTCATTTTCTTTCGAAAGTTATGTCGAGCGCGCGACTAAGTTTAAATTTATATGGGCGGAGTTATGTGCGCATTAATAATGTTGTTGTTGTGTAACGACGTTTCTGCCCTTGTGTATTTAGCTTGGAATAAGGCATACATTCAGTTACTTTGTTTCTTGTAGTGTATTTTGTTAATGTAATTAAGCATCAGGTACAATAAGAAAATGAGCATATAATAAAAAGGTTACTGCATTTGTAAGGGAAAATATGAACTCGTTTTGTCGGATGGATATGCTTCACTCCCAAAGTAGTGCAGTATTTACATCCGAAAAACTCGTACATATTTTCCCATACAAATGCAGTAATCTATAAATATATAACGAGCTATAATACAAAAAAAATGTTTTATTGAAAATAGAGAAATACCTGTATGAAATAGAAAATATTTGTTAACTTTTTTTGAGATTTTTTTGTTAAAGATGATGAATTAGAAGAAAAATTAACAGATAATGATTTATGTTTTCAATACCCAGATAAACGATTTTGCTATGTTGGTTATGTGAATTGAAGTTTAGAATTTCTTCATGGTTACATTCAATTATTATAAAGAAAAGTAAAAATATCAGAAAAACTTTTATCATATAAAATATTGCATTTCTTAATTATTTAACAATTATGAAACAGACAATAAATATGAAATTAATCACGAAATTATAACAGAATTAGTAAACGTGTATTATTTGATTAGAAACAGAATCGTCAAGAAAGAAAACACATACCTCTGATTGCCTCTTACAAAAAGATTGTAATATCTTTCAAATTCCTAAATTTAAAAAAACAGCAGGAAAAGTAGCACAAGAACATGATTTGAAAATACAACCAATATCTGATATTAATTAACTCAGTTCCTACGTAAAAGTCTTATTGTCTCTCTTGGTATACATCATACGTATGTAATGTTGCATTGTCATATTCAGTTTCGATTAGACAATCGTTCAATAATTTACAATTTCAGAGTTAGACAGCAAAATATTATCATTATCTTCGTTCGCTATATATCATTATTACATTCTATTCTTTACTGGGATCATTATATAACATTTTGATCACAACAATAATGTTTTTTATTATGTTCTCTGGAGAATTTAACTTTGTATATGCTCAGTAGTGTTCAATCACACACACACACACACACACACACACACACCGCTCCGATGGTCTAAGTGGTTAGAATGTGCACCTAGAATGCGGGAGGTCGCGGGATCGAACCCCGGCTGAGTCATACCAAAGACTTATAAAAACGGTCTTACAGCTGCCTCGCTTTGCGCTCAGCCTTAGGATCTTAGTATTAGAAGATCTTAGTGTTAGGAAAGGTGTGTGTGTTTGTGTGTGTGTGTGTGTGTGTGTGTGATTTGGATTGTTGACGTAGTTTTAACAATATGAGTCATACAATTTTTTGAACACTCACGGATAGCACAAGTTCTATAGAATTGGATATTACAAAATGCGCAACAATAAATTCAGTTATCAGTGTTACAAAATATGAATACGAAAAATAATAAGATCGTAAACTTGGGACCAACTGCTAATGCAAAGGATGCTAATAAAATATAATACATAGATAATAACGTGAACATTCTCGTTACAAACATTATTATAAACTAACTCCCAAAAGTTGATGATCAATTATGTATCTAGATTTTTATTTGTTAAAATGTGGTGCCGCAATAAAGTCCCACATGGATAGGAAAGATGAGGTGCCATCATTTGACATTTGCACAAACACAACCGGATACCTCACAAAATCCAATTTAGGGACAACATATTTGATACTATGGGTGAGTCTATAAAACAAAATACTTTTATAATGTTTTCCACCTCATCCAAACTCATTAATAAACGTATAAAAACTAATCTGAACACCTTACACACATACAAATCTACATTTATTTATTTTTTTAAGCATTTTTATGTCGTTGGATTGCTTAAGCAAGATACGCTTATAGTGATTCGAGTTCCTCCCGACCTTTATGAAACGCATAATACTCTGAACAGATTGCAAAACGCAAATAAAATCTATGTTTATATCATTGGTTAGCTGATACTGGCATGCTAGAGTGGTTTGTTAATGAAAGCAAATGTTTATTATTGTCATTTTCCGTCTGTGCCGGAACCAATAATATCACAATGATGTGGTACATTATGATAAATTTCCTTAATTGAGTTACATACATAAGTGCTAAAATATTGTTTTTAATGAAATAAAGAACCTTCTGACTCGAGGGCGGAAATCACTGCAACCATCTTCTGAAGTTTGGTTTTATATTAGTTTTCCATGCAACGTAATTCCCCAAAAGAGAATTATGAAATCTTCGGAAGTGTCGATTGCAACAATCTATAATTCTTATTACAAAAGAATGGTACATGGTTCGGTTTATTTTAACTCGAAACGGAGCATTTACCCGATATTTACATAATGAGGTTTTATAGGCCACACATTATGCAATTGTGGAAACAGTAACTTCTGTCATCAAAGAAGCCGAAGCCAACTAATCACCAGTAACACTTGACATATCGTAGATAACAGGAAGCTCAAAGCATTTATCACAAACAATACTCGTAATTTGTTTGTTAAATAGAATCAGCTGTTAATATCTTCAAAGCAAACTAAAAGATAACATGGTGTATTTGGGGGCTTTGAAGTTCTCTAACAGTTTCATTTTCCTTGACATTTTGGTACTTCTTCAATTATACGTTTGTGTATTTGTGGTAAGCAGACTTGACTGTACATGCCAACTTTATTGTAAAGACTTGACTGTAAATGCAGACTTGATTGTACATGCAGAATATTTGACCTGGTGAAATTAGCCATAGAAGCTAGTAATGTTATTACTGAAAGTTACTCCTTCGAGAAAACGCATATCACAATTCGAAATGAAAATGTTACGTCTTCTCTATTAAATGCACCGTGACCTCTACGTACAAACGTGACCGCTACGTACAACTGTCGTTGGTACATATTTGTTTAACGGCTTCTCAGCACCATTTTGACCATACAACATGCGATCTGTAGGTCCAATCTGACATGTAGCGCTGTTACTGTAAATCGCCAGTGTTGACAATGATCGACCATTCAATTTTCGCGGGGAAGGGGTGGGTGGCGTGGGTGTGGCTGAGATCGTCTTTCTAGCTAGGATATTTTTTCTTTCACCTTAAGCTAATTTATTTGTGTCAACTGATAAAATGGATAAAACTGTATCTCTTCTCCTCAAATCAAAGTAAGAATATACATAACTGGCCACAAGTGTGTCGATAAATGTACGAACTGCTTGTTAATGAATAACTATTTGTATATTTACATGACTATTATCTTCAATAACAAACGGCTAATAAGAAGCGGCTCCTTCGATATAAGAACGACTCTTTCATTGTGCCAATTTTCATAATTCCTGCAGATGCAAGTCCGACAGCTTTGTAATTAACGAAACAATTTAAAGATGCATTAAACATAGATTTATCTTAGGAAATGACGCATTCTAACTTGAAAAGTGCGCCCCCTCGCACCAAAAATGCTCACTGGTATGTAGAAATACATTCTGTACACCTACCACGAGAAGACTGGCGAATGACTTCTAGTGAAATATGGTTGTGTTGTTATTGTAATTTTAGGTAGACAAAAGAGAAGAATTTGTAATGTAGTTTCTAGACTCTGGTCAAGCATATTTATTACTTACGGTTGGGGTCTAGCGATTTTTTGAAGGCGCTTTATTATTGTTCCCAGTGCAAGTATTATAGTACATATCATGAAGGGTTAATATTGTCCGATACCAGACTTGCATGGATCTATTCAGAAATAAAAACTTAGGAAACATCACTTAAGCTTTATAGGATATATGAATAAATTTGATATACCTATAATTAGCAGAAGGTCATGTGCCACTATCGTTTGTCAACCACCATTTAAGCCAACTGTCATCTTAATATATACATAACCAGTCTGTGGTGTTTAACACATTCATTCAATGTTACATCATGACAGATACCTGTATGCTGCGGTTTTATGTTTCAGGCCAATAGGGTAAAATAAATAAAATAAATAAAATAAATAAATAAATAAATAAAGAGAGAAAGAAAGAAAGAAAGAAAGAAAGAAAGAAAATGTTATCACATTGAAACTCAGAATCAGCTTAATAGTTTAACATTTGATAGTATGCAATCGTAACTGAACGTGCATATTATTTGATAAAATCAAATCATTAACCAATCAGAATTCTGATTTGACAAAGTCAAATCAGTGACAAATAAGACATGTGATTAGATGAAGTCAAAGTAGTGACCAATCAGATTTCTAATTGGAAAAAGTCATATCACTGCCCACCAGCCGTCTGATTTAATGATTCGGACGTGTGATTGGAGGAAGTCAAATCAATGACCAATCAGATTTTAATTGGATAAAGTCATATTAGTGACCAATCAGACAGTTGATTGGATGAAGACAAATCAATGACTGAATCAGACATCCAAATTTTTAGTAAAGTCTGAATTCAGCGTGAGAATTTTTGCTTTCTTTCTTTCTTTGTAAACCCGTGACTATGTGTTTGGATTGCAAGACTTGAGTATGTTCTGTGATCCTCGTTAAAAATTGGCGCAGAAGAAATATTTCCTATTTAAATAGTTAGTTTAATTTACTACATATTATGACATTGCAGCGACAGTAATTTTTTTAAAATAAAAGCAGCTGATTGTTTATTATCTTGGTCATTATTAAATAACGAATGTTAGACAAACGACATAATGCACCAATTATAATAAACAATCGTCGTTTCACCTAAACACGAATTGTAAGACGCGAATAACGTTAACAGCAACAAAAGATAACACCTGCATTTCGCAGCTTTGAAAACAAGGCTGATTTGCACTTCAACACATTTCTCAGTTTATTCAGTCAGACACTATACTTGAAGTTTAGTTGCGTGTGTGCAACGTTAGTATTTTATGTCAGTCTGGCAACAGAAAGCGATGTTTTTTTTCTCGGTGACTGTCTGAACATGCCAGTATTAATTTTGTTTCATGGAGAATACTTTTGCTTATCATCCCGTTAAATTAAACATTAGAAGCATCTCTTCACATTATTGATAGTTATGTCTAGAATGGTGCTCTATTTTCTTTTCTCCAAAGCAGACGAAAATAATTTCTTAAAAGCCGTAGTGTATGTAAACAAAGTGGAAAAACGCAAATGAAAATGCACACAGATGTTCAGCCTGCACAGTGAACTCGTTTGCAAAACTAAAATCAAGTCGTGTAGCCATGAGGTGTTTTGTCTACCCCACCCCTATTATCAATACTGTTTAAGATCATAGTTGGTGTAAAGATACTGTATCCTCGAACACTAAAGTACTGTGTTATTTTCCTTTACCGAACTGGATGCTTCAACTCATGATATTTGAACCACTGCAAGTATGATTTTTATGATTTGAACAAGAGAAATGTTTTTCTTCCCGCTTTGTTTAGCAGTACGGTTTTAAAGTTTGTCTTGTAGACCGAGAGACCATATGTTGTGCTCTGCTAGTGTTATTACGAATCCAGTTTCGACGTCATCGTCTTTTTATGGCAAAATTCATTATTTTATGAGGCTAGATTTAGAACTTTGTGTGAACAGCTGCACAACACGAAATTCCATTACCGACAAACACGATTGAACCTATAAGTTGTTCAGCATAATGGAAAATAGCAGAAGCGTATACACGCTGTCTTGCTTGTTTTAAATAATAATTTCTCGACAGTTTGTCATATATCATACATGCTGCAAGATACTCAGTCTACAAGACAGCCTTTTCCTATGAATCGATTTAATATTGACAAATTGATAACGAAAATCTATAAAATATGTGCGATCTAAGTGAAAAGTTTGAAACAATAATCCATTACTTTTCAATGAATGTCATTTTGACTCGTCACACCGCCTGTTCTCCTTTTCGATCCCACCATTTGAGTCATTTAATCAAGTCTCCCTATTTACATTAAGGATTAAATTATGATAAAATAGGTCTGTATATTGAATGTATGGCTCCATGTAATAAGCCTAAAATGAAGTTACCTTTTACTTGAAGGAGAACGGCCGCATAAACACGTGCTAGAATAGATCAACAGTTCATTCTAAATCGTCGCTAGTACAGACACGACAAAAATTAAAGTAAATTTTAAATTACAGTTTATGTAAAAGTGAAATGTATTGAGTCTATCAGATGTCAGTGACATTTGTCCTCTCTCTCTCTCTCTCTCTCTCTCTCTCGTTTCAAAGTTCACTGCACAAAATTCGGCGGTCACAGTAAGAGAACTCAGCATTTTTCCTGACATGAAAATGGAGTAAACTAAAAAGACCGGCAAGTTATTCACCGCTGTCATAGAATGTATGTAATATTTCACTGTGTGTCAGATCAGTAAGTGGAGGAGGGAGGATACCAATTTCAATACAATATTTATAAGTTACTGCATTTGTATGGGAAAATATGAACGAGTTTTTCGGATGGAAATACTGCACGACCTTGGAAGTACAGTATATCCATCCGACAAAACGAGTTCATATTTTCCCATACAAATGCAGTACCCTTTTTATTATACGCTCATTTTCTTATTCTACCAATGGCTTAATTATATGAACAAAAATACACTGCAAGAAACAAAGTAACTGAATGTATGCCGTATTCCAAACTAAATACACAAGGGCAGATTCATCATTACACAACAACAACATTATTAATGCGCACTTAACTCCGTCCATATAAATTTGAACTTAGTCGCGCACTAGACATAACTTTCGAAATAAAATAGCGTTTTGGTCTACTTAAAATTGAAATTTGGAGTCATATTGTAAATGAATGTGTATCGCAACAACTTTCCCATTTGATCTGGAATGAATAGATTTTGGTATTTTTGTCAATTCTACAAAATTTCATGAATATGGACTGGATTTATCTGTGCCAATTCTACATGAAGTACATCGGATTTCAGCAGCGCGTTGGTATCTGCAAGTGTGTTTCTGTTCTGTCATTGAATGTTTTAAATCATAATGTAGGAAAATATTAAGTCTTTCAATTGGAATTATCAAAAAGATGCTATCTAATATAATGTTTATTTCATTTTGAGTGCAGTAAGGAGGATGTAATTGCCCTTGGAATATAGTCGAAATTACAGTACAAAATCGAAATGTGTAATCAAGCTTGAGAACCTATGACATGGCTCATGTAATTCGGATTTGCAGAACTAAGAATGTACATTTTGAGGAAATTCAGGATGTAAAACTGTAAGTATATTTTTTTCCATTCTTATTACCAGCTAAAGAAGACAGTTTATGCCTTGTCACTTGCAGGTTAATTGTAGGTACCCATCAATTCTATGAAATATGGCGTCTATCTCGCCTAAATCCGAAACATTGTATCAAGAAAGTTAACGTGGAGTGTGGCAAAGCATCTGGTATGTGGCAGTCCACAAAACATCTGCTTTAGTTCATTCAGAAACAAATTAAATCAACCGAAACGTAAAGCGCCTACTACGTGAGTGTACATAACTTGTTTACAGAGTGCTTCCTAATACACTATTGGGCAAACGTGAGCACAACATGAAGTGCGCGTGATTGCAATAAAGTAAACTACTGAACGATTCTGACAATGTAAAGTTAACGGAGAACAAAAATGAGCATATAATAAATAATTTTTATAACAGTGTTTTCCTTAAAACAAATAAATTTTAAAGAAAAAATGACGGATTGAAGTAACTGTATATAGGTAAACAGTGATTTGTATAACGCAGCAACTCATATAGCTCTAAATATTATTTTCGTATGAGTAGTGTCCTCTTGGCAATGAGTTTATATACTTACCTTGAGTAGATACCTCTTGGTTGTGGGAGAAACTTTTACAATTTGAGATAGTAAGGTCAAAAGATAAAAACAAACAAAAATTAATGATTAATTAAAAACACTAATACTGTCGTTATATGTATCCACTCTGTGCACACATACCCACAATCGTGTGTGGGAACGTTAGAACAACTCGTACTTTTGCTAACCTTGAAACCTTACTACTATAACAATCTTAATAATTGTCAATGATTTTAATAGAGCCATAAATAGTTCTTTTAAAAAATCGACACGTTAGACTCTCGAAAACATTTAATTCTATATCAATCAATAACAGCAACACAAAATACTCTCGACGTTCGAAAACACCGTGCTATTGTAACATTAAAATGCAATAGCACTGATAAAATAAGTTGAAATGTTTCGAATAATATATATATATATATATATATATATATATATATATATATATATATATATATATATATATATATATATATATATATATATATATATATATATGCGTGTGTGTGTGTGTGTGTGTCACAAGGCTATACTGTTACAAACTCAACAGTTACTAGAAAGATGGAAACATTCATGAATTTAACACAAAAGCAACAGTTTCTGTATCAAATGATTTGTTGGGGGTTGGGTGGTATTTAAAAGTACAGACGCTATGTTCGAAGCCTATTGCTATACACGCAAACTTTCAAGGGAATATTAAATGTTTCTTTGTCAATATAAACATTAAAGCAATATCCACAATGTTTCTAAAATGATGCAGATTGCAATCATTGATCACAAAACAATGATAAGCCACATCAACTTTCACAGCTAGATTGTCAAGACAGATGATAAGCCACATCAACTTTGACAGCTAGATTGTCAAGACAGAGGATAAGCCACATCAACTTTGACAGCTAGATTGTCAAGACAGAGGATAAGCCACATCAACTTTGACAGCTAGATTGTCAAAACAGATGATAAGCCACATCAACTTTGACAGCTAGATTGTCAAAACAGATGATAAGCCACATCAACTTTGACAGCTAAATTGTCAAGACAGATGATAAGCCACATCAACTTTGACAGCTAGATTGTCAAGACAGATGATAAGCCACATCAACTTTGACAGCTAGATTGTCAAGACAGATGATAAGCCACATCAACTTTGACAGCTAGATTGTCAAGACAGTGCAGTATCACGAAATAATAAATTACATATTTAGTTAAATACACACAATTTTGTTCATTTAAATTTATAGGACTATTGGACTCGTAAATTTTACCACATCGATCTGCAACGATTCCAGAAAAACATAGATATACTTTCTAAGAAATAAAATGAGATTTAAAACTGCACGGTGTCTCATTATACACAGTAGCCGTTTTTGAAACAAAAACAGTTTTTTTTACAACAATCTGAAATCATTCAAACCTTTGACATGATTCGAAAGATGTTGCGAACTGGTGAAGAAAGTCCCAGTTAAAGATCGATGTCTTGCTGACTTGTTGATAAAGCCTGAAAACAATTTGTCAAGTATACATTATTCTCTGGACGTTTATATGTCCTTTTAAATATCTCATAAAGATCACTATATATTTACTGCGATTCTTAAAGTAATGCTGCTTGCACAAACACTATTTTGTTGTTGAATAAAAGTAATCGACACATAAAAAAATCTTTTATTTTGAAATAATGTTTAACTGAATAATCTATTTACACACGACACAGGCAAGTTAGAAAAAGAATTTTATTCAGAATAGTCTGTGTCTATTCGCATGGATGACCAGTGGCAGATGGACGTTAATAATATGCAAATAAATGAAAATAATATCATGGTTACATTTTGACAGTAAATGAAACCATGTGAAGAAGAAAAAAACATGGTCTCTGAGGGTAAAGCGAAATAAGAAGAAGAGACACACCATGTTTCTGAAAAATCTTCAAAGATAAAATTCTTGAATAGATATAGTTAGATGATAGAAAAGGAAAGATACAACAGGACAATTAAAGGTTTGAATGAAAAGGCTAAAAGCATTGCCAGTTGCTCTAACAAAAAAAAACCGCTGTAGTGGCAAGGTTTAACAGAACCCTAAAGACTAGAATGTGTTTGTATTTTACTCAAAATGAAACTATAATTGGACTGACAAAATTTTTAACAAAGACTGGAATGTGGTTGTATTTTACTCAAAATGAAACTATAATTGGACTGACAAAAAATTTAACAAAGACTAGAATGTGGTTGTATTTTACTCAAAATAAAACTATAATTGGACTGACAAAAAATTTAACAAAAACTAGAATGTGGTTGTATTTTACTCAAAATGAAACTATAATTGGACTGACAAAAAAATTAACAAAGACTGGAATGTAGTTGTATCTTACTCAAAATGAAACTATAATTTGACTGACAAAAAATTTAACAAAGACTGGAATGTGGTTGTATCTTACTCAAAATGAAACTATAATTGGACTGACAAAAAATTTAACAAAGACTGGAATGTGGTTGTATCTTACTCAAAATGAAACTATAACTGGACAGACAAAAAATTTAACAAAGACTGGAATGTGGCTGTATCTTACTCAAAATGAAACCATAAATGGACTGACAAAAAATTTAACAAAGACTAGAACTAGTTGTATCTTATACAAAATGAAACCATAAATGGATTGACATTGTAACAAAGACTAGAATGTGGTTGTATCTTACTCAAAATGAGACCATAAATGGACTGATATTTTAACAAAGCTAATTTATGGAAGAAAACAGATCTAAAGTATCCATCAAACTTTTCTGTTATTTAACAATTGATACAATCGGAACTCCAAAATTATAAACCGGTGTAACATTTATAATTTCAAAATACAAAACAATATTTGCAAATTATACCTCAATAACTTTGCCAGGCAAATATTTAAAACCAGGCAAGTAATCTTAGGTAATCCTTTTGTGAACAAACTGGAAGACTTAAAGGTTATGGATACTGTTGGCATGTTTTACGAGCAACGTATATTTTTTAAAACAACAAACAGGATTATGTATACAAAATTGAAAAGATCTTGCAAACCACGAGAATCAAAGGCCAACGGTATGCACTTGTCAAATGGAAGGACGGGGGAGCCGGGTTACGATAAATCGTACAAATGTTGTGAGCAGAAGAAAACCTTAGTAAAGTAAACCAAATGCTAGAGCACAATATATAAACAGCAGTATCAAAGAACATTATTTTATTTATATTTAACTTGCATTGTTTGTTGGGTTTTTCAGTGATTATGTTACGTATATCTGGTTTTGTACCTGACCTTAGTCGAAAAATCAAGTTAATGATCTACTTAACCAGTGACATTTATTTTGTAAACAACACATAGCTATTATTTCTCTATGATTATAGATTAAATATTCAGATCATTATTAAATGTAACATGTTCACTTCAGTTTGAATTAAAGATATCTAGATTCTGACCTTAGAAATTCCAGAAAAGACATTTTCCATTAAGTTGACAGAGTATTCCAGAAAATGGTAATTGCGACTTTTAGTTAAAGTGAATGGGAATATAAACTTGTTTACTTAGGGATTGTTTATTCTTGCCTTAACGTCCGAAGCGGAATCAGTTTTAGTATTGTCTTCAGTTCTTAATTTGAGTGGATATATTGATTTCAATTATCATTCAATGGAATTACTAGGACCAGATCAGGTAAAGTGTTGGGCCTTGGTTCCAACTTTCAGAAGAGCACCAAAGCAAAAGGTTATGTGTCTATTTACTCAACGTGTGCATAATACCCAATAAACGTGCGCAAAAATAAAACGGTGGTCAAATTTCAAGTGACGGTGACTGTACGTTTGTGTTTATGTACTTTTGTTTGGGAGTTTTTTATCCGGAGGGACCGGAAGACCTGGAAACCCTTGGATTATCAGTGACAAACGTGACCCTGTCCTTCATAATGAAAAAATCGCCGTATTAAGTAAAAATTCCAAACCAGAAATGTTGACTGGTATTGACAAACCGTATTATGAAACAGCGTATCCTATGACCGCGGTTATTTATGCAATATCTCCAATGAATGATAAACCCAGCGTTCATGATCTAAAACCGATGAAATTGTCAAGGCTAAATTGTGTGGCAGAACGAGTAACGGAACATTTTACAATTTTAACTCGTGAAAATGGTTTAATGGATAATAGACGTAAAATAATAAATAATTGGGCAGAAATAGTTAAAGATACCGGAGCATCTATCAAAGACATCGCTGAGCTAGGAAAGAAATTAAAATTTCCAATAATGGTATAAAGAATAACCGAAGAGATGTTGTACGAATCAAAGTATAAATCGAAAGGAGCTTCAATTAAAATTATTGATCATAATGCGCATGCGTGGACTAATGCAGTAACAATATTTCCACGAAATTGCATTGTTAGATTTTAAGAAGCAGATATATTTTATTTTATTAAAGAAATAATAACGATCCTCAATCAGTATGGTTATGTCAGAGTTCCTATGATGGAAACTATGATCAGTTTGTACGACCTAATGGAGATATTTATCGCACGGAATATCTGCACGAAGAACTGAAAAATCTTGCGTCAAAATACACCCATGACGATGTCATGCATAAAAAGTTGCTCAGTAATTGTTTTACGATTCCATCAGTCGCGCCTCATTTTGCTAGAGAGACAAATTCGTGGAAGCCTACGATGTTTGATTTTTTTCAATGATATCAAATCGAGATGTGTCGAATATGGACACAGCGGATTATGGAAAACCAGATACGATTATAAGGATGTTATCTCGGTTGATATGCTTGCATGTTATCCGGGAACATTTTCTTGGAATGGGAGAGTGTTCTAAGTATTTTTAGCGATTTGGACATCAACACACGAGATGACCAGAGTATCAATAAATGACCATTACCAGATTTTGACCTGACTGTATTCGCTTGTATCGAGTTATTTAAGTTTGCCGAAGATCTTCATCAGATTTTGTTATGTCTGGTTTGGCAAACTTTTTAAGAAAAAATGCGATCACAAACAGTATTACGATATATACTCGATGTAAAAATACTGTGAAGCAATTATATCATATAGTTCGCTGAAAGAAGTTTGATCAAAAGAAATATTCTGATGATGAAAATCCTGACATGATCGATTTTGAGAATAAAATCGCAAAAGATCTTGGCAGAAAAATAATCGGTAAATTCACCCAAGGAAGATTGTATGATCATAAGCGACATTGTACAAGATTAATTATAGATGATGCTGAACTCGATTTTACAATTACTGATACAACGAATAGAAACACATTTATAAGTCTAAGTAATGTTAATTTATTAGACTAAAATTAAATTAGAGTTTCTGAGTTTTGCTGTCCGAGTCGCTACGGATTCATTTTATATCAATAAAAGATACAGGATTGCTAGAACAACTACATATCAGCACTTGTGCATCATGGGGTGAATGGAGAATAAAACAAGGAAATATACTTACTCTTTCTGAATCCGCCGACGTTGAGATTAAGGGTATTTATTACCAAAAAAAATCAATATTAAAATTGTCAGCCGCGTCATCAGTATATGATCATGTGACCAGAAATAACTGGTTATCTCAATGGACATGAAGGTTCCGGCAAAACAACTCATGTGATTGAATTATTTCGGAATTTTAATATATTTGTATTAACACCTACACATAGACCCGCAAAACAAATGAAAGAAAGAAATATTAAATCATGCACTTATCACAAATTCTTTCTAAGTAAGGGAGATAAATGGACTCATGAACGAATGGGCGAGAAATATATTCCAAGGATTATTGTTTGGGATGAAATATGCACTGTTTCATTAGCAACATTAAAAATATTTCATGATTAGTTATTGACAAAAAATACCGCTATAATAATGTGTGGCGATCAAGGTCAACCACCGCCTTTTGTTGGATTGTCTCCACATAAATGGATGAAAAAACTGGTGGATTATTATGAAGAAATAACTGATGATCATAGAGCACTTGATAAAAAATTAAGAGAGCTTAGAAAATTAATCAGACTACAACCGAACCAAGTTCAGTGTGAAATAATGCGCGAGATAATTTCAGAAACTCCTATAAACAAATTTTGGAATTTATGGAGACCAAATGATTTGATAGTTCCAAGTAGAAAGATAGTTCGTGATAAACTTCAACAATTATTTTTGTTACGTAAAGAAAAAAATTTAAATCTACCCGTACCATTGAATTATCGACCAGCAGATATGCGAAGACAAAATATTGAAGTTGATATACCAGGATCGTCAAAGAAACAAAATCTTGTACTAAATTATATTGTCTTAGTTCCTATCAGTGAAGTTGAGAGCGCGTTAACTATGGACAAAACTTCATGGACGCTAGGATACGCAATGACCATTCATCACAAGGATTAACCATCTCATAAAAATGTCTGGATCGTCGATGATCGTATCGAACGGTCAAACTTAGTTTATCTCAGTGTCTCGAGTCAGATGAATATCTCGGCTGGGGAGGGTTATTACAGACTTTACAGAAACTGCTGGTAATTGCGATAATGTTATTGATAATGATACAGTAAGAAAAGAATTAGTTATAAACAATGTGCCAAAAACTTAAGCGCGACTTTAATCTCGATATTAAATTTATTATGACGCTGAAACAACAGTAGAATAATCATTGTGCAAGTTGTAGCACAGTAATGTTGTGGCAATATTCAAATGATAATCCAAGACAGTTTACCATAGAAAGAATTAATAGTAGTCTTAGTAACACACGTGAAAATGTGATGCTGACCTGACTTGAATGTAATCGACGTCGAGGTGCTAGTTTACAAAAGTGAATGCGGTGGTAATTGTGTACCTTCAGCAAATACTTGTCACTGTTCACGTACAAATCCACGTTGAGGAGCAGTTGAATCGAATCTGTAGATTGCAGTTCTACCCACAGATCTTACCACGCTTGAAATTGTATGTGTCGTCACACTCGAAATAGGATCAGTCGCACTTTTTTTTAAACCACCAGAATCATATCAATCTCTTACAGTAACATTACCTAGTACTGGTTGTTTTGAAAAGTCATGTCGTATTGGTATGTTTTTGTTGTTGTTGTTGTTGTTTTTGTAATTGCATTAACGGGTTTCATATAAATTGCACTAGTAATTTCATTATTTAACGCAGCTATCACACTTGGTACTCTTGCAACCCATTCGTGGGATCTCATATCTTTCTAAACATTTCTTTTGCACATTGATATCCAAATAACAGCTCACAATGAATTGCACTATGTCCTCGTCTTATTCTGATGTTATGTTTTTTTCATCAGAGATGATACTGCACTAAGACATTCCTTGCCAGGATCAACCTGTAGCAACTGTGGCCACCGCAAGTGTCCTCGTTGATAAATTTGTTCAAAAGCAGATACAACTTCAGCTACTGTTTTAGCTGATACTTATTGACGTCTATCAATTTTAACAGTATCGTGTGGTAAAAATAAAATATCTGCTTGATGAACTTCATTATGAATGCTGACATCAAAATGTGCATGCTGAATTTTTTAGGTGATGGTAAATAAATTTACTATATTGCCTGTCCTGTAAACCAATTTGCAGCAACAGAACGTGTAACATGTGCTGCATCAGCAAGTTTACTAATCACTGCTCTACCCCTCCAATATCCTCTTGGGCTATAATAAATCGATTCCATCATTTTATAATAATCGATTGATTAATTACCAGTTCCTAATACTAGTTTACCTTTCATCGCAGATCTTACCAACCAATTAGCTAATAATTCTCTTAAATATTTTTTTTTCTTCATGGAATTTAAAGAGTGAATCAACTTCACATCTGCAATATGTCATTGCTGTAAATCTTTACTTTTCTGAGCTATATCATGAACGTGACATGCTTGATCAATCACATTTATTGGATACTCTCCTGGTCTTGGTTGATTTCGCTCGTCAAGTCGGGTTCCAGGACCACAATAATTATATCCTGGAAGATGTTTTTATCTCCTGGCTATTTAAACCATGGAGTTACTGGTAAATTTCCTAATGAAGCAGCGATATAACCACCTGTCTTCATACAACATGAAATTAATTTGTATTTATTTGTACATTTCACACATTTACCTGTAAGTGCATGCTTTTTATTTTTTGTTATTATTGTTGTTAATCCACTTGTGGGGGTGGATGCTCTACATCGAACACAATATAATTCCATATTATTTAATATAATTGTAAAACATGGATGACATTGACTTCTCAGCAACACTAAAGCAAGAGCCAGTAAAACATCATCCACTGCTACCAAATTCTATCAGAGCAAATTATCTGGTAAAACGCAATTATTACTTAATCTGATAATGAGATGGCTCAAATGGAATAAGTTGTATTTAGTAGCTCCGTCACTTAATGATCACAGATGTTTTGATGTACAAACATTTTAATGAAGATGCAAAATTGTTGGACGAGGACGGCAATAATATTATTAATTTTATCACTGATATTGATGAAGCCCCATCTGTAGATGACCTCAATGGATTTATTAATCTCGTAGTATATGATTATGTAATGCTGGACAAACAATCAACTCCAGCTAGAATATTTTCTCAAGGCAGACATAAAAACACGGATGTGATTTATGTTACTCAGTGATATACACAAATACCTAAAGTAATCAGAGATAACTGCAATATTTTAGTTGTGTTTAATGGAGTCAATACACATACTCTGCAAAATATTCATCAGACTTGGTGTTCAGGGGATATGGACATGATCAAGTTCAAAACTTCTTTTCAAAAGCACAGTCTACTCCACACAGATTTATAACAATAAATTTACATGATACTCGATTGCGATATCGTATAGATCTTGATAAAATCTTTGGTTGCAAGATTCATATAATAATGATTTAATTACTCACACATTTACAGCAGCACATTTACTCATACCTCATGGACAGGGTACTAACATGAGCATATACGTGTCAATGGAGCACCCAGCGCTCCTTTAGCCTAATAATAATACTTCGAACATATTCCTTGCATATAATGAAATAAATTGATTAGTCTTCTTATTTAATACCGGAAGTATCGAAAATCATTGTAGAGATAGTTGTAAAATCTCGTTTACCTTTTTTAGCCGATATTTTCGTTTAGATAGTCCGCCATATTAGTTCAAATAATGATTACTTCCGTTCTCAGCTTTATTTGTTTGTGTCCCATATAAGGACACTGATGCCTTATTTGGAAACATAAACAAATCGTAGTAAAAATTTGGCGCCGTTTGAGTCAGAAATTCTACACATTAAAAGTAAATACCAGTTATCGGCAACTTTGAAATTCCACCAAGAAGCAATTATTCGCCACTTGATTGATAATAACATAGCGTAGAATATCCAAATATGGTCTGGCAATCCTTATGTAGAAAAGGGGTCACGGCGAAAGTGTCGCACTATCTGTCATGGCGGACAGGGTGAGGTTAGTGTAACCATGCCAATTTATTTTATCGTATAAGGGTTTAATAAATCCAAAATAAGTCAAACTTCTTTGACATGATTATACTTGTGTAGTAGATTTCTACACTGTATGTTTTTCTGACTTTAGTGATGATTTTTTTTGCTCCATTACATGATATGGGATCAGTTCGTAGCCTCAACCAGAACAAATCAAGTTGAGACTATGACATCATAGTTAGGGTGCGACCACAAACGAGTGTTACGTTGGGAAAACAAAAACGATAAAGATAAAGCAAGAAAATAAACTAACCCAATTACAGAAACTCTCAGTTTTATTTAGAGGCTTCAGTTTGACGTTATTGACCATTTATTTTCATTTCCATAGCAAGCTTTATTTTTCGAAAATTGACTTTCCAGCAAGTGGTCTGTTCACCCTCTCTGCAGCTATACAAAAGGTATTCTGTTTGTTGAATAAGCTCTCAAAAGATTGTTTTTGCTAAAAATTTTACTTTCATTTTCAACCAATCCTGGCCAGCTAAACCCATATATACTCCATTTTATGTTCACCCATGTCAAGACTGGTTCCCATTTTTCCTTATCATTAATATTTTAAGTCCTATATCCACCCTTGATTTACTTCACTGACTTAGGAATTGTGGTAGAATGCATAAGTAAACAGTTACATTGTTAAAGAGTGCATTAGGGAACATTAAATTATATTACCAAGAATTCCAGGCAAAATTTATGTATCAGAGTTTCATTTCAGAAATATAATTAACAAAATTAACCAGTCAAATCAAGAGTTACTGTTTTTACTATCACCATTTCATTTATCTCTCTTCAATTTAGGACTGAAATGTAAAGGTCAAGGTGGCAATCTACACGTTCATATTTTAATAGAAAAGGAGATATCAATGACAGAAACTGCCTAAAACTCATCCAGAACACTTATAACTGAAAAGTAAAGTAAGGTAAGCATACCGTATATTCCCCATATAATATCCCCAATCTTATTCCTCACCTCCCCTTTTTTAAGACCAGAAAATTTAAGACTCGGTGTAAAACCAGTCCTTGTCAATACCTGTCTGCTTCAGATCCATGACTACAACAAAATGCTGGTGTAGACTCCGTTGATCAGGCTGCGACAGTGTTTATATCACTGTGTAAATTACTAAAGTCACAGGCATACATGTAGTGTTAAACATGACACAATAGCTGGATGGCAAGTTCAAAGACTTGCCAGTCTAATTTCACCGAGCTGCTTATTGGGAAAAAGTCCTGATTGATAGATCTTTTTAACTGTTCTGACATTTACAGTGATTGAATTCCGTGGCATAAATACCTCCAGATGTATATGTGTCATTATCAGAGTACATTAAAAAGAACAACTTTAGCTGTGCTCTAATAAATGCACCCCATTTGGATAATGTAACACCCCCGGGGTTTTATTTAGGGAATATATGGTATATATATTGTGCGTTGATGAATCTATATACAATGCTGCTGATACATACTATGTTTTTGGTTGACACTATTACACACAATGTATCTTCTTTTATATGCAACATAATTGTCATACTTTCCAATGCTAGTATTTATATTTTTCATGCTGCATCAGGCAACAGACCTTATTTTAATTTTTAATGTTCAAAAATGAACACTACCTCCACGACAATAAAAGCAAACATAAATAATCAAAAATCAACTTCCTACCAACCATTAGTAATTTTTAAACAGAAAGATTCCTTGCTCAATAACAGATCACCTCATTTTTAAACACCATAACACTAACCCCAAGAACAAAACTAAATAACAATAAACTTAATTAAGGTTAGATCCAATACAACATGAACCTAGTGTTGCCATTTAATTGATACTATACTAATTCTCATCCCATACTCTATCCCAGCTGAAGTCTACAAGGAAGGGGGCACAACCCTGATAGAAAGGCTCCACCAACTATTTCTACTGATGTGTATAATAGTGTATAAATTCTGATAAGATAAAACACCTGTGCCAGAACAACAGATGAATGTCTACCAGACATTATTGCATATTTTCACATTTACAGAATTTAAGCATGCATAGAAAGAGAAATAAAGTATAGCTAAATGATCAATGTGTTATTTGCATAGCAATATCTACAGATGGGGCCCCGAGTGGCCGAGTGGTCTAAAGCGCTATCCGTTATGGATCACTGCCATCTCACCTGTCTGCGTGGGTTTGAGTCTCGGATTAAGCCAATGTGGGTATGTGAGAAAGCTTGCCAGTAGCTTCTGGTGGGTCAGTGGTTCTTTCCGGGGTTTTCCTGGATTCTTCCTCCACCATTAATACTGGCCGCCATGTATAGCCTATCGTGTGATGAAAAAAGGCGTTAAACCCTACGACAACATATCTACAGACAAGCAGAATTATAAGACCTGTTTTCATTTCATTTCCAGTCATACACACTATAAGTATAGGCTTTCATGTCAGTTTATAGTTTCTTGTTTGCTTACACCCATAATGAGTACAGACATAAGTTGACAGTGAACAAAATTATTTGCAATAAAACAAAATGTGGGATTCGTCAATCTGCCTTTGTCGAACACTTTGTAAAAAGGACTGCATGTCTAAAAGACTGAATGTTTTTCAGTGGATGAATAAATATGGATTGTAATTCAACCTTTACTGTATATAACCTGGAATAAAATAGGATTTATTTTAATTAAAAAACTGAACTTCAAATATTTTAACAAGTTCTCAAGAAGTCGTAAAAACATGATATATGGGCCAGATGAGTTGAACCAGGAAGAAAAACATGATTTATGGGCCAGATGAGTTGAAAGTGGAAGACTTTCTCAGCAAGGCAATTGATTTTGCCCCCCCCCACCAGTTTGACCAGTTTTCTGATACCCTGATGAAAATAGTCTGTTTCCCTGACAAACTCGACTAAATATAATATAAAACCTGGATGACAATCAAACACAGACAAGCCAATTTTCCAGGGTTTACCTACAACAATCATATTTCCATAGTTTTTGCTTTTATTCCATAAGTCCGTATTTTAAGGATAAATTTCATAATACAGCAAAATGTAAGAAAGGTCTTCATAAAGCAAAATTATAGCATGTACACGTGGTCAGTAAAGAATCACCTGAATATACTAAAAGAAGTTAATGGCTAACAGAAATAGGTAATATGTATCTGTGATATGGATTTTTAACGTAGCTTTAACAATGTTTCAGTCATATCGCCACGATGTCTGCAGTGTGACAGTTTATAGTGATGTATAACATGGGGCATCATGCCCCAGACATGTAGCATGATGTCCCACCCAGTCACATTATCCTGACACCAGGCCGACCAGTCCTAACAATAACCTCTTAACGCTAAGCGCCAAGCAAGGCAGCTGTTAGTACCATTTTCGCAAGTCTTTGGTATGACTTGGCCAGGGATCGAATCCATGACCTCCCGCATCCGAGGCAGATGCTCTAACAACTAGACCACCAGAGCAGTAACAAAATAGTTATAAAATTACATTTTGGCATGTAATACTGGATAATCACTGAATACAATTTATACCAGGTCACACTTATATTTAACACAATACTAAACTGTTGGGCAGGTAATAAGACCAATATACATCTCAAAAGACTAAAACAAAAGAAGATAAAAAGGGAATTTTTTATCTTAGAGAGAATAAAGAGTGAAATAGTTAGAAATTCAGTTGGAGTATACTTCCATGTGTGAGAAAATTGCACAGAAATGCTCCAAATGTGGAAAAGGCACAACTACACAACGGTTTTGTAAGACCTCCAAAACAAGTGTGCATTCTAAGGGGCAACTTTACCATGGATGGAATTTAGCATTAAATCCTTGTCAAGGTATATCTTTCTTGTCTAACACCATGGTGGCGAGATGAAATATTTGCACTTTTATTGCTAAGAATCAGCTTGGGAATGGCTGTATCTGCAAGGTAATGTTTACACTTTTAACGTATTAGGATCGGGTAATGTATCTGCATAAGAAACATACTTATATCCAGTATTACATATTTGATCCAACTCCCCAGGAAGCATAAAAAATACATCAGATGCATCAATCTTAAAAATTTTGAGTTGCGCCAAATCAGGATATGAAGGAAACCACACTGAACATTTTTTCAGAAGTCTTCCCCCTCCCTTTTTACTGTAAATATAAGAGTGAATTTCACACCTAAATTTTCAGTTCTAGAATAGGTATAATAACATGAACACAAGGACTGCCTTATGTATGAAACTTTATTAACATAAAAATCTTATACTTCGTAAGCATATAAACTGAAATGACTTTTATCAGATGGTTTTGATAATTCTCTGTCTTTTACTCCATTTCCTCTCTATGTTCAATGTAAATTCAAATAAGAAGAGAAAGATCGACAGATTTTTTAGGTTTATACTGTATTGGTTGTTTTATTATTCTATCATACTAATCCATCAGATTAATGTGAATTCTGTTATTTTTATGGGTATTAATTTTCATTCTCTGGGGGCTTAATTTTCATATTTTGCAAAATATTACATTTTTTGTCAGTACATAAATTTGTTGATCATCTTCAAGTCCTGCTGTTGCCAAAGAAGAGTCACTGCTTACTGGGTTGTTAAATTCATGGTTTGTAACAATCCAAGAAAACAAGTAAATCCAACAAAGAAGTCAATTCATAAACACAGTGCTAAGTCTTTCCTGAATGGAAAGATTAAGCATTGCTAGGTGTTCAGCCATACAACGTACAACTTTACTGATGTACAAGCTAATTATCAACACTCCCACATTTGATATGAATTGAAAATGAATGGTTGCAATCATTATTGAAAATGTATTTTCCACATACGTTCAGATCACTGAGAAATAATATATGTATGTCCGTTCTATATTTGCAAATTTTATTTCCTTTTTCTGTGCTTTATGAGAATTTTCACTTATTCTTTGAATGGGACATGTGGTACACAATTATTTACTAATTAATAAATACTGTAGGTGTCAAATAATAAAGTTCCAAATTATACCTGCACCACAAACTGTTTATAAAGAACTGTAGATAATGACCCAGTCAATACAAAATGTACATAAAAGGGTGATAATTCTTTTGAATTTAATTGTCCTATAATGAACAGCTGTTGTCCCTCACTGAGCCCTAAGGGCAGCCCTCCTTCCAGTGACAGCCTGGAAACCAGATTTGATGCTCTGGACTGAACACCGCGAACCACAGGTTTCACACTGAAGGAAGAAAAGACGCTCTTCTTTTTGAAGCATTGTGTCTGGAGACTTGCATGTATGGCATGTGACATATTCCTCTGAAAATGTAATGGAATATGCATGAATATTTTTTCTTCTTTTGAATCCTGGAATCAAATAGGTTGTACTGTGTGCAAACATACAAGCACACAAGGAAAAAAAAAATGAAAATCTTCCCAGAGTGCTATGTTAAATTATTGTGCACAGAAAACCATATATGATTGTTATTGCAATATGATCAGTTACAAATCAGCACTATCAATAGGATGTCTGGAGTTGAAGTCCTGAACTCTTTACTGCAATTTTTTTTTAAATCTCAACTTCATTCTTAAGAGCTTCAAACATTGTTGACACCGTAACAATGCTTGGTTTCATTTTGCATTCTTTTAAAAATATTCTATAATTATTAATTGATGACAGATAAATAGAAGGATATTAGAACTCGCTACTTTTATATATTTGCAAGTTGTTATTAAAAGAACTTTGGCCACAAAGGTTATTTCCCACAACTTTGTTGCAAGATTTATTGGCACAAAATAAGAAGAAAGGAACTTTTGAATGTTTATTTCTATTTTGAAAATTACATCACCAAATTTTCATGAAATTGCATCAATCAATTTTTTATCATAATCAATCAAGCAGTAATGTTTTACTATATTAAAATATACGAACTAGTTACACACAAAAAATGTACTTCTACCAAATATGAAAACAATGATCCCTGAAAGGGACGGATTCTCTACTGAGCAAAAAGAATTTAAAAGAATCCCAGATAAGGCCATTTTTTCTTACTAATTGCTTAGTGTTCAAACCATCCCTGATCTTCATGAGTAAGAAAAAGATTTTCATGACCAGGGGTGAAACGATACACCTGTGCCGCATATCGATGTACATATGAACATAATGGTTTCGCCATCTTTGGAAGATAGGTGGTTCCCTTTTATGTATGTTGACATGCTGGTTGAAATTCCAGTATGCAGATTACAGATTGACATATACTTATCATGTATTTATATGCAATTCTCATCAATGACATGAAGAAGAAAATATACTTTCAAACAGACTACCTGTTGTTTGTCAGTGAGTTTTTTTCAACATTTTGGGCCATTTAATGGTGGCTCCATTTAACTCACTTTAGCCACCATACCCTAGGGTTCTTAGTCCATCAATGGCAAGGTCTGCTCATGCAGAGGTATTCAAATAAATATCTTTCCTTCTAAATTTAATTTTTTTCTTCCTTATTTATTTAGTTTATCTTAACCCTGATATGGATATATGGTTTTGTACTATATGACCTGCAGGGCTAAATTGATTGGAAAAAAATATAATGAAAATTGCATTCTACTGTCAAAATGTCTGTATTTGAATTACGTTCATTATTCTGCCCTTTCTACATTTAATTTCAAAATACTCCTGAAAAAGATATTGACCACCATGCCATGTATTTTTGTCCATCCCATAACATGCACATCTGACTCGTATATAACACCATTTTCGGGCTCAAAATCACTCACTGGTATCTTCATTAACACTTTCCCAGCTCCGATAATCTGATATACTTCATAACTTCAAAATTTATTGTCATAATCACTATCATCAGCCAGTATTTGCCAAACGAAAACATAATGAACCACACCGGGAATAAAACATTTTGAGTTTTCTAGGTACCCCATATTTGAAACAAGCATTTGCAGAATGTCCTTGATGGTTCAAACTACGCCATAATGCTTGTTCCAGGACACAATGTGCCAACCAAATTTAGTTTAGCAGCCATTCATGTCATGCCTGAAGAACCCAGATGTGTAAACAGTTGCCTACCTGAAAAACGTGTCGTAACAAGAACAGTTAAGTAAAAATTGTATACTTCACTGAGCACATTTTTATATGTGTGACTTTCAATTAATTGTGGGAGTTCTTGTACATCACTGTTCTCCACTTAGGACCACATAAAATCATGAATCTTTTGGTGAAAATTCCACATGTATATGACCATTCATCCAGGAGATGGAGCAATTAAGATATTCCATAAGAAGTCATCTAACGAAAACCCTATGCTGATGTGACCTTTCATTTAGGAGAAAGAGCAAGAACAAAGTTTTCAAGATGGCTTCCATAGTGACCATATTGGATATCAGATCAGCAAGATTTTCATTTAGGGCCAACCAGACATTATAAAGCCCTATGTTAATAAACCATCTTTTCTGTTACTTGGTTTCACACTATAGAGTTGTGACTTCTAGTAAAGTCTCCAGATCCAATGATGTGTATTCCATATATACATGTTGCTGTGCAACTGATGCCAGACCAATGATGTGTATTCCATATATACATGCTGTTGTGCAACTGATGCCCGATCATGATGTGTTCATAAAGGTAAAGGTGTATCATGTGAAAGCACTGATAAGAAGAACACCACGTTTTCTTAGCATTTCATGCTTACTTGATGCAGGACCCTTGATTCTTAAGAGACCTTATATATAAGTACATGTATTATATACCTAACATCTATAAAAAGGAATTTTTAACACAAGAACTTGTACAGCATATGCAATTCAAATGTTCAAGTATAGCTGACATAAAATATTCTTCACATCAATTTACATCAAATTATTTCTCAAGTTAATCAAATGACAAGTTCAATTATAATTCATGGAAAAATGTTTCCGCCAGACAAATTAAATATAGAAGAATTACATTTTTCTCTATCTACCAAATGCCTGTCCAACTGCTTAGATTAGATGAAGCGTCTTTCTTGAAAGAAGGATGTACATTTTGTTCCCAGAGGAAACATTTTTGGTCATTGACAAAATACTGAAATTTAGGTAAATATTGCTACTCAAGAAAACTCCAAGTGTATTAAGGAACCCTCTCACTGTAAGGGGCTCCCACTTAATATTTAATTATTTACTATGAACTTACCATTTGCTTACCATATCAGTTGCAAACATATAGCTGTATTAGTTTCATAAATACAATTTTCAACTTAAATAGCACACTTGTCTACATATTAAGTTCGTCGTGCAACTCTTTTCTAAATTTCTGCAATTTTGGAATCAGGAAACACCCGTTTGAACAAAGGACCAACGTAGCCTTCTACTGCTCTAGTCCGTGTTCTATTAAGAACTTGGTAAATAACACCTCTGCATTTATTAGTTCTGCTTTAAAAAAGTTACAAGTTACCTTAGTATTGGAGTTTTAAAACCACAGGAGTATATGTTTTATCAATAAAGTATAGCAAAATCTCTGACAACATGAAATCACCTTATATGAATGAACATTTATATTACCAATAAGGTGATTTCATGCTGTCAGATTTTGCTGTATTTTACTGATAAAACATCCGACTCCCGTGGTAAAATGAGCCAATTCAAGATTTTTTTAAATGGCTGCAATGGTGGCCATACTAGACCATATTCATGTGGAAATTCAATTCCAGCAAATTTGATGATGGCACCTGTGCCATCCTAATTAATGTCCATTTTTATTTAGGACCAACTACACTGCATAAGAAGTCATATGGTGAAAAGTCAATATGACTTTCTGTTCTGCTGGAAAAATGATTACAAACGTTCAAGATGACTGCCATAGTGGTCATAACGAATATTAAATCAGAACAAATTTCATTTAGGAATAAAACAGACATCAAAAGTCTTTTAATGGAAGAATTTTGAGGACATCACCAAATTGGAATATTCCCGGTGTATCTGATCATTTGTGCATCAATACTGCACATAAATTACAAAAATCAACCACTCCTTGATAGTTTGTAAGAAATTTTCAAAAACCTTGTTAACTCATTAACCCCATGTGCTACATTTATCCGCTATGAGGTTGTACACTATTTCCGAGCTCTGTAGTGTCTAGGTCATTTAAGATACACCAAAGTGGGTGGTATTTGAAAAAAGTAGACAGACGTAGTTCTACAATGATACCAAAAATCTGGATTTTATTCTTGCATTACAAAATAGAGGGAAAAACATTTTTTAGAACACAATTTTTTTACACCAAGAACCTATCAACTGTTGGAATCGAAATTTGGATTTTGTGGTCTTAAATAAAAATAAGAGTTTTTGTTCTGAGGTCTATTAAGGCAGACTGGTCTGAAATGTACACAGAAAGTGTGTGATTTAGATTTTGTACGTAGCTTTAACAATTTTCCAGTCATATCGCTACTGTGGCAGTTTAAAGTGATGTCTAGCACTGGGGCATCATGCCGCAGACATGTAGTGTGATGTCCCACCCAGTCACATAATTCTGACACCAGGCCAACCAGTCCTAACAATAACCTCTTAATGCTGAGCACCAAGAGAGGCAGCTGTAAGTAACATTTTTAGAAGTCTCTGGTATGACTCAGCCGGGGTTCGAACCCACGACCTCCCGCATCCAGGGCAGACGCTCTAACCACTAGGCCATCAGAGCGGTCGTACACAGACAGATGAACCTATGGAAAAAGTAGGATAAGCTGGGGATTTTGGAGTAAACAGAGACCAGGACATGAAAATGATGGGTCCAATAAGCATAAAAATCCTCCAACTTTTACCCTTCTGCCATGCATGAATGTAATAACCAAAGACAACCATGCATCTGGCGAAATGAAAGTCTCTTACAAGCGGATGTATTTGGATGTTTTCAGAAGTAGCCCCCAAAATGCGTTTCCTACTCAAATTTCAGGTGAAAATGAAAAGATTCTCTAGGGTTAATGAAATTATGAAAATCCTATGCTTGTATAATGATCAATTCAAGAGAAGTAGTGACAAGACTTTCAAGATGGCTGTTTGGTGGTGATACTGGATGTCTGAGCAACATTATTTTTATTTAGACCATTTTGTGACAATTCTCCAAGTAGTTTAAGAAGAGAAATGATAACAATAACACACTAATAGACACAGATATCAGAAAATGTACAATCGGCCATCCCATAAGCTCTCAGATCTACGACAAGTACAATTTACATGTACATGGAAGGAACTTTCAATTAGTCAAATCACCTTTACAATAATATTTAAAAACAAAAATAAAAAAGTGTGAAAAACATTTATTTCAAATTTTTATCCTTTACAAGACTGTTGACTCCTTAAAAGCAAGCACCGTGTCAATTTCAACTCCATATTCGAATTCAAACTGATATTGAAAGTCTTCCTACAAATCCAGAGCACTTCTTATGGATGGGATACAAAACAAATGTGTTAAACACAAAATACCTGTACTTACTTATATATCTTCTTAAAACGTTTTCTATCTGTTTTTGGTTGAACTTTCCTTTGATAATCAATTGATTATTTCCATCTACAGAACCACTAGAAAAAATAAAAAAGACAGCAATTAAAATCTTGTGCACTTTTTCTGATAATAATCCAATTTATGTTACTCAGTTAAAAAAATTTCAGAATGTATCAGTGCCAAAATTAATATAGAATATGCAAACATGCCTTTACAATTTTTTCCCAAATGTGGAATACGTCACTAATGTTAAAATACGAAACTGAGAAGAGCTAAAATAAATACTGCTATAATAGGAAGTGAAACATTTAACTTTACACACACTTGTGCACCTTCATGACCTTTGGTTATTTGAATAACAGTATTATCTGAAGTTTTCCTCTTGTTCCTAAGACTTCAGACAATCTAGAGTATACTGCATATAAAATATAAATTTGCTTACCACCTTTCCTTTACTCGTTTTAAGTTATATTTTAAATTTATATATTTTCATCTGTTTTAACCGATTATTCAATTCCTAAGCTATATTATTTTGTAAATTTGCATAACTTGTTTTACTCGACTTTTTGTCCCATATTTAAAATTATTTTACTTTTTCCAAGGGGGAAGAACCCTCTTCAAATTACCCCACCCCCATCTGAATAGTCCTGAACATTGGTTACTTCCCTTGCTTCATTATGCCAGCTTTTTGTCAAGTATAATGGTAGCAAAGTCAGTCAAACCGATACAAGATCACTTTATAAACATGCATGGATCTTGGTCATTATCAATAATCCATGATCTTGCAGATATAAGCCATCAATATCAGTTTAAACAATATGGTTTCCACCATGATAACATGCTCAGCCAATAAAATTCACAATCACCTAAATAATAAATGTGGATCTCACTCCTTGTCAGATTTATCTGAGATCTTAATGATTTACGCATGTTTCAAGCCTAATTAAAATCAGGTCAGAAATCCAGCCTCTATAGTGATAACAACCTGTCTTTTTATTTACTACAAGCTCAGTCAATCTGATGCTAGATCACCTCATTAATATGCTTGTATCCCACTCACTATCATACTCATTAGTATGCTTGTATCCCACTCTTTATCATATTCATTATTATGCTTGTATCCCACTTTTTATCATACTCATTAGTATGCTTGTATCCCACTCTTTATCATACTCATTTTTATGCTTGTATCCCACTCATTATCATACTCATTAGTATGCTTGTATCCCACTTTTTATCTAACTCATTAGTATGCTTGTATCCCACTCATTATCATACTCATTATCATGCATATATCCCACTCATTATCATGCTCATTAGTATGCTTGTATCCCACTCTTATCATACTCATTAGCATGATTGTATCCCACTCATTAGTATGTTTATATCCCACTCATCATATTCATTTGTATGCTTGTACCCCACTCTTTATCATACTCATTAGCACGATTGTATCCCACTCATCATATTCATTAGCATTGCTTATATCCCACTCATTATCATACTCATTAGTATGGTTGTATCCCATTCATTATCATACTCAGTAGTAGGCTTGTATCCCACTCATTATCATACTCATTAGTATGCCTATATCCCACTCATTATCATACTCATTAGTGTGCCTGTATTCCACTCATTATAAAACTCATTAGTGTGCTTATATTCCACTCATTATAAAACTCATTAGTGTACTTGTATTCCACTCATTATAAAACTCATTAGTATGCTTGTATCCCACTCATTAGTATGCATATATTCCACTCATCATCATAATCATTAGTATGTATCATACTCTGTATCATATACATTAGTATGTTTGTATCCCACTCATTATCATACTCTTTAGTGTACTTGTATTCCACTCATTATAAAACTCATTAGCATGCTTTTATCCCACTCATTATCATACTCATTAGTATGCCTATATCCCACTTTTTATCATACTCATTAGTATGCTTGTATCCCACTCATTATCATACTCATTAGTATGCCTATATCCCACTCATTATCATACTCATTAGTATGCATATATCCCACTAATTATCATACTCATTAGTATGCATGTATCATAGTCTGTATCATATACATTAGTATGCTTGTATCCCACTCATTATCATACTCATTAGCGTGCTTGTATTCCACTGATTATAAAACTCATTAGTGTGCTTATATTCCACTCATTATAAAACTCATTAGTGTGCTTGTATTCCACTCATTAGTATGCTTGTATCCCACTCATTACCATACTCATTAGTATGCCTATATCCCACTCATTATCATACTCATTAGTATGCTTGTATCATACTCTGTATCATATACATTAGTATGCTTGTATCCCACTCATTATCATACTCATTAGTGTGCTTGTATCCCACCCATTATCATACTCATTAGTGTGCCTATATTCCACTCATTATAAAACTCATTAGTATGCTTGTATCCCACTCATTATCATACTCATTAGTATTCCTATATCCCACTCAATATCATACTCAGTAGTAGGCTTGTATCCCACTCATTAGTATGCCTATATCCCACTCATTATCATACTCATTAGTATGCTTGTATCATAATCTGTATCATATACATTAGTATGCTTGTATCTCACTCATTATCATACTCATTAGTGTGCTTGTATCCCACCCATTATCATACTCATTAGTATGCTTGTATCCCACTCATTCAAGGGCATAATCATATAAGCATAACTTCCAAGTGTTCAAAACCGGATCAGAAACATGGCCTTCAGAATGAAAACAAAGATAATCAAACAGATACAAAATTAACTCATGAATATGCATTTATCTTGCTCATTATCACACTCATCCAAGATTCTGCTGCAATAAACCCATATTCCAAGGGTGACTGATACTGAATCAAAAATATGGCCCCCAAAATGGCTACAAACAAATGTTAACTGACGGATGCATATGATGAAACATGTACAGCACACAATGGATGCTTGGCTATACCATAAGCTCATGTTCTTATGGCCAGGTTAGTTAAGAAAACTTAAATAATGAACCTTACAACTGCTGACACCACTCTCACTATTTCCAATGGAAAAGTAATACCTATGTCTCTCACCATTACAAGGCAAGACAAAAAATGGTTGGAGAAATATTATGCTCACCTTGTTCCCAATTCAGCCAACAAAAATGCCAAGACATGCTTGGGCTGTCTATGCAACCTAAAATGAAGGAAAAAATATGCAAATACTTATGCTGCAAGAGAAATGTATAAAGTTTCTCACCTGACATATCCTTTGAATCATATTACTTAAAACAAAACTATTTTTTTATGTGAACTAATTTAAATTATTCACTGATGGAATTGAATGAATAAAAAGCAATTTAAAAAATCTGAACTTTTGAGAAATTAAAAGAACTCATAACACACCACTTATTCTATCCATGCTGCAGGCTCTGAACATTGTATTCTGCATTAGTGTATATGTCTGCGAATGAAATCTCAGTCTTCCTACTGAAGCATGTATTTGGTCCTAGCACGAGTCAAATATCCAGTTTTCGAAAAAACTGAATGGAGATGAAGTATAACGTAACTTACATTCGACAAATTTCTGAAAAATTTGCAAAAGACGTTTTCCTAGCACCAGCTCTGAGAACCTGTGGTGGCCTCATGACAATTTTCTTCTTTTCACCTGTTACCATATCTGGATTTTTTTCTCGTATGATATCAAACACCCGTTTCAGTAACTGAAATAAAAGAACGTTAACAATTACTTCCAAAATCACATTCTTGTAAAAAAAATGTTTTACAACTGAACTCTTTAAAAAAACTATTACACTTAATGATGATTAGTTTTGTTTTGGATGAACCTCAATTTAATTTAAATCTATATTCCCAGGAATGCCACATTCATTTATATTTCTGGTATCATCAAGTGGAGAAGACAATAAACTACGAATTTCAAAGAATTTGAAAGCTGCGTCACCAGCAACCACCATCCTTCTGGTAGACTGATTCCCATTTTTGAGATTAGTTCCTTTGTGTATGATGCTTGTAGGCCAAGGACTATGAGTCCATTGTGAATATGGACACACAAAAAACAACTTGAAGATGACATTTAATTCTTACAAACTTGGATGAATCCAAGGCAACCAAACTTTTCTGGACATCAACTTCACATAAAAAAATTCATTCTTCCACACATTTTGTGCTCACACCCACACCCCCATCAGCCACCCTCTTTTAACTGCTAAAATCATTGGCACCAACAAGTTTGTGTTCAAATGTACCCCTTTAGTATGGCCACCCCTCACCATTTTGGGATTTCTTGGAAGTCTGTATTATAAACACACATTGGTAAACTTCTTGAAGCATGTTTCAAACTGCAACAGAATACTTGTTCTGGGGCCCAATGTACCAATCAGATTAAGTTTAACAACCATTCATGTCAAGCTGAAGAACTCAAATGTGTAAACAGTTACAAGCAACAAGTGCTATGATATTTATACTGACATGACTTGTGTCATGACAAGCACTTCAAGGATGAACAGCTGAAAAAAATTGTAAACTGCACAAAGTACATTTTTCATACGCACAACTTTAAACTAATTTAAAGGTGTTCTCATACATCACTGGCCTCTAAGCACGTGAATTCTTAAATATTTTCCACAATTCACTGAATCATGTGTCATGGCAGCATCTATGCTAAAGATGATGAAGATGATGTTTACAAATTTATCAAGCCTCTCTGAAAGTTGCTCACGTTCTCCCTGTTTTGGGAACCAAGGATGGTCTCTGGCTTTGACCTGTTTGCTGTTAATGTAGGCACGGAGGAAAAATATATATAAAAATTAATAACCTCATCATAGGTGTAATCTCTGTCAGAACCGAACCAGGTCTTCCCATCCATGCACCCGCCTTCTAATCTATCTTCCCTCTTAGAGGAATTGTCTGCCACATCCTCTGTAAAAAAACACAAACAAAATTAAAAGTTATCTTCAACATTTTGAGCCAAAATATAATAAAATGCCGATATATGCATATTTTTAACTCTTAGAAAAAGTTATCAACCTTTACCTTTTCAAACCTTTTGATGGTTCACAGGAATTGCAAAGTATACATGTATGATAATTAGATGACAATAATAATTTCCCCAAGGCCTCAAAGTTATTCAAAGAGTCAATGCCCATAACTTTTCGATGCTCAACCTAACATGTCAGCCTAATCAATGTTTACTTTTTCATCCATTTAATGGTTCCTAGAATAGTTTATAGGAATTGCAAGGCACATGATAATTAGATGAAAATAAAAATCATATCAAGGCCTCAACTTTTATTGAAAAATCAAGTCACTAGCTACAACCAAACTTGTCACATAATCAAAACTAAACGTTATATATTCACAATCAAAAGCTATATGCTTTATGATGCTATAACTGAACAGTGTTTACTGACCAAAAAGTACATATCTGACAAAAATGGGGGTGATCACTTACTGAACAAAAAGTTTTGCAATCAAGTGAATTCCAGTCATAATTTTTTTTATGGTTAAGCAGGCAAAAGGCTTACTGTTGAGATGGTAAATGAAATGGATGCTTATATCAATGAATCTTTCACCCCCTTCAATGACGATAAAATCTGTACATGACCTGTAGCATGGTGCATGCACTATACAGGACTTTCTATTTGTACTCTCAGGAAAAAACATAACCTCATTATCTTTGAGACTTTTCAATGTACTCTAACACTAAATATGTATTAGTAATTAGGAAAATAAAGAAAACTGATCACTATTTGAGCACCAAAAGTCCATCCCCAAAATCAAGTAGTAAGACATGCTTTAGTACAGCAAATGATCCTGTTTTATGCATTTATGAAGTGTGGACAAACCAATGCCAACACAGCCTGCATATTAATGGTCATAGCACAAAGCTATGAATATAACATTAAATTAAACATAATATGAATTATTTTTTTTTTGTGTGAATCACATTTTGTGGTTTGGCAGACAATTACATATTCATCTATATTTCAATGATGGACTTACCTCTAATTGTGGGACGGTTGCCATTTGGCAATCATCAAATCCCCCCAAATTCTTACCCATGAATAATAGTCAGTAAACTGTATTTTATGTTTAAGTTTTAGGTTAATAAAAAATGTGGGCTTGCCTCTTTGCCAAATGACATTTACTACTAAAGTGATATAACAAGTCAGCAAGCAGTTAAGTAAAATTGGTTTGTCTGCCAGTCTCAATCAAGACAATGATGAATGAAATACTTCTTGGAGGCCAGAAAAGTGTACATCTGATGGGTGGCAGCTTGCAATGGGTCACTTAAGGAACTGTAATGATGTATCTGTAGTAATTACCTTGAAACTGTGCAAGCCCATGAGAACATGCACTAATCCATCCAAAATGTACAACTAATTTTTTAGTTTGAATGTACAACTAATTTTTTAGTTTGAATGCTGCCCATTTAAAGGGGTGTTGACAAGATAATAAATGCCTTGAAATTTTTTTGAAACAAATCACAAATCATACTTCTACACATCAATCAAGGATAGTGTAGACGAGTTACTGTTAGAAACTAGCTTAAAGTCTTGTAAACTCGGGATAGCAAGTTACAAGGTATATAAAAAAGAAGTGTTCCATAAAATGTGGCATCACACCTGCAAACACCATTTTGATAATGTAGCTTTCTGCTTATGTAGGAAAGATGGGAATCCTCAAATGGTACAAACTTCATGCATATAGTAATACTGACTCCAAGTTTCATCTTGAATACTGAAAATTATATAAACCATATATTACTTTCACAAGCCCAGTGTTGTTCCCAGAACCACTAGTAAGGAAAAGGTGCTGATTGCCTCTGACAAGCCCCTTGTTGCCCCTGAACCACTTGTCTCCATAAGGTACTGACTGCCTTTGACAAGCTCTGTGTAGTCCCCAGTACCAATAGTCATGGCAATGTGCTGAATGCCTTTGACAAGCCCATTGTTATCCTTTGTACAACTGGGTACCATATATAAGTCAACATATTTTATTTATATAAAAAATAGTTATTACTGCAGAGCAGGTGTCATCTTATAAGTGAGGTATTAAAAAAATCTGACCTAGAAAATATTATATCAAGGTCCAAGATAGGAAACTAGTATATCATGGTCCATGACTGGAAACTTGTATATCATGGTCCAAGATAGGAAACTAGTATATCAGGGTACAATACTGGAAACTAGTATATCAGGATACAATACTGGAAACTAGTATGTCATTGTCCAAGACTGGAAACTAGTATATCATGGTACTGGAAACTAGTATATCAGGATACAAAACTGAAAACCATAGTGTATCAGAGTAGAAGACTGAATACCCAAGTGTATCATAGTACAAGACTGATTACCCTAGTGTATCAGAGTAGAAGACTGAAAATCCTAGTATATCAGAAAACAAGACTGGAAACTCTGGTATCTCATGCTACCAACTTAATATGAACTAAAATTTAATCTGAGTGTGGAATAATCATGACTTCCAAATGCCTGACAACACTGCTGTGCTGTTGCCACAAGCAATACCAGCAGGAATGTGATAACTTTGTCTCACCATTCACTAGTTTAGACATCAATCTTACCATCTTCTGCTGCCTTTTCTTCTTCACCAACCAGTTCATCAATATCTACAGCCTTTTTCTTTTTCTTCTTCTTCTTCATGGGCAGATCTAGGTCTATGTCATCAGCTGGTGCACCAATGGTCTCCTCAGCTTCCGGGGGAATTTCTTCACTTTCTTTTGCATCAGCCACGTCCTAGAGAATTTTTATATATAAAAAACAGTTCCACATGATCTCTATACATTGTGTGTATTTGACCATCAGCCCCAATGTCAACAAACTCTAACCATTGGCCCCAATGTCATCACACTCTGACAATTGACCCCAATGTCATCAAATTAACCACTGGCCCCAATGTCGTCAAAATGTGACCACTTGCCCCAATATCATAAAACTACTCAAAATCCTGCTGGAAAATGACAAATCAAAGGGCTGCATGAGTACATTTCTAGCATGGTTTTCAAGTCTGGAGTTACATTTTTTTTCTTTCACCAATGTTATTCAAAGTTTTGACAGGTGAACCAGGTCTGACTAATGTCCCTGAAAACCCAAGATTATGTTTTAACCACTAAAGGGCTCTACAATCTGGTAAAAAAAATATTATTTTCAAGGATAGGATAAAATATTACAATATCAGGGAGAGTTGAAACTGATACCTCAGTGAAATCATTGGCATGTGCCAATATCACAACATTATGTGACAAAATGGTAGTGGAATGATAAAAAATACAGTTTTAGCCAGAAATATACCATTCTGGATGATATTTAATATAGAATGCATGTATCGCCCACCACAATAATCATGACATTGAGAATGAGTGTGACTGTGAGTGATTTGGATTTTTAACATACCTTAATTTTTAACGTAGCTATAAAACATTTTCAGTTATATCACTATGATGTCTATGTGACAGTTTATAGTGATGTCTACCACTGGGGCATAATGCAGCAGACATGTAGCATGATGTCCCACCCAGTCACATTATCTTGACACCAGGCCAACTAGTCCTAATACTAACCTCTTAATGCTGAGCAACACGCGAGGCAGCTGCCAGTACCATTTTTATAAGTCTTTGGTATGACTTGGTTGGGGTTCGAACCCACGACCTCTCGCATCCAAGATGGACCCTCTAACCACCAGAGCGGTCCATACTGTGAATGAAGTAAATTGGGTGGTCTTTGTTCTTCATTGCTCTTCTGAAGATTGTGCAAGAATCATAAAAACAATGGGATGTTAAAATATAAAAGAACACACCAAAACATTACAAGTACTTAAACAGATATTTTATAAAACGTGTACAAATTCTGTAACGATCTAAAATGAATGGTCATTTTAACTCCATTTAACAAGAGTCTCCAGTAATGCAATTTTGAGAGAAAAAGTGGGGATATGACCAGTTTTTTTAAATGACAGATTAAATAAGCAGTTACTCTTGTTCATTCTTTTAACATAAAAACTTCAAAGATGTCCCAAGAATTTGTAAAGCACCTAATTACAATCATGGTTTATGTTCATATTCCATGCTATGGTTCTTTTGATGAAACATCTTACTCAACAGGCACACACACACAGAAAGATACTCACTGGCAAAGTTTCTTTCATTTCTTCTAAATCAAATGGCTTCTTTTTCTTCTTCTTCTTTCTCATGCCCGAAAAATCTAATGAAAAGTCTGCAAAAGACAAAATACTAGAGTTCTAATTGGGTTTTACAATGAAAACGCAAAAACCTCTGCCTCCTAAAAACTGAAACCTGGGTTTCAGTATAAAAAAACTATAAGTGTAGTAGTCGAAATCTCTAGTGTCAATATGCCAGTGACACTGATCAGTAAGGCAAAGTCTAAATTTTGCTGTCACACGATACAGTTTTGGCCAGCCTAAATTTCATGACCAAGACTACAGTGAAATATGTAACACACAGGTCAATAGAATCAATGATTGATTTTCATCACCTCATTTAGTCTCTTTTTGGTATTTTAAAAAATCCAGCACCTTGTTGTCTACAGAACTGACACAAAGAAAATGAAAACACAAGGATAATAATTACATTTCACTTCTTGATTTAGTACTTGTGTTTCAGTTTTAACATTTCCAGCAAGATTCCATTGCTTCTAATAAACTTTTGTATTCAAGAAATTTCTAAGCAGAATATCGTAAACCTCAACTGCACTAATGAGAATAACCCTATTTCAAACCTGAAAACACTATTGACATGCATACCTGAACTACACGGCAGTCAAAACTAATATGCTTCTTTGTGGATAATTCCTCTTCAAGAAGGCTTTGAAGGGTAAGGGGAGAATAAGCAGTAAAGTAGCAAAAATCGCAACGCAAATTCCTGCAAATGAAAGATATACCTTCATCTTGTTTGTCTTTTTCTGTGTCTGGTTCTGGTTCATCATTAACTTTTTCATCTGATGTTTTACTGTATTTTTCTGTGGTGTTGTCACTTCCTTTTCCTGTATCTGGTTCTGAAGGTTCCCCATCTACTGCCTCTAATGCATCAGGGTCAAATGTGGCCTTTTTCTTCTTCTTTTTTTTCTTCAGTGAAGGATCAAAAGGAAGCTAGAACCAAAACGAATTATAATATTTATTTAGTGCAAATTAATTAACAGTTAACACATGCTGACTTTCATCTTGTATTAAATTGTTTTTACTTATTTCCACACAGTGGCTGACAAAATGAGTATTATGCTCCAAAGAAAGTCAGTGACAAAGCATTCTGCATCAGTGTCATGATGTCTTGCTACTGTCTAAGTCAGTGGCAAAACATTCTGCATCAGTGTCATGATGTCTTGCTAATGTCTAAGTCAATAACAAAGCATTCTGCATCAGTGTCATGATGTCTTGCTACTTAAGTCAGTGACAAAACATTCTGCATCAGTGTCATGACATCTTGCTACTAAGTCAGTGGCAAAACATTGTGCATCAGTGTCATGATGTCTTGCTAATGTCTAAGTCAATAACAAAGCATTCTGCATCAGTGTCATGATGTCTTGCTACTAAGTCAGTGACAAAACATTGTGCATCAGTGTCATGATGTCTTGCTAATGTCTAAATCGATGACAGCATTCTGCATCAGTCATGATGTCTTGCTAATGTCTAAATCAATGACAAAGCATTCTGCATCACTGTCATGATGTCTTGCTACTAAGTCAGCGACAAAACATTCTGCATCAGTGTCATGTCTTGCTATTGTCTAAGTCAGTGACAAAACATTCTGCATCAGTGTTATGATGTATTGCTAGTGTGTAAGAAAGTCAGTGACAAAGCATTCTGCATCAGTGTCATATCTTGCTACTAACAGTTTTATCAATGCCTGTTGGATTGATGGGGGTGGGGTGACTTGTTTCCAGAGAAAGGAAGATTGTTTGAGCCAGGAGATGTTTGTATCCTAATTTGATAGACAAGAAAAAGCAACAATTTTGTCAGTTGAATTGGGATATGACGACTCTAACGCAAGTAACGGATGGTTACACAGATTTCAAGTGCGACACAATATTAAGTGTTCTGTCCTTAGTGGAGAACCAGCTGATGTTGATAATGAAGTTGTTGAAGAGTGGAACAAAAGATTAAACAATATATGTAGGGGATATGACAGCAAGGATATTTTTAATTGTGACGAGACTCATTTGTTTTTTTAGACTGTTGCCAACAAAGTGACAGATGATGTAATCTGTAACATAATTATAAAGACAGTTTTAAAACTATATCAATGGTTATTCATAACATTCTTTTGAAAATGATGAAACAGTTTGTTTTACATTTATTTCAAAAATGCATGTGATTTTTTAATGAAAACATTAAATGTTTTAGAATTAAATGTACTTGTGACTTTCTTCATATGTATTTACTATTTGCATTTGTCATCCCCCTCTAGAAAGGCCACTTCCCTGCTGCAATAGGGGTGACTGCTGTACATGTACATTCATCACTTTTATTAAAGTCAACACGAATTTAATTTAGACACCATTACAACAAAATAGGACATCATTTATTAATATTTGCCAAATCGATAACAGGTACTCAACTGCACTTTTAACATAACATGGGATCTTTGAAGTATGTCAGATTCAAATGGAGGGGCAATCCTTATTACAATATAGTTACGATGATAAGGATGAACTGTTTATTAGTTGCACTGGTTTCATGCCTCTTTGCCTAAGTCTGGCCTTTAGCTATTCCAGTAACAAGCTAAACTTGAATTTTAGGTCAAAGTATAATCATTTAAAGTGGCATAACAGTGTTCAAGTGTCATTCATATCTAAAGCTGATTTAGGAAGCAATCAGCTTGAGCAAAGCCCACAAAATAATTTCAGAACTCATGGCTTAAAATAGTTTTACTCTGTGATACATGCCAGCCAAAAATTTTAAAACATGGGAGGAAAGAAAAATTTTTAAAAAATGGGAGGGGGATCCAGTAGAAGTTTGAACAGCATACATGCCAACCCCTGACAAGGAAAAAGTGTAATCCAAGTGGACAAAAACAGCAATCCAAGCAGATATATATCCACATATATAACATGCTAAAATTTCAATAAACAATGATTTATTTGCCCCTCTCGTCTTTTAACATCCATTACTGCTTCAAGGTTTCATATGTAGCACTTTTAGCTTTCGAAAGCAACAGATTTTCATGTTGCATTTTAAAACACTTTATACCAGCTGAGACCATGAATGTTTTGCACACCAGCAGAGCGCAAAGTACTGGGTTACTGAGCCTGGATCTGAATTCAGTTTTATTTTTGTTAACAATACTGAACAATCTCTCACAGTCAGCATTAGAATGGTAAAGAACCAATATTCCTTTCATAACCTGATAAAGAAATGGAAATTTATATCTTCCAGTGATTGTGTCTTTTAGCTAGGAAATAAGGTGCCACTGCACATCAACTCTATCTGCATTAAGTACCGTATATTGTCAGGTAGAATCCCAAGTTCATACTTCAGGAATTCTCCTTCCAGATGATCCAAGGTAGACAAGGATGGTAATAGGAAAGGATATCTCTTGACAAAGAATCGAACACTTTTGAAGCTTTTTGACTCTCTCTCATTTACATCAGCAACTGAAGCATTTAAAAGCACTTCATCTTCATAGGGGAATTTCTGGAACATGCAATCACAGGCCGTAGCATAATACTCTCTAACATTATCATAAAACACATTCACAGCCAGAGTAGAATTGTGTTCTATGAATTCTCCTGCTTCTGCACCAATAACAAGATCTTCATTATCTTTCTATTAAGAACTCAGTAAATAACACCTCTGCATTTATAATATTCATGTCCGCACTTTAGTTCTGCTGTAGATAAGAAGTTACCTTAGTACTGGAATTCGTAAGACGAGCTAATTCGATGTGTTTCTTTGTTTTCAAGTGTTTCTCCACATCAAATTTACCACCATGCCCAATATTAAAATCGTTTCCGCACAGACTGCAATGAGCACGATGCTGCCCTAGAATACAGGGACTCGTATCATTGCTTGAAACTGACCTGTCATACATGTACTATTTAGTACATGTATGACAGGTCAATTTTAAGCAATAATACAAGCCCATGTGCCCGAGAATGGAACGATGTATTTTGCCATTAATGTATTCATCTTTGAAAAATTTGTTTTTACTTGTCTTTTTCTGATCCACCTGTGAAATTCTTTGAAAAAATATATGTGCTCTAACACAAACATCGAAAAGAACACATCTGAAGACTTTTAGAGCCAAATAGCAAAATTATTTCCACACAGCCTGCAATAGACATCACGTGATGCTGCCCTTGTGTCCTCCTCTTTGGAGGATTCTGTTATTTTATTTTTCATTTATTTTTGGCCTTTTTCTAATCCAGCTGTGAAATTATTTGAAAGGAGATATTTTTGCTCTCATACAAGCATCGACTAAAATAAATTGTACTTTTCAGTGCCAAATACCTAAAGACTGGTTCTGTACTAAATTTTAGTAGAAAAAAGAATATGCGAGTAAAAATTAAAAAACTAGTCTGTTCTCTCCTCACTAAGCCATACAGCTGCTATAAATAGAATATGTGTCACGGAATGGTGTAAATGTTGTTCATTAAATACATGTACTCGGGTTTCGTTTCTTTTCGCTGTACAACGATACCCGATAGTGATTATATATATGGTCTATGTATTTTGAAATCGTGAGTACGATTCGTCCTATGCCACACGTGCAAGGTGCCTTCGATAAGGCAAAACGAAAATTCCAGAGGTATAAATACGTTACTGCATGTAAAGGACCTTTACAATACTAATGGTTTTGTCAGCAAGCGGCCTGCTAAAAGGATTCGCACAACTCCTGCTGTAGGGTTAGGTAATTTTTCGGTCTTAAGTGATAACTAGTGTATTACCATATTTACCTTTGCATGTTTGTTATATAGTTTCCTTTATACAGCATAATGCGTGCATTTCTTTTTATTCGTGTTGCAACAGGATTTATGTTGGTAATGTAAAGCTACATTTTTTTTTATAAAAGAATTCTTTACTACTGTCTTATCGAGCAGGGTTAGGTTTTATATTGAACCTCTGTTTTTGTAATTGCCATAATAATATAATCTTTATAACTTACCATGTATAACGTCCTTACGTTATGTCTGTATCAAGTTTAGTACACTGTATCGGGTATATTTTCAGCTGTTTTTGATGGTAGGAATATCTGGGGTGTCCGGTGTTGTCTGAGAGTAGGAATATCCGGGGTGTCCGATGTTGTCAGAGTGTAGAAACGTCCGTGTGTCCGGAGCGTTTAAGGTGCCGGAGCGTCTAATGTCTAGCGTCCAGAGTGTCCAGAGTGACTAAGGTGACCCAGCTGTAGAGCCGTCAAAGGACCAGGGGGTCCGGAGGGTCTAATGTTCCGAGTGATCATAGTATTCCGAGGGTCTGGAGTCTATATCAGTTGTGAAATTGATTCTTCGGAGATGTGGAGCGGATATGGTGCACGGGTGACAGAGTGCATCTCCACACATGTATTTTATTAGCTGTATGCTAATTTTGGGTTAGTAAGACCCAGTGTATTATTCAGGACTGGAAGGATAGATTGTATATCCGTCCTTGTGTTTAGTGACATAATTTCGCTACCTGAGCGAATACATTTTTTACTATGTGTAAAGACTTACATCGTTTACTTTTTGAGTGAACTATATTCATCTTTCCATTACTGAATCATTTGTGAAATCATTTATCCTGTGTTTTAGGGTTACTGAACTAATTTATTTGTATATTTTTTCCATCTTTGAAACTGTGCATTTTTATGTTAAATAGATCCAATATTTGGATTATAAATACGCACACATCTTCATAATCCACTACTCATATAAATCGCCACATTAAACCATATCTGTGTCGTCAAAACGTGTTCTGTTGTTAATCCGAAATATCCCACCCAGTTATCTTGTTACAATATGAGGTTGAAAGTTTGAAAGTAGAACCAGCTTGTTTCTGGGTAATAGCAGAACATAATACTGTTGGGAAAGTGCACGGACAAGCATACTCTTGTATTGTAGTTACCTATTTTTCTAATATACGGTCTGTGGGATTAATGGGATGTTAATAAAAACGAAAAAAACAAACAATTCTTTTGGAAGGTGGATATACCGAAAAAGCGTAATCCATATAAGTTTATGCGTAAGGCGTAATTTAGTGAAAAAAGCGCAATGATTACGTCAAAAGTGTAATGGTTGGCATGTATGCACCAGAACCATCTAGTCTCTAAACTGACACTAGCATTACCTTCAAAACCCCCATTGGACACTACTGACTTTATATTTGAAATGTAGCAATTGCAATACTGTTTGACAAATATTTAAGAAAGGGGAAATTTTAGGCATATGGAAACTGGAGTCGACATGTAGAATATCAGGCATGGATTGTGATTTTTTTAAAGTCATCTGCCCTGGGCATGCATCTAAAAAAATATTCTTTGAGCAAGGCCCGTGCATCTGGTTCATAATGTTATCTTTTGAGCCACTCGTATTTCAATGTTAACACATTTGCCACATAGACTGGATGTTTTAAAAATGAGTTCTAATGTGTATTTAATCTGTGTGGAATTAAGATGACAAATGTATAATTATTCTATTGAACAGGATTCCTAAAGTTGAATCGAGTTAATCATAGGTAGGAACTTAAATTTGCATCTACCACTGATCTCTCATTTAATATTCTATAAAAAAAAAAAATATGCATTAAAACTGATATCATGTACAAATATCATATTCATTAACTACAATATACAGGGGCCCCCGAGTGGCCGAGTGGTCTAAAGCGCTCTCCGTTATGGATCACTGCCATCTCACCTCTGTCTGTGTGGGTTCAAGTATCAGATCTGGCTAATGTGGGTATATGAGAAAGCTTGCCAATAGCTTCTCGTGGGTCGGTAGTTCTTTCCGGGGTTTTCCCCGAGTTCTTCCTCCACCATTAATACTGTCCACCATGTATAGCCTATCGTGTGCTGAAAATGGCATTAAACCTAACAACAACTACAACATAGTTCACTTTTGTCTATGTCACATTTCAAAAAATTTCTGATGCTTGGCTTTGGATCGTATTCCTTTACACAAGGTCCCTCTTCTTTGACTCGCATCAATTGTGTTAAGGTCTCATGTTTTATTCTGGACCTACCCTTAGTCTGATTTTGTTCTGCACACTGAAGCCTCTCTTGCATGTCATGGATGTCACTGGTGACACCAACACAATCACAGCTATGACTGCAAAGTCTGGAAATCTCTACACTCTTGAAGTAGAGTTGTAAAGGCATCTGTCAGTGTGCAGTTCAATGATTTTATGACTACCTAGCAAGTAGGTGGTCTCAAGATATCTCATCCCTAGAAAATGTGGAACTTTGCAGATTAGAAGAACCAGTAGTTACCATCAAGTTTAATTTTCCATATTTTTTACACCACTAGCATATAGCTATTTAATTTTGGCTGATAAAAACTGTATATACAGTCGACTTTGGAGTGAAGAAACAAAGGCACCATGACAGGTCCTGGCAAACTTGGATGTAAAAATGCACCGAAATCTATTCTTACATAAATAAATCCTTGTTTCATACTGACAAACCACCCCAACAGTGCACTGTTAAATCATAATCCACTTATGCTGGTGTCTGGCCTTGGTACTGTATGCTGTAATATAACCAAAATAGCCATGCAACTAACTAGCCACAATTGCCCACCTCTGAAAGCGAGTAAGGGAAATGACAACAGTTGACCGGAGGACAGCAATTAAAAAAAAATAAATAGTTTTCCTGCATCTTCAAAGAAAACTGATTATCTTTTGAAGCACCAATATATACCAAGCAAATAAAAAGAATGGTTCAATGTTCTACAATTATTTAATGTTGCAGCAGCAATAACACATGCACCTTCATCAAAGCAAGCCAACAACCTTTGATCAAAGTAAGTCAGCAACGAACTTAAATAAAATTGTTGTTTCATTTTTTATAGTGATTAGAACATATTTACTGTGCCTCAAAACATTCCTGTTTGCAACAAAAATGTACGTACAGAGGACTCCAGCGTGGGTGATTTTCTGTGTCTTAGATCAAAAATTTGCATCAAAGTATGCGTAATTACGTGTTTCCGAGATTTCTGTATAGATTATGGTCGCTTGCCTTCTGAGTCGGAAATAGCAGAAGGTGATAGAGCACCTGGCATGGAATGAAGTTTTGGGAAGCTACTTCCCTTGTCTCTTTTATAGTAATATCGACAGGGTCGAATGTCAGAATGGGTAATGGGGGTAATCTGAAAAAATTATGTCACTATTATATTTTTCCCTTCACATAATTCTTTTTTTATATTTTTGAAAATTAAACTTACATTGAGCACCTGTGATAGCGTGTAGTTCTTAACTAGTCCTACATGTGAGACCTCGATACTGATATTTATGTTTTGGGCATCAGGGTCTTATTGCCTAATTATTGGCGCTGTGTTTTGATGTAGACTAAAATCATACCGAAAGTCAAATTTTCAGGAATATCTCACACAACTAGCAACCAATAATGATGCTTTTCTGCAAAGTACAGTCATAATATTTTAGTCAAACATTACTTACTCTGTCTTTTCTCTAATAAATTCAAATTCTCACAAAAGAAATGGACCTGTTTTCAAGTTTCATTGGCCTATGTTTCAGTTTGCTGGAAAGCGATGAAGGCTGGGAAAGCCGAAATCAGGTTAATTTGAAATATTATTCTTTAACGAAACAAATAAAAATATTCCTATTGGAATTGTAAGCAAAATATATCCAGCATATGAACCTACTTCAGCGTACCTCGACTACCATCTCATTTCAACAAATTCAAATGTATGCCAGTGGGACATGAAAATGCGTCCATTTGCTAGTGTCAGATTTTGATTCAACCTGGATAAAAACAGCACAGTAAGTATATTAATTACATATTAATTTGTGGAGAGTGTCCATATGGGCTGCGAAGTGTGTGAAATATTCCTGAAACTGACTACTTGTTCAGATGTCACCCGACACTGGAACATGCTTTTATTTGGATAGTAAGAAGTAGCACTAAAACATAAATAACATGAGATATGTCTTACACGTAGGACTATTTGGAAGTTACCTACCTTGTCTCTTTTATAGCATGATAGACAGGGTCCTATGTCAGAACGGGTAATGGGGGTATCTGAAGAAATTTTGTCACTCTGTATTATTGTTTTTTCCTTCACGGTATTCTTATTTTATTTTTGAAAATTAAGCTCGCGTCGAGCACCTGTGATAGTGTGTAGCCCTTAACCAGCCCCACCCACCACCACCAAGATTATTTGTTTGACATACATGTTATGATTCCTGATCACATAAATCGCTGATCTCAACTAGGCAGAATTCACACTCTAAATATCAAAATGAGAAAAATAGCCACGTTTTGAAGTACTTGCTAATTTGAAACTTTTCGCTTTCGGATCCACGTGAGTTGCCGAAGTCGCCATATTGACCATTGCATAGACCCTATATCTCGATTACAGTTCATTGTAACTTACCAATTCGTCATCCGCCATTTTCTCTCACATGTAAAACAACTTATATTAAACGGAAGTTAATCTGCTTTTAAAAATCAAAATCTCGGATCGTTTTCTTTATGATGATAGTTGCCACTCAATTCTTGCATCAGACCATCTGATTTCGAATGTGAAGGTCGTGTGAAACTAACGTTTATGGGCAGAACGCTGCCCCGGATATCTGTGGCACATTGTTACGAATCCGGACTATCGCATAAATACTTGCCAGATAACTGTTATGCATAAAAATAAAAATATTTATTTATTTATTTATTTATTTTTATTTATTGTTCAAAGCACTGGATTCGCATAAAATGTACTATTTTTTAAATACTAGAAAATGATAGACGTTGTTTCTTGTGACATATGATGCTTAATTTTCCCTTCTGGTTTATAGTGTATGGATGATGGTACGTGTAATTTTTAAGTTAAACTTATTTTGATTTTTTACACTTTAGGTAAACAATACAGATTTATACCTTTTAAATTTTTTTTTTTTTGGGGGGGGGGTGCTTATACGGACAATGGGAAAATGCATTACAGACCCCAAATGGGGCTGTTTACGAACAAGGTTTTTCAGATCACCCTGGGGCTGTTTACGGACAATGGGAATTTAACATAGGGAATATTGGGACTGTTTACGGACAAGGGAAAGTTGGGTTTAATAGGAATGGAACAGGTGAGGTAACGTCACGGTACTGGACATTGGCAACAACGTGGCAATGTGTGACCTGAATACGCGCTACTCTATGGAGAGACAAATACAGTAGAGATATAGACATAGACATACATAACACAGACAGAGATTGATTACCGTAACATCAATATATCACACATAAACTATAAAATCGACTAAAAAATTGTAGGCAAGAAAGCAGATCTTTTTGAGGCATATGAGTGGCCCTGAAAAGGGCCTTTGCGTTTTCTTAAAAACCATTTCGTTAACATGGAGGGAGGGCATAGCATAGGTATTCTTCTCTTCCTCAAACTTCTTCTGACTTCTGGACCGTAGATGATGAATCTCTTCAAACAGCCTTGTCTCTCCACATAGATCCTTCTTTTCCAAACGCTCGTATCGGTGATCTGGATGGTTGTCCATGATGATTTGACATACATGGGTAAGTCCGTACGGAACAGCACTGAAGATACGAGAGTAGATGGTTATTGGTGTGGTCCCTCTTAGACTTTCATCATAGAAAGGACCCGCTAGTGCCGAAAGTTAAAGGATTTTATGAGTTTTTGTCACCCCACCCCCCATCGTGTACATATTTGTTTGTATTAGGTTTATTAGAATTTCGGTTTTAAATAATTTGGCTCTAGGTTTTGCACACCTCCCTATTTTACTGTATTAATAATCTCCTTCAGCCTGACTGGTCTTGGAGTATATTTGTATATAGTAATCCTTGCCAGGGATCAGTGGTGTCCAGTGTTTGCTATGTGTTTGTGCTATTTGTTTGTGCTATTTGTTTTGTATGTTATATTTTGTTTTGCATGGACTGGCTATTAAGGATCTAATTCATCGAGTTATTATTGAATTAGTGGTTCCATTATACTCGGGAAGTTCGGCGGTGAGTGCCGTGCTTCCCGGTCTATGGAGCCTGTAATATAATTTAGTGTAATTATGCGCAGAAGGAAAGATACATAGAAAGGTTGGAGATAGTATCTGTATGCTAAAAGTGTGCATGTTGTGTATATTTATCTTTATACCTCGTACTTTAGATAATTTATTCCGTGTTTCTGTTTTCGTGATGTTCTTGTTGCTGGCCTTGCTTTTGGGGGAGATCCGGCACGATCCGTACTACCTACCACACGTGAGTCTCGTGGCATAGACATCTTACCATCCTATTCTCCTTACTCACCAAGGCCATATCTTGTGTGTGTATGTGCTATTTTATTAGTCTAATACGAGGTATTTGTTTGAAAAGTTTGCCACGGTATATTATTATTTAATGTAGATATTGTTTAAAAAAAATTATCTTATTGCCTTCATTTTGGAGTTGATAAAGTTTATTAGTTCATTATATATCTTTTTATCATAAATGTTATTTGTGAAAAGAAGTTGTGTATTTTCTATTACACAATATTTATTAATAATTTTATTATTCAGTTCTTATCTTTCTGTTTACATTTTGTGACACTTGAGAATTAAATGATCTTTAGAATCTACATGATTCCCGCATAGTCTACAGTGCGGAATAGAATTTAAAATATGTCTCTTAAATGCTGCCTCCCCTGTTAACCAACGTTAGTCCACATCTTGTGACTGGAACAGGTGAAGGGAATGAAGTGAACCCGGGCTATTTATAGTGGAAGAGCGGATCGAAACGGATTGAGTTTTTTCACCAATCCTAACACGTCACATTCTTTATATAGATGCGCTGGCGTCTCTGCGCAGTGAATCAATGCGACATAGTTTTCAAACATGACGGAAACTAACATGACGATGAATTGGGTGCACCAGCCGTGGAGACGAGAAGTGATGGAGCGGCTACCAAAGTCAACAGGGTCCTACTTCCAGAAGAGACAGATTTTAATTGGGATTTAGTCGATTTTCTCTCTTCTTCACAAGAATTTGTTCCGGTACCAGCACCTTCGCCACCTTCTCCTTCTTTACCACACGTCGAGGATTTTAAACAGAAAGAGAGAAGAATTTGAGAAATTTTTACAGCAGCAGAAAGAAGCAGAACAAGCTTTCCTCCTTCAACAACAACAACAACAAGAGGCAAGAAGAGGGAGACGACATGAAGAAGAATCAGCGGAGAAGAAACAAGGTCTAGGAGAGAAGGAGACAGTGAAAGTCAAACGGTGACTGTACTCTTAAACATTTTGACAGAGTTAAGGAGTCTGAAACAAATGTATCAGACTTCTTTATTACGACCCAAGAGAAAAAGACCTTCCAGAGCCAAACAGCCCAACCCTGTTACTACGCCTGCGATACCACCCCTAGCGATTTCTACCAAATCATCGACAGGAGCAAGTCCAGAGGTAGGCATTGACCGTGGCAAAGGCTTAAGGCAGTTAAAGCTGATTGCTTCCAGTTCCTGAGTTGTTGTTTTTTAAACAAACACCCAGCGGTCCTTTTCAGGGCTATCCAGAACTATCGAAGAAGATAGTATTCATTTTGCCAATATCAATAAAAACTCAAAATCCTTTCTTTTTTTTTTTTTTTTGGCTCCACGTGTGTGAGCTCGCTAGTGTAGGTCCTTATTCTAAAATTCAAAACCAAGAAACACTTACGTTTTCTGTCTGGTCTATTCTGATACAAATTTTACAATCAAATTCACAACACAACACTTTAAAACGTTCATAGACTTCTTCTGTGTATTTGTTCACTCTCTCTATTTTTTTAATTTCTTCCCTTTCAGTTTTTCCTCCTCTTCTTCCTCGTTTTCTCTTCGTCTTCTTTTCTACTCTTTGTTTTTCCTTCTGGACGTGTCTGGGTTCTCCCTTTGGGAGGATGCCTCTTCTTCTTCCTTTTTGGCACCCCTCTCTACCTCTTTCTCCCATTGTTTCGTAGGGCAGTCTGAAGACTGTTGTCCTTCCTCTTGACAGTGATAACAGGTATCTTGATTTTTGTCTCTTCTGACACCTGTCTTGCTTTTTTGACGGTCTGGACACTCTGTAACCCAATGCCCTTTCTTCTTACATATATAGCAAGTATCTTGACTTTTATCTCGAAAGGAGGGGAGTACTCCACCGGCTTGTCTGAAGAAAACTTTCGTATGACACCTCGCAAACTCTGATCAGAAGTTCGATTTGTGCAGGCTCTTCCATCGTTCTGGTAGATTTTGCTGGAAAGGAAGACACTGACCCTTTATATAGGGAAGACACTGGTCTGACATTGATATAGGGACCCATAGCTTATAAAATGTAGTCATTTGACTTATTGAAGTCAAGATGAAACGATCGCATCAGTTCGTGATGAAAGGAGAAAAACCTAAGAGGCAGAAACGTGATTTATCTCCTCGCACAGTAGCTAAAGTCTTGGCTCAAATTCATCCCAGCTATTTTGAAGATGACATGAGCGAGCCAGAATCCATACCCAGAGAGTCTACACCCAACCAAAGTTCACCACGATTAGTAAACCGTGAAAAGTACCACCACATTTGGAAAGATCGAAAAGATTTCAATTCCGACGTACCGCTTGAGAAAACAGAAATGTTTGTCACCGAGATGTGGGATTCTTCGCTAACCACACTGAAACGACAATGTGAAGCCCAAGAAGATGATCGCTTGAGACTTTCCATTCATCACGACAGTTTGAAGTCACCCGTTTGGATTGAATCTAGCAGCCCAGCAGAATTGACACCTTCCAAAGTCATCGATAAGTTTCAACACGTTCAATAATCCATCGACAAGTGTCGCCTTACCGATGGAAAAGCGACAGTGTTCAAGACCCACGTGTCTCTTTCCCAAGGGACAGGACGCATAAAAGTGTTTTTGGTGGACGACCTTCGCAGCACCAAAAAGAGTTTCGTACGAATTAACAAACCTCACGACAGTATGTGTTTAGCCCGTGCCATCGACGTGGGACGAACGTATGCCGACAAGAACGACACGGTAAAATGGAAAAGAGCTTGTCAAACTATTCAGAAATCGAACCTAGCCAAATAACAAAGAGAAGCAGAACTCTTGTTACAGCAATATGGGCTATCTGTGGCATTCCTGAAATAACAAAAAAAAAATACAAGATGTCCTGGCTCCACGCTACATCTTGAAAGTGCACCCTCAAGATTTTCGCGGACCTCTGTTGTTACAAGGCAAATATTTCAAAGTCGGAAAATACATTTACGTCTATCATCACGATAAACATTTTGATGCCATCACCAGCATCGTCACATTCATGGGATACATTTATTATTGTGCGAAATGTGACCATGGCTATAACAATCGAGAGCAACACAAACACTGTGGATCGAAAATCTCAGAAGGTTTGGCCTCCAAAATCTGTCATGACAAAGGACAAGAACGAGTGAATTGCCCTGCTTGTCAGCGAACTTTTGTTAGCCCTGCCTGTTACCAACATCTGAAGACGCAAGGTTCACAGCGGAAAGGTGCTTGTTAACTGCTGAGATTGTGCCCTACTTGTGGACAAGTGATACGTAGCTATAATGCCAAGGCTCACGTATTATTCAGGAAAGAAACGATGTCACATGTCACCAAACTGTGGACCTAGAACACGAATGCTAGATTCAAAAATACCATTCCAAACATGAATAGGAAGATGACCAGAAGAATGGCAATTTCATCTTTTATTTTATTTCGAATGCATGCAAGAGACCGGCATTCGCATTCCTAATTTCTGCGTGCATCCAAGAGTTTATCTTTATTCATTGCCCTCACTGCAGAAAGATTCCTGGAGGACATGAAAAAATCTTTCGGAGACCAAACGTGCTAGCCGATTTTGCCCAATGGATCTTAGACCCCAGCGACGAGACGTGGAGCTAAGAGAACATCTAACATTACAGAAATTGTCATCGCCGTGCCATGGTGATGGCTCACCATTTCTCGGGGTACAATGAAGAGTTTCTTCACAGATACTATACGGAACAAAGTACCCAACGTCCTAAAGTCATTTTGAACGGATCCAAAATCATTTTCATGCAAGTGGGACAAGTGCCGTTTAAAGATTCGATGAATTACTTTGCCATTGGGTCGAATACCTAAAACGTTTGGAATGACATAATGGCAGTGGTCGGAAAGTATTCACTATGTCCATTACTTTCTATCTAGGAGAAGATTTTAAATAAAATAAGGACAATTAGAAGTGACCCCAACATGGGTATTAATACTGACTGACATGAACATAGATACTTTACTTTTCCTGTGGAGTTGAGAGAACGCATTTACCGAGAGCTGGTCAAAATACAAGTTCAACACAAAGAACAACTGCATTAGTTACGTCACCGATGTTTAAGCCACTGATACATGCATGATATAGGAGGACTGATCCAGATTAAAGTGTTCCAATGGTCAGACATTGATCAACTACCCGTGCGTGAGAAGGATTGGTTTTGTTACTTATTGTATGTACTACAAGGTAGACTTCCTGCGACGAATTTAAGAGGAAGAGTCAGAGGGTCACCAAATTATTTTACAGAACGTAAACTTATTTCAAGAGGAAACTTCTGAACGGTAATTGATGTGAAGATAGTGAATAAACAATTTAGATTCGCCACTAGAGTAAGATCATCTCTGTGCAGAAAGTACACTTATTTCCTCCGACAAAAAGAGGCATGCCACAACCTTTATCAGTGATGATACAACAGATTCCGTGGAAGAAAATCAATAAGAGTATTAAAACTTGCGCTTTTATCTGGATACTTCTCGATCTCTGCAGAAAAACAAGATTCGTCAACTTTTAGGTACTGAAGATGTGTACGCTGGTGTGTTTGTAGCTTGTGACTTACACCCTCACTGGACAGAAAAAATTTGGTTTTCAAGGCATGGACTAAAGAAGTGGCCCATTATGCCCAAGAGTTGAGATCCTAAATTCAAATGTCCAGTAAGAAAAGTAACGTTTAAACCTGTGTTAGGTACAGTGTCAGAAGAAAAAGAACCACTCCATTCAGGACAGGAATGTCACGGACATTCCCGAAAGGACATTCTGGGAGGACACCTGTGTGACTATACCCTATGTAGAGACTGTAAGAATATTACAAACTGTCTCTAGGACACTTTTGTTACCAAAACATGTTGTACAGTCACTTGTTTATATTCCACGTTGATCGTTTTGATGTGTATTTTATCGATGTACTTAACCATTTGGCTTTTACGCATTTTTGTCTTTCGTGTTGTTCCATTTTAAAAAAGAACAACAAACGTGTCCTGAAAAAGTACGAAAGCTCTTGTCTTGTCTGTCTTCGTGTCAAAAGTGACATTCCTACACTACTATAGTTACCCCTGCTGTCTCTGCTTGTGCCAGTTGAAAGGCCTTGTATCTTCGCCATCCCTTTAACATGTTAATTGCCGGACCAAGCGGTTCAGGCAAAATCGATATTGTCAAACGTTTTATCGAACATAGATATCATTTGATCGATCGTCCACCGCAACGGATCGTGTGGTGTTACAAAGAGTGGCAATCGGCGTACAGTCTCTTGCGAGAAAGTCTTGGTGATTCCATCGTGTTTGTGGAAGGCATTCCTGGCGAAGACGACGGGATCTAATCTGACTCCAGTCTAACCTATCTGATCATTTTTCACATGTTAGGATAAGACGAAGAAGACCTTACACTGTGGTTTACGGACAGAGGGCATCATCGTAATGCCAGTGTCATTTACATCACTCAAAATTTGTTTCAACAAAGTAAATCACATCGCACCATCAGTCTCAATGCTATATTGCGTGGTCTTATTAAAAAGCACTAGAGATAAATCTCAGGTACAAGTCTTAGTCAAACAGTCGTTGACTTATCAACAATAACAACAACAAAAATCTATAATAACCTCGGACACTTTGGTTGTCTCAAACGTCGTCAGCATGACATCCCTTCAGTCTCATCTTACCGTCAAATTAATTCATGCCTTGTACGCTATCAGTCGCGAAATAAACTCCCAAGCACGTGCTCGTCTCTGAAGCAACTCTCAAAGAAGTCTTACGATGGTTTAAGGTGACAGCACGTCAGTTACCGCAAGGCATCATTCACGTCCCTCATCAAACCAAACGCTTTTTTGAGAGAAACAAAGAAGCCTTGACGCAACTGGCCGATCCACGCATCGATGCTCAAACCAAAAAGCAAATCATTTTGAAACCTGGAGCTAGCGTTTCTGTAGTGGGGGGGGGGGTCATCATTCGCTCATCTCAAAATGTGATCCCAATAGCCCCAAAGTGCTCCCCCAAGAAAAAACACTCCCAAAAACGCCAATCAGACCCAAAAGAAAAAGTGCAGTGGTGTCAAGGCCAGGTCGCATCCCGAAAAAAAGAAAAGCTTTCAGAAAACAGCTTCTACCCGCAAGACAGGCACTTTGGCAAGAGTGTAACCTTACATTCGCAAACCACGATCTGCAGCGACGGTGACCGCATCTCCAGTAACCTCATGTTCTTCCACTTCTCCCAAAAGCTTCTCCTCCAGTGGTGACACCCTCCTCCTCTTTAACTGCAGTATCAGCTGCTCACAAAGAACCTGCTCCGAAAATCACAGTCCAAGAGAAATCTGGCATGTTACAGATTTTACTGGATTTGTCCAAGCAAGAACTCTCCCGATTTAGTCCGTTGCCAACCCTTCAACGACGTGTGATACTTGCTATCAAGTTGATACGACGTAACGACAATCAGTGGAGACGCATTCCAATATAAAAAGACCTGCAGTGAAGAATGGGTATCAGTGTTTTTGTGCTTTTAAATGCCCAAAGATGTCCCCTCAAAAAAGTGCACACCATCGTTCTTCAGTCCAAACGTGAATAGGAAAAAGAAAAGGAAATCTCGTAGTCCGAAAAAATATTCTCAGACAAATAACAAAAAAGGATGTCAAGCGATTGACTTTAGTGTATTTTTTTGCTCCTGAACTAAAAAGATCTCCTCTAAAAGAAGTGCACACCATTCTCTGGGTAAAAAAGGAAAGAAAATGAAATGAATTCCTCCTCGTTTAGCCAAATATTGGAACATGTTGTCTGTCCTGTCCAAAGCACTTCACGCATGCGAACACTACCCATTCAAACAGCCTCCAAAGATGTCCTCGACACCGTGGGTAAGTGTTCATGTTGCTACTCACCAGTTTGTTGTTCAAATAAAATCCACTTTGCTGAGCAATGACTGCACTAATTTGTTGACGGAAACTACTCTGGCATCGGCGCCTAGATTATTTTTGTTCACTTTGAGATTGATTTTCAGGTATAAGTAACTGTTATTCAGATCGAAGTAATCTTCGGCTTGCCCATGAAATTCCAGATTTGATAGACGCCGAGGTGGTCAAAGACGAAACAGGATGAAATTCTACCCATTGGAAGTCATGCATTGTCGTTATTGTCGGTAGCATGAAAAACAGGTCGAGTTCTGACTTGGAATATTCACAAGAATCTCAATGCATCACTTTCCATTGTTTCAGAAATAATACAAATTCTCTGCCATTTATTCTTCTTTTCTCATTCTTTTTCTGAACCTGTCTATGAAATATGAGAAGTTATCTACTTGTTTATGCCTTGTTCTAGCTGATACGTAGAGGAGTAATTAAGGTCTTCGTTGTAAGCTCGAAGCGAATTTATAGGGTTATCTTAGTACCTTGGGAGGCCTTTTCCTGTTGGAATCAGCAATTTATTTTTCTGCTTTCCACAAGGCTTCTGTAAGAGAAGCATCGTTTAAGCTATGCAATCCTCGATTGACCATAGGTTTCAAGATGAGACCTACCGTAAGAAAAGCTGATTTTAACATATCTCCAAAACCATGTCCTCGCTGTCCAGATACTACTTGGTACATAAGATGCATCTTTTGTAATCAATTGGAGAATCGTTTTAAAAATTGTAGTTTCACGGTGACTTTTCCTTTGGGATACTTTTGTTTCCAAGATTTCCTTGTACGTTAGTATTGTCACTATCAAAATACGGTTGATAAGGATAATAATGAGGATGTACAAATGCGTGTTTCTTCCTTCATCGTAAGCAGTTATGGCAGAATCCACTTTAAAAGGAATGGATATCAGCAACGGAGTAGCTTTGTCTTTTCCACAATGTTATACTAAAGGACACCATAATTTGACACAAACATCAAATTCACTCCTTCGTTCAGCTTAGTAGGAAAGGGAAAATATTTGCAGAATCGATCGTTGTTGTGGATGTCTTTGAATGCGGCGCATGTTCATGCTTCCACCCAGAATAACGAACAAACTGGGAGAAAATCTGATAGCGTTTAAACGTTGGAAAAATAAATTTTGAAAAGGCGAGCTAAGGTACTCGATCAGTAAGACTTAAGGGAGATTTCTCTAGTGCGTTGCCAAACTTATCATTGAAAATAGTTGTAATCGTCACGACGTAATGTTGAGCTTTAAAATAAAATAATGCAGGAATTATCGTGCAATATATATATTTAGTTCGTGTATGTTGATGGTAAATGCGGTTGTGGAATATTACATGATTTGTAGATGATTGTTTAAAATAAGCTTGTATGAAATGGTAGGGACCTCAAAAATGGGAGGTTGTTAGAGAGTTTGTTCTTGGTTTGTAAGTGTTACGATAGGGTGGTAACGGGCTAGGGAAGTAAATTGTGTTTTACAAATCTATAATCTGTTAGGGTTTTTTAACTCACATTCCTTTTACATCATACCTTGTGTGGATCTGATGATAGTTTTGTTAAAAATATTAGTCGAGGGGAGTGGAGGGACATTATAGATGGGGTGGGTGGGTAGAGATTTTAACCTTTTTGTAAGGGGACTGATAGGGTGGTGTGGCGTTTGGTAGGGTTGAGTGGGGTGCTCCCAATATATTATTTAAATTACTATGGAAGTCCCACCCAGGCTCGATTTTGTAGGAAGTGAAATTAGTGATAGAGGGAGGTAAAGCTCCGAGCCCCCAGTCAGCAATGCCGACAGTTAGATTATTGAGAACACAAAGGTGAAATTCAAAGGAATAACAATTTAATACAATTCAATATTCAAATGATAATAATTTCCCAATCACTCTTCTTCCTCTCGACCAAGTGATAGCCTATTGCATCCTGTTATTTATAGTGTGAGATCGCTTTTCCACCTGTCCTTGTTTTCTACTCATCTGTATCCCTCCTATCCCGCCAATGTCTTCTCTCCTTCCCTCCTAACTCCTTCTCTTTGATTGCTCCTTCTCCAATTTCTCCTCCTCCACTCCTTTTCCACCTCCTCCTTGTCTCTGCTCTCCGACTAACTTTCGATTCACAATCGACTTCTCCACTAGTCTCTATTCCGTCTCTCTCCTAGAGACTGGGGACTAAGCCACACCGGAAATCTGTCCCCTAAAAGCTTCCTGTGAAAACACAAGGACGTTAGCATATTTCTTTAGCCATCTCGTCTCACACTAAACCAACAATCAATCATCAGATAAAGGCTATTACATTTTTCGGTCATGCATTCGTGCACATCGAAATACCCATACACTCTTGTATGGTAAACAACGTCGTAATAAAAGCACGGTATCAACTACTTATCATACAGACATCAATAAATTGTGTCACATCCGTATATATATTCTTAATCTCATTATACTGAACAATAGCAATAGCACAGCAATCAGACACATCTCTGTACATTACACTCCCACAAGTGTACACAAATGTTCAGATATCCATATTAACTAATTTTACACACTGCAAGCATTTTCCAAAGTTAAAATTCAATTCAACAGTTGCAAAATCTAGAATATCACATGAATAAATGCACTTGTTTGCTACAAATTAACCAAATAGCGAATTACAATATTAATTCTAACTACGTGCTAGCAATATACATAATTCTTTACATAATCACAGCTCATTTCTCAAATACGCATGTAAATTAAACACTACAAAGGTAATTCTATGTATTAACGATTCTAGTAATGAAGTATACATACCGCACATAATAACATTTACAATGCCGTAATATTCTGCAACAATCGAGCAAATAACTCACTGACCTTTACGAAGCTTTGTCTTCCTGCAATTCACGAGTGGTTTCCAGGAGTTATTGCTACAACTTCTCAGCACGATGTTTCACAATGGCTGGGGTTTCTAGTCTAAAGTACTCAGTTAAATTCGGGTTGAAATGGTGACCACGCCCTCTCTCAATTCCGTTTGGATATCGATTATAATGTGTTCTATTCAACTTCGCAATGTTCAAGGTGACATTTACGACGCCAGAAAGTGTCCTTTGTTCTTGAACAAAGCTTTTAACGTTCACGTGTGATTATTGACACCCAACAAGCTGGGCTCTCGTAACAAAAACGAACAGGACCACTATAGCCGTGGAGTCTAACATATATACATGGCTCCTAACCAATTCCTTTGTTCTTGACTTACGTAATCGCAGGCAGGCAACGTGACAGGTGGTAAGGGAGAAAATTAATTTTATATATGAGGGATTTTGATTCCATTGCACACCCTAGCCTGTGTTGTCGGTAAATGAGTGAATGCTGGTCGCTCCAAAAGGGGGTAGGGAAGTTTAAGGGGGATAGCAGTTTTCCTTTTGTGTATAAGGGGGATCATTCATAGGGAAGTTATAGGAGACAGAGAAATTAATTTTGTTTGTACACGATTTTAATGCTATTTATATACCTCTTCTTTCACCTCGTACCACGTGTGGTCAATAAATTACTGAATGTCGGTCATTCATTGCGCCATGATAAAGAGATAGGCGTACTTTTACCTTCGCATGTCTTGTTATAGACCAGATAACCCGACAGATTATAATCGTAATGAGTAATATTAATTTCAGTTAGAGGACAAACAGTCTCAAATTTTCCGGCAAAATCGAACCAACATATCACACTGTTACAAAGAGAGAGAGAGAGAGAGAGAGAGAGAGAGAGTCGTCCTTTGACTGGGAAGACAAATTCCTGCTTATTACAATTCCCGTTAAAATGGAATAAACGTTACACTGCAACATTCTAAATATAGCTCATCCTGTGAAAATATATGAACCAGTTTTAGACAATGCGTTTCTATCGATATACATATCTAGATAGCGTATTTCATATCCTTTTTCGTAACCCATTTAACAACTGCCTTTAATGTTGAGGTCATATCTGAGGATCTCGAATCATCAAGATGGACGACATTTTTTTATAAGACGATGCTAAACAAATATTTCTCTTCAACGTGCAAGAATATGAACACATTATCAAGCTGTTGTCTTTGGTGCATAGCGCAGTTCGTCCCTTTTATAATAGTGATGCCAAGATGGAAATCTAGACAGGAAATTTGGGCATAATAATTCCAGAAGAGCTGTCATACAAGAATAGTTTAAGAGAAATTGTAGCATTGTGCGCTGGAGCATGTGCTCTATTGCATGTAACATTCATCTTGATTATGGCTATTTTAGTAGTTTTCAGGGGAGTTTATTGGGATTATGGACAGAGCTGATTAAAAGTATCATTAACCATCATATATTTCAGTGAAATGTGATGTTTCTGAAGATGGAAAAGAGAAGAGCACAAAGTTCTCCACACCAATTTCTTTTGCTAAAATAATAATCTCACAGCGACTACCGATTACTACTCAGGAACTTGAATTCTAGTACTAGTGTACCACCCACAGGATGTAAACCTTTAGTAGTTGTGTCATAGTCTTCATTGGCATGTTTCCAGAATAATTTATAGTGGATATCATGTTGTTTTATTATTGACAGCCATTAATAAGAACATTCTACGACCTTAAATAGTACACCGACATTAATGTCTTTCGAAGTACACCAGGCCATCTATCACAGGCCCAATTTATACATCTTGATCCCAAATAAACCACATTTGGGCAAGCACATTTTCTAATGGTGTTCCTACTGGAGTACTGTCAGTGTATTATTATTATTATTATTCTAACCGCAGTCTCCGCTATGTCGGTATACTAAATATTGAAGTATGTAAAGCATAAAATGGCGTAAAAAGAGTGTAGTTACCCCCATGTTATAATGTATTTTCATATGCAGACATGTGCCTCAGACAATGCCTAAAGTGTTTCAATATGCACTGTATCCATATTTTGTATGTTTCGTTGCGAGACTATTATTTCAGGTAATATTATTGGTTTGAAAAAAATTGTTTATATTGTTTACATTTTATTTCCCATGTTGACAAAATGGTTACTCGCCATTGCTTGAGAACAATGGATTAACCAATCTACCGGTATGCCAATCCGTAAAATCAATTTGTTGCGTTTCCTGCCCCTTTATTATACAGGTAGTCTCAGTGTAACCTGACGGTACTAAGTTTGTTCATAGCCATAGGTGCACATAATTTTATTATACAAAATACGGTAATTCAACCTTATTTTGGTGAATATACTTTATTAAAATAAAACATTCTTGATGCTGACGTAACATTTATTTTTTACAGTTACCATGGAGAGTATTTGGTGGGGTTTTTCTTTATGTTTAGTTATCAAATGGGTCCATGGTACAGTTCACAAGGAATAGATGATTCTAATTTTTGTATTCAGTCACTGTTATAGTCTTTAAAATAAAGGTTTATCGCAAATACTTTATTTTAAAAAAAAACAAATTCATACAAATATTGTTCTTTAGTCTTTGAGAATACATTGTACTGAGAGGCAGAGTAAAGAATGACGGGATTATTTTAATAAAAAGAAGACGTCATATGCGTGGAAATTTCAATGGCGAGAAATGGGAAGCTCGCTTTCAGTAAATAAAAAGAATGCAATCGGGTTAAATTCAGATCTCCACTGTCCTGTGTGAAGATCTGACAGCGACCGCTTAGGGGTTATGTTCTGGTTACCCTTTGTGTTAGCCAATGGAAATGCAGCTTTCAGAAATTTGAAAGTGAATGAAATCGTTCGGCAAATACCAATGCTCTTCAGCTATGCTGCTCAGTCTCCCAAATGCGAAGATATAAGATTTGTTCTAATTGGCTGATGACATTAGCGATTTTGGTAATATCATAGGTCACCAGAACATGACATCTAAGCGGTCGCTGTCAGGTATACATGTAGGACAGTGAAGATCTAATTTTGATCAGATTTTAAACAGATTGTAAAACGATGCAATTACACAACAGGTGCTATCACATGGACGATGAATGCGCCAAAATATGAGATATCACAAGAAATCAAGGATTAAGATAAATATGCTAATTGTTAAATCAAATTTGAAGTCAGCAGCAATGTAAAAAAAAGGCGAGAAAGGCAAATACAATACCTGCTCTCATATTTAAGAAATCTTATAAATAATACTTGTTTCCTTGTATAAAATTCTTAATCCGGTCTCACTTGGGGTAAGCCTCTGTTATAACATACTCCTATCTGAAGACAGCGAGAAGTCGTCTTTGGACAGCCTCTTTGGGATTCTCACCCAAACGCCCAGCTCACGTTCTCGGTTGATTTATGAGTGTGCTCGCCTTAATAACTAGTGTCCTTGAGTGATACACAAGAAGGCTAAAGAACTCATTGAGGTTGAGGATCAACATCACCTCTAGGGTGGGTTCCGACAAATACAAAAAAAAAAAAAAATGCCGCTCGTTGATCTGTCATGATTTGTTTTGGTTTGTGGTTTTATAGGTTTGATGCCATTTTCATCACATAATAGGCAAACCATAGCGACCAGTATATCCGGTGGAAGAAGAACCCGGTAAGAAAAACTGACCCACGGAGTACGCTGTGTGTCTGTGCTTCTTAAGAAAATAATTTTGTGTCCTTAAAAAGTGATCCCATTCTTTCCTATTCCCATATGGTTTCCCTGTTATCCTCTTACAGTTGAAAAATAAAACCTGCTAGAACATTTATAATCCTATAAACCTGCCGATGAAGAGAGACAAAAAGCTAGTTCAAACATATTCAACAATGACATTAATGCCGAAACCAATATATATATAGAATTTGCAATACTGTTTTCCGATTTCACCATCTTAGATTTCATACTATTACTAGGACAGTAAAGTTAGTTTTGTTAATAATATATTTTAGACCCCATCTTTTACATCGTACTCTACGTGCTTAGTAGATGAGTGGGAGTTGGTCACTCCATAGGGCAGGAGTGCACAACCTTTTTCGGCCAAGGGCCAGATTGCATGTTCTAAGACCACTCGAGGGCCGCAAACACTAATTTCTTTAATATAATTACTGTTCACGGGCCATGTTTCTGTGTTGTTTTAATTTGCCCTGACGGCCGGACAGAACACGTTCGCGGACCGGAACCGACCTGCGGTCTGGGGATTGTGCACCACTGCCATAGGGGATGTTGAATAGTAAATATCGGGTATTGGTCGCTACAAACAGCGTTTTGGATAGTAAATGTGGCGTATTGGATAGTAAATGACTAGATGCCGGATAGAAGATAACACAGTTTGGGATGGTAGAGAGCTGGGTGTCGAATGATAGTTAGCTAGGTGCTGGGTAGTATATATCTAGATATTGGACTAGGTATCGTGTGTTAGATAATGGTGTTTTGGATAGTAAGTGTAGTTTTAACACTATATTTTCACTTTGCCTCTATAGAATCCCACTTATGTTAAACCTATGGACACATTTAACATAGGATTTTCCATACTGATCCTTTAGAGCCATTCACATATTAGATGTATAGACGATTTAAACCAGAGGTTCCCAAACCACGGCCCGCGGGCAACTTGTGGCCCGTTAGCTCTCAAAAAGTGTCCCGCGAGGCCTCTATATTTACTATAATGTATTTTAATAATTTCAAAAATTTATTGACGTTCAAATAAATAAATAATAACTAGACGAAAGTTGCAATAATGCGCGATCTACAGTATTCTAGAGTCTAGAATGTTATTTCTAAGAAGTCAGTCATTTTGGTCGAGCACTCGGAGCTCCGTCGGCGTTCGATAATTTACACAGCGCGTGGTTGTTGTGCTCGGATATAATTATCGAATGCGCCTGTTGAGTTAGCAAACGAAACGTTTTGAAATTCTCTTTTCCCAGCCTTATCGACCAATCAGTGTGCGCAAGACGTCATGATGTCATCTGTTACAATTGTTTAGTAGTCTGCAGTTTGGTGTTGAAATTAGATTTTTCAAATACAAATTTACCGTTAAAGCCGATAAACATGAATGTGGATAACGTAGAATCAAACAATGCTAATAAGCGAAAATGTGAGGACGTTGCTTGTCGTGAATTCATCGCAGATTGGACGGAGAAATTTATGTTAGTGCCTAGTCGTAGTGGTAAACCGGTTTGCTTAATCTGCGGATTTTGTGTTTCTGTTACGAAAAAATACAATCTGGAACGACACTACACGACCACACATTCAGACATAAATGCTCAATATCCGGTCGGTTCGGAGTTAAGAAAAGATTTCAAAGCTAAGAAAGAAAGTTCTCTGACTAGTCAGCAGTCATTTTTCACCAAGGCTAAAGAACAGAGCAAGAGTGCTGTTGTTGCGTCGTACGAAGTCGCTGTTCTGTTGGGTCTCAAAAAAAGCCGTTCACCGATGCGGAAGAAATAATAAAGCCTTCGCTTAAAATTGCTGCTAGAATACTTGGCGATAAAAAGTGTGAAAGCAAATTTGATCAGATTCCTTTGTCTAATAATACTTTGGCTAGGCGAGTTGAAGAGTTGACCAGCGATGTTCATCGTCAAATAGCAACACATATCAAAAATTGTATAAAAAATTTCATTGGCAAAGGACGAATCTATTGACATTTCTGACACAGCTCAGATCGCAGTTTTTGTTCGAGCAATAAACGATAATTTTGAAGTCATTGAAGAACTTCTAGGACTTGAATCGATGCATGCGACTACCAAAGGAATTGATCTGTTTGAAACTCTGAAGTTGTGTGTAGAGAAAAGCAACATAGAATGGACAAAATTGGATAATGTATGCACCGACGGTGCTCCGGCTTTGACGGGTAAAAAATCTGAATGTGTGGCATTATTGGAACAGTTTCTTGACCACACTATATTAAAATATCATTGTATCATTCACCAGGAAGCACTGTGTGGAAAGACATTAAATCTGAAACATAATTCGAAGCAAAGCGCTGAACAAGAGTGAGTTCAGACAGTTTCTATCAGACCTGAACGAGGTATACGGTGACCTACTGATACACTGCTAAGTCAGATGGCTGTCTAAAGGGAAAGTACTGTCACTTTTATGGACACTGAAAAATAGTGTCTATCTGTTTTTGTCTGAAATAGATGAATTGCCTACAGGACGTGAATGTCTGCACAATGATGAATGGCTTAATGACCTGGCATTTTTGATGGACATCACGTCTCATTTAAACTCTTTAAATGCGAGGCTTCAGGGAAAAGACAAACTGTTCACAAATTTGTGCGATGACATTTCTGCATTTAAAATGAAACTGCACCTGTGTATCAGACAGCTGACAGAAGGGACTTTAGAGGCGTTTCCAACTCTGAAGACGCTCATGGTAGAAAAGAAATTTGACCTGTTACAGTACAAGGTTAAAATGGAAAGTCTTCTGGATATCTTTCAGTCGACATTTCAAGAGTTCACAACAGAGGAGGATAATGTTGACCTCTTCATAAATCCGTTCGTGTTTCCGGATGCCAAGATCTGCCAATTACAGCAAAGCCTTCAGCACGAAGTAACTGATTTGAAATGCAATTCTGCACTGAGATGCAAATTCCTGGAGCTGCCTGCTTCACCCTCAGCTGATCATATGATCTCATTCTGGCGACTATTGCCTGTCGAACAATTTGAATACTTGCGTTCATTCGCAATGACAATTATAAAAAAAACAAGCAACTTTCCAGACTCACTGACAGTAACCTAGCTGCGCTTATGAATTTGGGCACGACAGCTTTGTGCCCAGATATTGATAAACTGGCATCTGAACTTCAGTAACTGGTTGTGAAGAACAGTTACAATTGTAAAATTAATTATATTAATATCGGTTTTCGAAAATGATTTAAAATTGTTAAATGAACGTTTGATTTAAAACCGAAAATGACTGTAGTGTAGGACTGACACTGACTGCTTCTAAAGTTTTAGAATTTGGTTACTGAAAGTTAATAAATTTAAGAATGGTATTACACGACTTTTATAATTTTATAAACATTGATACACATTTATAATTTTATAACGTTGTGGCCCGCTTAATTACCGAAAATAGTAGATATGGCCCTCTACTTGAAAAGCTTGGGAACCATTGATTTAAACATATGATTTTACATGTTGACCCCAGAGGTGCATTTTATTAGCATAGGGTTTTCTATTGTAATAAATATGGAGTATGCGCATTTGGTTATAGCGTCCCGTTTTAAGCAATTCTTATATTTGTGTGATTACTTGTGTGATTATTGGAATTCGGCGCTATGGAAATATTCCTAGCCCGAAACAATGAGCCAGTTATTAGGAGCAAATGTCACGGAGTGAAGTGTTAGTGTGTTTCCATGATGCCATGGTTCACTAGTAGTGAATTCCGGCCCAAAACCGAATGAATGTCCCTGTCGTAAGATAGTCCATATTAAAATCTAATGGTGTACATTAGTGGTGTGACTGCAAGGGCAGTATTTACGGTATTAAATTGGTAAATTACACAAGGGAATAAATAAGAAGGGACTTGGCAGATACCGTTTATGTCGCCATGTGGGCGAGTATGGTGCAGTTATATTGGCGAAATGTGCCTGGAAAACATACGTTGACTGGCATAAGGCGGCAGAGTTAAAAGAGTTCCCAGTGTTAGGGGATACTCATATATTTTTAAGGCGTGAGCGGTTGGCGGTACGGAAACATGCTGAAGATCAAACATGCAGATGTGTGGTTGATATATATTTGTCAGTTTGCTTTATCTGTGAATTATAGGAAAATTTAGGTATAGAATGGACACGTCGGGCTTTCTAATTTACAACTGAATTTGTATGTAAGTCTTTGGAAAGTCGGGGTAAACTTATGACTTCTAGCGAGAATCGCGTCAGTGTTCGACAACCGCTTGGTCAAGTAAATACCCGTGTGCGTGTAACACTATTATTACCCCCAGAGAGGTTAATGTTATGGAAAAAGCTAATTTAATAGAGGCTTACCCATCTTGATCCCAGCTTGTCCCAATATGCTACTTTCACTGTATTTTTTAAATGTAGGATAAGAGTTACTTCTGGTGTATGATTTGAATCATATCTAAAAAATATAGACAGCCATTTTCAGTATTAACAATAAAGAACATAAACCTTTCACAACAGTATGTGATGTACTTCAGGATAAAGTTTTAGGACGTCTTTTGGGGGAGGGGTTATTACGTGAATAATATGGTTACTTATGGCAGTGCTATCATGTTTTTACTTCAGGACTACGTTTACACTAGTCTAGAACATTAACATTAAAAATTTGACACAATCTTTATTCAAAGAAAATGTTTCCTTATCTTCCCGTGTTACCTTTAATTGGCAAGTTCTCCACTCAAAGCGTAGTGACTATATAACAATTTTTTGTTTTATCTCCTAACAATTATAAATATATTTGACAGGTGAATTATATTCTCAGTGAACTATAGAAACTCAGTCCCTCCATTGACTTAATCTCATCCTGCAGCATTTTCCTATACTCTTCTTCACTAAACAATCTAAGAAATGTATTTTCATCATTTACGCCCAGGATACACCAAACATTGCCAAATCCATACGTAAATAGCAGCTTTTTTTCTCTTATCATAGTTGTAAATTGTAGCGTTGCTTAGGAAATCTGTTTTCTGGTATGTATAGATTTCTAAGCCAATATTTAAAATAAGTTTATAACTTATACCCTGCATACTAATTATTCCTAATTCATTATATACGAAGACATTTGGAGTTGATTTAGACCTAAAAGAATACATTTACAAATGACAAAATAATGAAAATTTTCAATAGCATTGGCTTCATAATACTCCCAAACCTCAACCCCATAATTAATAACAGGATTTAGAGTCAAACTGACGAAGCAATCCAGTTACTGCTAATTTACCAAATTTGGAAAGACTTTGCTTCAAAATATGCATAGCCTTCAATTTCTGCAAAGACAGAGTTTCCTGACACATATGCTAGGAGTTTTTGGAAGAAAATATACATCATAGATACTTATAACGTGATTCAATCATTACTTCTGTAGGATCATAGTACCACTTATCGTAATTTCTGAGATAGCCACCTCTGCAAAATACAACCACTCTTGTTTTTCATAATCACTTTTAAGTTTCACTTTAGGCAACATGTTTGCAGCCTATTGATCACATTTTGTAACTGGTGGGCAGTGTTAATAAAGACAATTTAAAAGTACAACAGTAAAAAGAACATAGTTCTAATGTTACTACCGAAACTCCTTCATCTCGTTCAACAACAACAAAAAAGGTGTAAATGTGATATAGCCCAGCCTTGGCATATGCCCACACGACACTTTGTTAATAATAATAATAATAATAATAATAATTAAGAATACTACTACTACTGTTGCTACTACTACTACTACTACTACTACTACTACTACTAATAATAATAATAATAATAATAATTTTATTTTTAGAGGATGCATGAATTAGTTACAAACGATAACTAATTTACCTTAAGGCCTTCTACAATGTAAGTAGTGAATGGGGACGATATAGGGTCTATGGGACTTATCATTAAAAACACCCCTGGGACGATATAGGGTCTATGTAAATTTAACATGGACAAAACCCCTGGGACGATATAGGGTCTAGGGAAATTAGCATTACAGACCTTTCCTGGGACTGTATAGGGTCTATGTAAATTTAACATTATCCATCCTGGGACTATATAGGGTCTATGTAAATTTAACATGGGAATTTGGGACTGTTGAGCGTCAAATGGAACAGGGTCGGGACCCTATTTTAATATGGTCCCGACCTGATGGGTCTATGGAAATGGATCAGGGAAGAGGGATAGAACACACACACACACATACACACACACACACACACACACACACACATATATATATATATATATATATATATATATATATATATATATATATATATATATATATATATATATATATATATATATATATATATATATATATATATATATATATAAAATAAAAATTGGGGTAGACAATTGAAAGTCTATCTCTTTTCGAGAGATGTGGGTGGCCCTGAAAAGGGCCTTTGGGTTTATGTTAATGTGCCCTTAACATAAAGGGCATTTGCAACATCTTCTTCGTCTTAGGCTTCGTCTAATGGTAGGTCCATAGACTAACACTCTTTTCAGGCATCCTTGCCTCTCCACGTAAATCCTACGTATCCATAGTCTCGTGTCGGTCCTATGGATAACTCTCCATTTGGATCGGACATACATCGGTATGTCCGTCCTGAACATCATCGTTGACACAAGGGTGGAAGAGTGTACGTCGGTCCACATGTTGAGACGTATAGAACAGGTGAATCAATGCAGTGAACTGCGCTTATTTATAGGTAGAGGAAGGATTGAAACGGATTGAGTTCATTGACCAATCCAAACACGCGTTACAAAATTCAGTCAGTCCGCATCCAATCCGAAGAGAGCAGTTTCTGACGTCACGTTGTCTATATAGATTCGCTAGCGCCTGTGCGCAGTCAATTTATGCAACAGTTATTCAACATGACGGAAACTCAGAAAACGATCAATTGGGGTGCATCAACCGTGGAGACCGCCCAAGGGAACCCGGACTTACTTTCAGAATAGGTAAATTGGGATCATGTGGATTTTCTTACCTCGCAAGAATTTGTTTCAGAACTTTCGCCACCTTCTCCTTCATTACCTCACGTGGAGAATTTTAGATAGAGACAGAGAGAAGAATTGGAGAAATTTATACAACGACAAAAGGAAGCGGAACAAGCTTTTCTCCTACAGCAACAGCAGCAAGAAGAAGAGGTAAGAAAAAAAACAACAAGAAGAAGAAGAAGCAGCAAAGAAACAAGAGGGTGAAAGTCAAACGGTCACGGTACTGTTGGACATTTTAGCGGAGTTAAGAAGTCTGAAACAAATGTATCAGACTTCTTTATCACGACCGAAGAGAATACGACCTTCCCGAGCTAAGCACTCCAGCCCTGTGACTAAACCCACCGTACCACCCTTAGTGATTTCAACCAAATCATCATCATCATCATCAGAAGTAGGCCTCGGCCGTGGCAAAGACTTAAGGCAGTTAAAGCTGATTGCTTAAACTCACCCCTACACTAAAAAGGCCCTTTTCAGGGCCACCCACGTCTCTCGAAAAGAGATAGACTTTCAATTGTCAATAACTACAAAAAAACAAACAAAAAAAAAACATTTTACCCCTATAGTACGCGTCTGTGTATGAGTGCGTGAGTATAGGTTCTTATTTTAAAATAAAAAAAAAACCAAAGACACTTACCTTTTATAATTAATTTATTCTTTTATAAATATTTACAATACAATTCCCAATTCACAACAAAACACTCTAAAAAGTTCATAAACTTCTTCTGTCTCATTATTTACTCTCTTTGTTTTTTAAATTTCTTCACCGTCACAGTCTTTTCCTGTTCTTCCTCCTCACTTTCTTTCCTTCTTCTTTTCTTCTCCTGTGTCTTTTTCTTGACCTGTCTGCTTTCTTCTGCCTCTTCTTCTTCTTCCTCTTCTTTCTCTGAAGAATCCCTTTCTTCTTCTTCTGACTCCTCTTGTTTCTTTTTTGGGCAATCTGGAGACCAGTGTCCTTTTTCTTGACAATGATAACAGGCATCTTGACTTTTGTCTTTTATAACCCCTTTTTTGCGTTTTTGACGGTCTGGACACTCTGAAGACCAATGCCTTTTCTTTTTACAGATATAGCAAGTATCTTCACTTTTATCTCGAAAAGAAGGAGAGTAGTCCGACGGCTGGTCTGAAGAAAATTTTCTAATGACCCATCGCAAAGCTTTGATGAAACGTTCGATCTGGGTAGTCTCTTCCATCGCTGTGCTCGGTTAGAGAGTGAAATGAATAGTGAAAGGACAAGACACATGCCCTTTATATACGCTGGTCTACCACGACTATAAAGTAACCTATGGTGTTTAAATTTTAGTCATTTGACTTTTTATACTCGAGGTGAAACGAGCCAATTCATATGAGAAGAAGGAAGAAGAAAGTAAGAGGTAGAAACGTGATCTATCGCCTCGTACCAGGGCTGAAGTCTTGGCACAAATTCATGCCAGTGATTTTGAAGAGGACATGAGTGAACCAGAATCCTAACCCTCTAAACAAAATTCACCACCCTTAGTTAACCCTGAAAAATACTATTCCATTCGAGAGACGGAAAAGCGCTCCTCTAGAAAATTTAGAACCACGGCTTACAAATACACGGTGAAGTTTAAAGATTTCAAGTCCGAAGTACCGTTAGAGAAAGCAGAAGGGTTCATCACTGGGGTGTGGGATTCTTTGCTTAACACACTCAAAAGCGACAATGTCAACCCAAAGAAGACGATCGCTTGAGACTTTCTATACAACACGACGGTTTGAAATCCCCGGTTTGGATCGAGTTTAGCAGCCCTGCCCGCTTCCAAAGTCATGGACAAGATTCAACACGTACAACAATCTAATGACCAGTTTGACATCACCGATGGAAAAGCCACACTAGACATGACCCACGTCTCTCCTCCTCAAGGGACTGGACAACGCAATAAGGTGTTATTCGTGAACGAGCTTCGCAGCATTAAGCGTAGCCTCGTCCAAATTCACAACCCTCAAGACCAGATGTGTTTAGCTCGAGCCGTCGTGGTGGGACGAACCTATGACAACAAAAACGACACGGTAGAATGGAAAAGACACTGGGAGAACATTTGACAATCGGACCGAGCCAAACAACCAAGTGAAGCAGAACTCCTGTTACGACAAGCTGGCCTGTCCAAAGACACCCTGTGGCATTCCTGAGATGCAAACATTGCAAGATGTCCTAGCTCCACGCTACACCTTGAAAGTACACCCTCAAGAAGTGCGTGGGCCTCTGTTGTTTCGAGGCCAAGATTTTAAGGGTGGAAAATACATTCACCTTTATCATCACGATGACCATTTCAATACCATTACCAGTATTACTGCATTCCTGGGATACGGTTATTACTCTGAGAAATGTGACTATGGTTATAATAATCGAGAGCAACACAAACATTGCGGATCGAAATGCTCAGGATGTTTGGCCTCTCCACCCTGTCTGAGCGAAGGACGAGTGCATTGTCCAGCTTGTCAGCGCACGTTTGTCAGTCCTACCTGTTACCAGCAACATCTGAAAACACAAGGTTCACAGCAGAAATGCGCTTGTCAACTGCTGAGATTGTGCCCTACGTGTGGACAAGGCATACGTGCCAATAGTGCCAAGGCACACGTATGTCGAGGAAAGAAAAAATGTCACATTTGTCACCACATCGTGGACTTGGAACATCAATGCTACGTGCAAAAATACCAACCCCAACCAGAGAAAGAGGATGGACACAAGAAGAAAGACAATTTCATCTTTTTCGATTTCGAATGCATGCAAGAGAATGGCATTCCTAATTTCTGCGTGGCTCATCGAGCGTGCGAAAAGTGCATTCAAGAACCTATCTTCAGTCATTGCCCTCACTGCAGCAAAATTCCTGAAAAAAATTTTTCGGGGGCCGAACACGCTAGCCGATTTCGCACAATGGGTCTTAGACCCCATCGACAAGACGTGGATCCAAGAAGACATCGAACGTTACGGAGATTGTCATCGTCATGCCACAGTGATGGCTCGCAATTTCTCCGGATACGATGGACAGTTTCTTTTGAGATACTATACGGAACATGGAACCGAACGTCCTAAAGTCACTTTGAACGGAACCAAAATCATTTTCATGCAAGTGGGACAAGTACAGTTTATAGATTCGATGAGTTACTTGGCCATGCCTTTGAGCCGAATGCCTAAAACATTTGGAATGACAGAAATGGCTAAAGGGTACTTTCCACACTTTTTCAATACGGAAGCCAATCAACACGTCGTTCTACCCCATTTACCTGAGGCCCACTATTACGACCCTGACAACATGCGTACCGAACAACGAGACGCTTTCTACGCTTGGTACCAGACCCATGCCTCGGACCCTTTTGACTTTCAGGAAGAAATGCTAAAGTATTGTCGTTCCGACGTGGACATTTTACGGCGTTTCAGTGGAAAATATCGAGAACTGTTCATGGAACACGGAGGGGTCGATCCTTTGAAAGAAGCTTGCACCATTTCCAAAGCGTGTTCCTTAGTGTATCGGCAACGATTCATGCCTGAAAACACCGTGGCTGTCATCAGTCCTCAAACGACCAACTATGTCAAACGTCAGTACTCGGTCAAAGCCCTACGCTGGTTACATTACTTGTGCGACAAGGAAGACAAATGGATTCAGCATGCCCGCAACGGAGGGGGCGAAAAGACCATTGGAACGCATTCGGACGATGGCTGGGACTTAGAAAACTCCAAGATTGTGTACGAGTTTAACGGTTGCTTATTTCACGGATGTCCCATCTATTACCCTGACCGTGGCACTAAAAATCAGTTTTTACAACGAACCATGGAAGACTTGTACAAGGCCACTTGTCAGCGACGCCTAAAGTTAGAACAGGAAGGATACCAAGTGATGGAAATGTGGGAACACGAATAAGATCACCGTTTGAAAACCGATCCCGAATTTAAACGCCTCGTGGAAAGTTACCAGTTCATGGACCCCCTGAACCCAAGGGATAGTTTGTACGGAGGAAGGACCAATGCCACCTGTTTGCTGTACCAAGTCGACGAAGAGAAAGGAGAAGAAATCAAATACTTGGACGTGTGTTCGCTGTATCCCTACGTGTGCAAATATTGTCGCTTTCCTGCAGGACACCCGCAATTGTTCACGGAACACATCGACCTGAAAAACATTCGACAATACGAAGGCTTGATCAAGTGCAAAGTTTTGCCTCCCACCGACTTGTACCATCCCGTGTTACCTCACCATTGCCAAGGCAAACTGATGTTTCCTTTGTGCCGTACTTGTGCCGAAACGTGTAACCAAGACCAGCCTTGTCAGCACACCCAGGAAGAACGCACCTTGACGGGAACCTGGGTCAGCGTAGAATTGTTCAAAGCTCTGGACATGGGATACCAACTGTTAGAAGTGTACGAAATTTGCCACTTTCCCAAGACACAACAATACTACAAGGGTGACCCCACGCAGAAAGGCATTTTCGCAGACTACGTGGATGCCTTTTTGAAACTGAAGCAAGAAGCCAGTGGCTATCCGTCCTGGTGTCACACTCCCGAAGACCAAAAGACATTCAAAGAGAAATACTGGGCATCACTTTAGATCACATCGAGAAAAACGAAGGCAGGCGATCATTTGCCAAAGTGATGTTAAATTGCTTGTGGAGAAAAATGGCACAACGACCGTGTTTACCCAAGACGGAATATTTGACGGAACCTTCCCGCTATTTCCAGATGATTCACGAGAAAACCAAATTCGTGAAACACGTGGACGTCGTTCGCGAGAATTTGATCTTGGTCAATTACGAAGAAGATCTGGACTTTGTACAAGACGACCCCTTTAGAAATGTCATCATTGCGGCTTACCTGACAACTCATGCTCGCTTAAAATTGTACGAAGCTTTAGAACTGTTAGGGGAACGTGTCATGTACTTTGACACGGACAGTTGCATCTGCATCCATCACCCGAGTCAACAACACCTGACATCGAAGGAGACCGTTTAGGAGCCTGGACAGACGAGCACCCTGACGACAAGATTCTAAGTTTCGCGAGTGGCGGTCCTAAAAATTACGGTTACGAATACCGGGACAAACAATGAGAAGTACACACGAAGAGTAAAGTGAAAGGATTGACTCTGAATTATCGTACCAGTCGAGTGGTGAACTTTGGGGTATTGAAAGAAGCCTTGCAGTCTAGAGAAGATGAACACTTTCAAGTGACCACCTATCAACCCCACAAGATTGTACGTTTACCCACTCACCATATCGTCAGTCGACCCTTGGAAAAAGTCTATCAAATCGTGTACCAGAAGCGAGTGCGACTTCCCAATCATTTCACCTTACCGTATGGACACGTTGGTATTGGTCTGTATATAAAAGGAAACCCTAGGCAAGATCGATAGTTCATTGTGACTATCAAGACCAAGCGAACAAGATGAATACTTTCAGAGAAACGCAAAACAAGTTCAGAAAGGCACACTTCAAGTGTGGGGCTTCTGAAGTGGAATGCGATTGTGAGCCTTGCGATGGGAACGATGCTGTACGCTGTGACCTTAGCGATGCCGTAAAGCATCATGGGAACTTTAGTGTCACTACCCCTATCATGGAAAGTAATGATGTGCGTGTCAAACCTGAGGGATGCGAAAGCGATGCCGCTCGTCCTCTTGGACACTTTACTGGGTTTCATGGTCAATGTGGATGTTCACCTTCACGTCTACCCCCCTACGGATGTCATCCAGCCCTGAGCAAACTCCTGCCCATGTCACCCTACCTTCATCGAAACGAACCTGTGAAAGACGAATATTCGTTCCCTGTACGTTTGTCGGAATACTGCAACTTTGAAAATCGTTTTCAATCGTTCAAAGGAAAATGGCCTAAGTATCTGGGAGGACCGACCCCCGAAGAATTAGCCAGAGCCGGATTTTTCTACTTGGGCGAAGGAGATAAAGTCAAGTGCTTCAGTTGCGGTGTGTCACTTCATCACTGGGAACCGCAAGATTCAGCCTACCTGGAACATGCTCGATGGTCTCCCAGTTGTCATTACTTACCCTTAGTAGGACAATATATTCAAATGGATACTATACAAGAGAACATTCCTGCTTTGCCTGTGGAGTTGAGAGAACGCATTTACCGAGAGCTGGTCAAAATACAAGTCAAACGTAAAGAACAATTGCATCCGTTACGTCACCGGCGTTTCAACCACTGGTACCTGAATGCTATACAAGGACTGATTCATTTGAAAGTGTTCCATTGGACAGACATTGATCAACAACCCCCTAGTTTTAAAAAGGATTGGTTTGCTATTGATGATTCTATCTACTACATTGTAAACTTACTGCATCGAATTCCAGAGGAAGAGTTAACGAATTACCAACATCTTTTAAACAATGTCAACTTAGTGAAAGATGAAACTTCTGAATGAATTGTAATGTGTAAATTAGTAATTAAACGATTTAAATTCGGCACTGAAGTAAAACCATGTCTGTGCAAACGGTACATTTCTTGGGTCAGAAAGAGGATTTAGTATGACCTATTCATGGATACTTTACAAGAGAACATTCGTGCTTTGCCTGTGGAGTTGAGAGAACGCATTTACCGAGAGCTGGTCAAAATACAAGTCAAACGTAAAGAACAGCTGCATCCGTTACGTCACCAGATCTTTAACCACTGGTACCTGAATGGTAAAAAAGAACTGATTCGTCAGAAATTGTTTCAGTGGTCAGATCTTGTTCAATATTTCCAGGCCCCCGATGATCCACGTGTTGATCATTTTGGTTACTTCGAGATTCACCTAGTGCAACGCATTGAAGAAGACAAGTTAAAGGATTACCAACATATTTTACGTGGAATCTACTTAGAGGAAGAGGAAACTTCTAAACAAACTTTGAAGTTTAGGTTACAGTATGCAAGATTTAGTTTCCCCACTGGAGAACGAAGATCTCTGGCCAGAAAGTACGTGCATTGCTTCCGAAACAAAGAGAGTATAAAAACAGGAATCCATGCCACGACTTTTATCACATGTGATTGAACAGATTCCTTGGAAGGAACTCAATGACCATATTCAAACCGTGGATCACTACCATCAATTATTACAAGAATTGTATCCAATCAATTTGGGACGACGCATAGTGTGTGTCTTAGTGACTTGTTTTCTGGGATTTCGTTTACCAGCCGATTCCTTGTGGACTCTTTACGAACAGTAATTACCACCCCATTTAACATGAAAGTGGTGCCTTTAAATGTTCACGAAAGACTCCTTTTGCTCAAAGCCTTGCGTTTTCATCTGGATACGTCTCGACCTCTACGGGAAAAGATTCTTCATCTTTTAGCTACCAAAGACGTGTATGACGATGTGTGTGTAGCTTGTGACTTACACCCCCATTGGACAGATGTTCATGACTGGAAAAAGGGGGGTTTTGAGGCTTGGACCCAAGAAGTGGCCCAGTATGCACAAGAGTTGTGATCCTTCCTTTCAACGTCCAAAGAAAAAAGTTACTTTTCAACCTGTGTTAGTGACAGTGCCAGAAGAACCCGTCACCGAGAACAATCACTCCATTCAGGACAGGATTGTCGTGGACATGCCTGAAAGCCCCTTTCGGGAGGACACTTGTGTGACCTTACCCCCTGTTGATCTGGTCAGAACATTACCCAAAACGTGTTGTACAGTCACTTGTTTGTATTCCACGTTGATTGTTTTGATGTGTTTCTTATTGCTGTACATAACAATTTGGCTTTTATGTATTTTTGTCTTTCGTATTCATGTTTAAAACATTCAATAAACGTGTCCTGAAAAAAGTATATAAACTCTTGTCTGGTCTCTTTTCGTGTCACGAGTGACATTCCTGACACTACGGCTACCTCTGCTGTCTCTCCTCCCTCTTCCTCCACTGTCAAAGTCATCGACGAACACTTAGATCGTGCCAGTTGGGAGGCTTTGTATCTTCGCCATCCCTTTAACATGCTAATTGCTGGACCTAGCGGTTCAGGCAAAACCGAATTCGTCAAACGTTTGATCGAACATAAACATTTGATCGATCGGCCACCTCAACGCATCGTGTGGTGTTACAAAGAGTGGCAATCGGCGTACAGCCTCTTGTGAGAAAGTCTTGGTGATTCCATCGTGTTTGTGGAAGGCATTCCTAAAGAAGACGACGGCATCGTCTCTGACTCCCGTCAAACCCATTTGGTCATTTTCGACGACATGTTAGGAGAAGACGAAGAAGAAATTAAACTGTGGTTCACGCGCAAAGGGCATCATCGTAATGTCAGTGTCGTTTACATCACTCAAAATTTGTTTCAACAAAGTAAAGCCCATCGCACCATCAGTCTCAATGCGCATTACGTGGTCTTGTTTAAAAGCCCTCGTGATAAATCGCAAGTGCAAGTCTTAGCCAAACAGTTAGGAACGCCTTGGCTCACTCAGGCGTACGACGATACCACTCAAACTCCACACGCTTATTTACTCGTCGATTTGAAACCTACGACCCCGATAATTTGCGATTTCGTACCCACTTGTTTCACCACTGGGGCCAAGACGGAAGGCCTGTCCTGTACACGTCTCCGTCCTCGTCTTTACCCCTACAAAAAAATCTATAAAAACCTCAGACACTTTTCGTCTGTCTCACTCAATTTGAACATGAAGTCCCTTCAATCACATCTTCCCGTCAAATTGATTCGTATGGCATCAGTCGAGAAAAAAACCCACAAATACGAGCTCGAGTCTTAGAAGCTAGTCTCAAAGAAGTCTCACTATGGTTCACGGTGACAGCACGTTAATTACTACAAAGGATCATTCAGATTCCTCATCAAACTAAACGCTTTTTTGATTGAAACAAAGTCGCTTTGACCCAACTGGCCGATTCCCGCAACGACACTCAAACCAAAAAACAAATCATTTTGAAACCTGGAGGGAGCGGTACTCTAGGAGGGGTCATCATTCGCTCTCTTTTAAGATGGGATCCTAATGCCCCCAAAGTTCTCCCCAAGAAAAAAGTCAAACGAAGCTCCAAGAAGAAGAAAAAGACCAGGTCCCCAAGGAGACCTGTGTATCCAACAACTTCTCCAGTAGCGGGACCCTCCTCTTACCAGACACCACCCCGGAAGAAGACAAGTCCCCAGAAAAAGAAGCAGAGAAAAAGTCCCCAGAAAAAGAAAAGTCCACAAAAAACTAGTCGCAAGAGAGGCACTACGGCCAGCACGCAACCTTATACTCGCAAACCACGACCTGCAACAGGTTCATTCACTTCTCCGTTGATGTCACCAAGAACTGAAGAGTACTTGGAGACGTTGATCACACCAAGAACTTCTCTGTTGATGACCCCAAGATCTTCTCCAGTGGCAGGACCCTCCAATTTAGTGGCAGTGGCTGCTGCTCACAAAGTACCTGCCCCCAAAATCAAAGTTCAAGAAAGATCAGGCATGTTAAAAAGTTTACTGGATTTGTCCAAGCAAGAACTGGCTCGATTTAGTCCGTTGCGTAACCCTGCACGACGTGTCATGCCTGTCATGAAGTTAATACGACGTAAAGACAATCAGTGGCGACGTGTTCCAGTATAAAAAAGGTCTGTAACCAAGTCGGGGTATCAGTGAACTTCCAAAAGATGTCACCTCCAAGAAGTTCACACCGTCACTATCGTCATAAAAGAAAGAGACAAAGGCAGACTCGTCATCCGACAAAATGCTTAGCCAAGCATCGACGTTACCCTAAGAAAAGACACAGTCGTTCCAAGACAAAAAGGCGGCAACAAAGGGGAGGATTCCTTGGCGATTTTGGAAAAAACATTGTCACCTTTATGCCAAAGCGATAGTCCCAAAAAAAGATAAAAGGACGTGTGTTAAGTCATCGACGTTAGTGTCTGTTTGGTGAATGTCCCGGAACCCACAAGGAAAGATGTCACCCTCCAGAAAACATTCCTCTTCTAAACCCCAAGGAAAGAAAAGGAAAAGACTGCCACCACGTTTAGTCAAACATGGGGGCATGTTATCTGTCCTGTCCATAGCTTCTTCACTCCTACGAAAAAAACTCATTCAATCAGCCTCCAAAGAGGTCATCGATACCGTGTGCGAATGTTGTTTGAACGTCTTGAAAGGCACGATCCCTTTGTCCAAACACCAGAAACAATGCTTAGGCAAACATCGTTACGTTCTTCGCCAAATGGTTCAAAAGAAAATCCCCCTTGGACAAAAAAAGATGTTGGTCCAACGTGAAGGAATTTTACCCCTCTTGTTATACCCCTTGCTGAAAGGAGTCTTGGGAACCATGTTGGAAGGACTGATGGGAGTAAGATAAAAAGGCCCTCTGAAGTCCCAAGATCTCAGAATCGACCCCTGACATCCCATGGAAGGACGAAAACTAGCTTTAGTGCCTTACAAACGATGGATGGAATAACATCGTTGGCAAGAACAGCGCACCCCGCATTTACCTCCCAATCCCCATTTGAGCGAGATGTCCCAGTTACAACACGAATTGCAGTCCTTGATGGATCGCCAAGATTAGTCCGAAACAGAAAAATCGCAAAAGTACGGTCAACTCTTGCAACGACTGCAACTCTTTCACCAAAACGCTTTAGACGAAACAGCTCTTCCCACTCTCAAAGATTTTAAGACCTTGATGAAAAGTCCAGCACCATCACCAGTACCACTACCATCACTACCAGTGACCAAGACAGAAAAAGGAGAAGAAGAAGAAGGGTTTCAAACTCCACCAGAAAAAGTACGCAAGTTAACAACACCACCTACCTCCAGAATTGGATGGATTAAAAAGATGATGACCACCCCTTCTTCATCAGAAGAGAAAAAGAAGGTGAAGACAGAAGTGAAACAAGAACCGATATCCCCTGTTCAGACATCCTCCTCCTTGACACCTATTGCTGGTCGTACACGCAAAGCATTGCAATCCAAGAAAATACCCCAAGAGAAAAAGAGTAGCATCCTCCAGGAGTGGGTGCCTTATTAACACACAAACAAACAAAAAATGGAAAAAGTGTTAGCCAGCATTTACTACGATCCCTCGCATCCTGCAGGTTACGCAGGAGCTCAAAAATTGTATCGTGCTGCCAAAACGCGACTGAAAAGTCTCCGTTTACCTCAAGTGCAACGATGGTTACAAGAACAAGCTACCTACACTTTACACAAACCCATTCGACGCAAGTTTTCCAGAAGTCGCACCCGAGTGGAAGGCATCGATCATCAATGGCAAGCCGATTTAGCCGATGTCTCTCATTTGGCCAGCTACAATCGCGGCTACAAGTATTTGTTTTGTGTCATCGACGTCTTTTCCAAATTTGCCTGGGTCGTACCCTTGACTTCCAAATCGAGCAGCGAGTTAGTGCGAGCCCTTCAACGGGTGTTGAAACAAAGCGGTCGTCACCCTCTTCGATGGCAAACGGACAAAGGTACCGAATTTCTGAACCAAGCTTTCACAAAAAGAATTAAAGAAACGTGACATTCATTTTTCTACCGCCGAAAATCCTGAAACCAAAGCCAGCATCGTGGAACGTTTTCAACGCACTTTGAAAGAACGCATGTGGAAATATTTTACGCATCACCACACTCTGAAGTACATCGACATCTTACCCCACCTGGTGCAAGCGTACAACCAATCTTACCATCGAAGCATCGGACGTGCCCCGCAAGAAGTGACTCCCGACAACGAAGTGTTGGTGTTTGAGCGCCTGTTTGGTACGTCCCCGACGAGAGCTGTCCCCAAGAAAAGTGGAGTGTTGGCCGTAGGAGATTGGGTGCGCATTGGCAAAACCAAACGCACTTTCGACAAAGGTTACTTACCTAACTGGACGACCGTATTGTTTCGTGTCACTGGACGAGTGCATGGCCGTGATCCTGCCGTCTATAAATTAGAAGACATGAACGGAGAAGTGCTCAAAGGAACGTTTTATTTGCCCGAGTTACAACGTGTCACCAAAAAAGAAGACGACGTGTACGACATCGAAAGCATTCTCGAACGCAGAACCCGTAAAGTGGGCAAACGACGTGTCAAAGAAGTCAAAGTACGTTGGAAAGGATATCCACCCAGTTTTGATTCTTGGATCGACGCTTCGCAAGTCATCGACTATAAAAAGAAGTGACCATCATGCCCTTTCACACAGACGCAGCTACGTCGACCACTCCTTCACCCAGTTCTTCTCTGCAAGATTTACAAAAACAACCATTGTGGGTGTGGTGTGGAGAACGTGTGCCTAAAACGCAAATCGTCTTTTTCTGCCAAATCTTCGTGGTGTATTGTGTCATCGGGGCAGCCATTGCCAATTTGAGTTTGCAACAAGGAACCTTGTGTCCAGTGCCAGTGCCAGTCACCACTCCAACAACATCAACCCCATTTTGAGCGGAGACACGCCTCTGACTTCCAGTAACCCCTCGGACAGCCACAGAACTCTGGAATTATGAGTCACACTAACCAATTTTACTTAACCTTACCCAGTGACAGTTCCATGGAGGTGTTTCCCAATAACACGTTGTGCTGTTACACGGTCAAATTACCTCAGGCCATCCCATTAGATCACGAAGCCAATTGGGAAGTGGCTTTGGTAGAAATCATTCACCCGACTCAAGTCCTCAATGTCCTTCCGAATCAAAATTTTTTTTCCGTGGAAGTTCATGCCGAGCAAATGCAACAGTACTTGAATACCCACGTCAAAATATGATAACAAAATATATAACCCAGAAACTCAAAAGACGACCTATCGCTTGATCATTCCCCCAGGCTATTATTTTAGTGGTCAACATTTGGTCAGCACCATAAGCTCTAGGTTTAATGTCGTGTTTCTGAAAGCTTTGGAGAGTGTCAGAAAAAGTGTCACCCTAGAGTACCACAAAGTAGCTCGTCGCTTCCTTGATGAAATTTCCTGAGGGGCACAAAATGTTGTCTTTCTTATTTTGTCCTGAATTGTTTGACATGTTGGGCGGGGACATGGACATGAGGATGGCCATGATGAAGAAAAACGAATTGCCAGTCATTTCCGACAACGATTCTTTTAGCAAGTTATTTCGTGCCCCGGTAGAAATGAACCAAGGACTGAATTTGATCTTTGTGTACTCCGATGTGGTGGAGTATAACGTGGTGGGACACACCTCCGTACCGTTACTGCGTGTCATTCCTTTCAAAGTGGATTCTGCCACGCTCGCTGACGAGGAAGGTGGAAACACTTATCACGTCCACCGCGAATTTGTACATCCTCATTATTTGCCCGTCAGCAAATATTATTTGGACACGGTCAACATTGCTATAAAAGGAGATCTGGGACAAAATATTCCATTCACCAAAGGGAAAGTCACAGTGAAACTCCATTTTCGAAAACGATTCTCTCACGACTCGTAAGTCATGTATCCAGTGTACCGAGGCGTTGCTCGACATCGAGGACACGGTTTAGGAGATATGTTAAAATCAGCCTTTCGTTCGGTGGCCCCCGTGTTGAAACCGATGGTGACACGCGGATTGCACGCCTTGAAAGATGCAGCATTGACACACGGCAAAGAATTTCTCCAAAATGTCATCATCGACAAACAAAACCCCAAAGAAGCCTTCTTGAGGGCAGGCAAAAATGTCTTGTTGCAAACAGGCAAAGACCTATTGAGCCGACGAGAAACACCTATAAATGCCCTGCACACTACCGAGTCAGGCATTCAGCAAGGACAAGGCAGAAAGAGACGACGAAGAAAATACCCTTTCACCAGACTTCACACGTCTAAAGCTAGAGAGACAAAGAAAAGAAAAACCGTCCGAGACATAGACGTTTTCGATTATTGAGAAACAGAAGAAAAAAAATGATGCACCGACAGTCTTGCGCCTGTTCCAAGTCGGAACTGGATCTGTTTGCCATGCCACCCACTATGATGACCATGCAAGAATCCCAATGGGTGGAATTTCACCGTGTCTCCTCTTTGACGGATTCCGCTCCCATCGAGTTTGAAATCAAAGGACAGCCCGAAGATTACATCGATTTGAATAGCAGTTACTTGTACCTGAAAGTCAAAGTTCTTGATAAAACAGGCGGTGTTATAGATGACGAGCCAGTAGCTCCCGTTAACAATTTCATGCATTCCTTGTTTAGCGGAGTGGACTTGTACTTGAATAACAAACTGGTCAGTAGCAGCATGGATACTTACCCTTATCCAGCGTACCTGGAAAATCTCTTGACGTACGGAATAGACGCCAAGAACACTCATCTCAATGCTTGTGTGGTATGGGAAGCTGACGATGCAGACAAGTTTGACGAAACCGAAATTGATACAAAAAAAGACTACAATGAGGGATTTGTAGAACGAAGAGACAAAATCGTAAATGGACAGAGTTTAGAACTGATGGATCGTTTGCATTTGGACATGTGGTTGCAAGAAAAGTATTTGCTGAACGGGGTGAATGTTCGCCTGAGACTTAATCGTAGCAGCGCCGCTTTTCATTTAGTGGCTGCTAGTGACAATTACAAAACCGTCATCCAAGAAGCCAGACTCTACATACAGCGTGTGGAAGTGTTACCTAAAGTGGGAAACGACATTAGTCAGACGTTGAGCAGAACGACCGCCAAGTATCGCATACGTCGCGTGGAAGTGAAAACCTTCACCATTCCTGCTGGACAGCGATCCATAATCGAAGATCATCTGTTCCAATGGCAGTTACCCAAACGTTTAATCCTTGGCATGGTCGAGAATAGAGCCTTCAACGGAGTCCACGATCAAAATCCTTTTGAGTTTAAACATTACAAAGTGTCCAAGATCGAAGTCAGTCGCGATGGCAAATTCTTGTGTACCCGACCTTTCGAACCTGACTTTGAGAAGAAGAATTACTTGAGGTCGTACTTGTCCCTGTACGAAGCCACGGGACAATTAGGAACCAACACCACTCACGGCATTACGTACGAGGATTATGCAGGAGGTTATGCTTTGTGGGCTTTTGATTTCACTCCAGACCAAGGCAGCGACGAGGGACATTTCCACCCTATAAAATCCGGTCAGATTCGTGTGGAACTTCAGTTTGCAGAAGCTCTAACTGAAACGGTGAGCGTCCTCCTGTATGCAGAATTTGACAATACGATAGAAATCAACAGTTTGAGAGAAGTCATTCTAGATTATTAGAAACCATGGAAGACTGTTATCCCTCTTTACCTTGTGGAGAAACTTTGAAGATGGAATGTGAGAAGACTGTGGAAGAAGAAGAAGAAGAAGAAGAAGAAGAAGAAGAATCCCAAGACAAAGACGAAAAAGTTATCATGATGAAGTCAAGATGGCCAGAACAAGAAGCCCATTTAGTCTCCTGTTTTGCCAAACACTTGGTCGAAAAAATGACGGAATTGATCAAGAAAAATTGCTATGGATGTCAAAACGACCATCCCAGTCAAATTCAACACGATAAATGCCTGATGCTGAGTCAAGAAGAAAAATTGGACGAGTATCTGGACGAAGCTTGGAGTCTCATCTCGGACGAAGTCGTGTTGCATCAGTGGTATAAAGACTTGCGTGAACATTCTTGTCCACCATTAACCACTCAAGAGATCCATCGTATCGAAGCTGTCCTGAATCAGAGTGGGGAGACGAAGCTAAACGCCTTTTACTTGTCAGACATTTTCAAGCAAAAAGTCAGAATCGAATTGATCACTTATTATTACCTGTGAAGAAGAAAAAACAAATCAATGGATACCTGGGAACTTTATTACCTTTTGAACCACAGTTCTTATACGGCTTCTTGGAATCCTGTCGTCTGTGCTAAAGATGAACTCCCTCATCGCAAACCTCAAGACCATCTAGCTTATGTGATTAACACGGACGACAGTCATCTCCCAGGAACACACTGGGTAGCTGTCTACTTTCCTCAAGAAGGATGTGTGGAATATTTCTTAAACAACATCTGGCTGAACTTTTAAATCAAGCTTCCACAGCTATTTCTACTAACATACTCAGCCAAATCCAGGCAATGTTGGCAGACGACACTGAAGAATTTGAAACTTCCACGCTGGCAGCGGCCCTGGAAGTATCATCATCCAGCGGCGATGAAGCTGATGAACCTGCACCACCTAAACAGAGTGGAAAAAAGGAAGGCTCTGTCTACCGGAATATCGGACTGGGAAAGGCAATTGATGATATCAAAAAAGCGGGCCACTTCGTCAATGCCACAAGACCGGGTGTCCTAATGTGACCTCATCGCTGCCGACCAATCGTGGCGGGAGTCACATACTGCTTGGTTTGACACCTGGGGCATTTCAATCCAACTAAGAAACACGAGTGTGTGGTGTGACTATTCCCACTCATGTCTATTAGCCTTTCAGTCAGGTTGTTAAGGACTAGTTAGTCCTACACCTGAGTGGCTAAATTAAAAAGTACTCTTTGAGTACATAAAAGCCTGGGGGATGAGGCTCCTTTTCCTTCCCCCAGGAGTAATTAAAAATCACGCAGTGCGTGAATAAAAAAGTGGTACATGTTCAAAAGAACGAAAACCACTATAATCCAACTAACTAACTAACTAACTAAATTTGGTTTTAGGGGGATGTTTTCCTTCACGTCCGCACTTTCACTATAAATTGAAAATCGCTCGGCAGTCTAGCTACCCTTGTTGATTGATCAACACTAGAAAATGAGTAGAATGAGCAGCAGACTGACTAAATTCATGGAATTTCAGATGCATCTGGAGTATGCCAGATGCCTACTGAACGAACTGGCCGAGGAGGCCCTTGTGGAAGAAGCCAGGATAGAACAGGAGGAGGAAGAGAGAAAAATGAAAGAAGAAGAGGAAAGAAAGAGAGAGATCAGGTGTCACCCTATGATGAACCCTGTGTGCAAGGTGACACCTGAGGCAAGGACATCTCCCCAGCCTGTAGCTGAACCACAGTCACAACGTGAACAACAAGAACCAGTACAGGACCCACAGGAGGTAAGGAGGCCAGTTGTTCATCCTCGAGTGTGGAATAAAAGACAAAGAAGACAGAGGGAACAAGAAGTGTTCACTATTCCGCAAACGGAGTAGTGGGATAGTGAAGCCACTCAACCCCCGTCTGCTCTTCCAATGACTCAAGTGAATTGGACCAATGATTGAAGTAGACTTTGTATCTGTGGTGCCAGACCCGGAAGGTGCCATCATTAACCAGGTGCCGTGGAGTTTAAAAAACAAACAGTCCTTTTCAGGGCTACCCAAACCTTTAGAAAAGAATTAGTAATCTATTTGCCAATGTGTGTATGTAGAGTAGTGTGAATATAAACACTGACTCTTTTTTTCCTAGTGCGAGTGTATATATTAGTGTTTGTAAGTGATCAAGTAGGTTTGTGTGAATGGTAGATTATGGGGTTTTGTAAGTGCTCACGTACGTTTGTGTGGATAGTAGATTATGGATTTCATTTTAATGCTTTGCGTGTGTGAATAGTAGATTTGGGGTTTGTTTATTGCTGGTTCACGTATGTGAATAGTAGATAATATGAAATGAGAAAAGTAGGGGATGTTTTCCTTCACGTCCGCGCGTTTTAAGTGATTATCTAGGTAATATAATTTTTGGGCTTTAGGGGGATGTTTTCCATCACGTCCTCGCTTTCACTATAAGAACCCACAGTATTCGTCGTTCAAACCAAACCTAGCGTGATTCAAATTGATATAAGTCGCACAGACTACACCGATTGGTATTAATTTATATTTTTTTATGTACACTCTGTACACGAAATCCCAACTTGTTCGTTCATATTTATTCTAAAATTCTACAACTTAAATGAATTCGACTCAGTTGCACAGGTAGCTTACACATTATTGGTATTAGGTATGTCCATTAGTACAACTGGACTTAATTTGAAATAAGTACGGGCTGGCGTTTCGGGAAGTACACAACATCCAGGGCTGGCTTGCTGAGCACCTTTCCTCCTTTACCACTCTCGGACGTCGTACAAAAGTGGCAAGATGTGGGACGATTTCCACTTGCCACACGCCCAGGTGTTCTAAATGTGACGTAACAGCTGGCCGTATGGCTGCTGACGTCACATACTGCTTGGTTGACACCTGGGGCAGCTAAAATAAACAAATGCAACTGAATACATGAGTATGGGTTTGTACTATTCGTACTCATGACTTTAGGCCTTACATTTAGTGACGTCTGGGCATGCAATTACTGTCTACGAACTAACGGCCCAATCAATTAGTACTCTGTGAGTACAGAAATGCCTGAGGGGTGTGGCACCATTCCTCTCCCTCAGGAGTAATCAATTAGTGCACCGTGTGCACATAAACCAGTGGTACATGCACATTATGTTGCGAACGCCACTATAATTCAATTCAACAACAACAACAATCGTTCAAACCATTCTACAAAGAATAAAAAAGAAGATGGTTTCAAACCAACTTGATAAAATGAAAACATTGCAAGACGTCCTGGACAATTTCGGTATGATGGAGCAAATGTTAGTTAACCTAACCGAGGATCACTATTCTTATAGTCCCCATCGAGTGAAGATGGAGATCAACAACTTACGAAAAGTAAAGGAAATGATCAGTGATCTGATGAAAGAAATAAAGGAGGAGAAGGAGGATGAAGAGGAAAGGATAAGAATGAGAGTATGGAACGAAAAAATTGAAAAGGAAGAAGAAAATGAGAAGAGGAAGAAAGAAGAGGAGGAGAAGAAGAAAGAAGAGAAAAAGAAGGAAGAAAAGAAAGAAAAAGAATAGAAAGAGTGTAGGACAGAAAAAAAGAAGCTGGTGGAGAAATAGAAGAAATTAAAAGAAGAAAACCAAAGGCCCTTTTCAGGGTCACTCCAATTTCTCGAAAAGAGATCTACTTTCAATTGCCTACCCCATTTTTTAATTTATTTTTTTTATAAAAAAAATAGAGACCCCTCCCTGTTTCAATTTTCGCCTGTTCTATTTCCATAGACCCATCAGGTCGGGACCGTATTAAAATAGGGTCCCGACCCTGTTCCATTTGACGCTCAACAGTCCCAAATTCCCATGTTAAATTTACATAGACCCTATATAGTCCCAGGGTGGATAATGTTAAATTTACATAGACCCTATACAGTCCCAGGAAAGGTCTGTAATGCTAATTTCCCTAGACCCTATATCGTCCCAGGGGTTTTGTCCATGTTAAATTTACATAGACCATATATCGTCCCAGGGGTGTTTTTAATGGTAAGTCCCATAGACCCTATATCGTCCCCATTCACTACTAAGGTACATGTATAATACGAGTTAATAATATGTCTACACACATATACACAAAAATAAACATACAAGAAAATAGAGAGTATATAAGCAACTGTTCACATAAATGCTATGTTGTTGCTGCAATGAAAGTGAGAAAAAAAACACCACAAAAACGAGAGGTTGTTGGTATATATTTTATTTTAATAAGTACATCATTTTTATTTTATGTCTGTATTTTGTTATAATGCCATTATCTAATACGCCTATTGTTGAAAGAAGCTATACTTAGGGCTGGTTTAATTTCATGTGCAATGTTATTCCAAACAAGAGCACCTTAAAATTTATATCTATCTTTGAATAGCTTCATTTTTGGTTGAATATATCGTTTAACTGGCAAAATGTACCCTGGCGAAAAACCTGATTCCTAAGGATACCATTTAGGCTGATAAATCGGCCCCGCAGCCATGATGATATTGACCGGCACTTTAGGGATTGATATCGCCTATTTATTAAAACCTGCTAAATCAGCAGCCATTCTTGTCTGCATACATCGGTGTACATTGTATTCACTTACCGGTATTTCTCACGGTTGTGGAGATAATGCCGGCTGAGGGATTCTTTTGGTGACGTGTACATTATATTTTCGGAGCAAATCCTATGTTTGGCGACTTGTAAATCCACGTGGAATAGCACAACCCTGTCTTGTGGCTATTTTGAAAGTCGCGCTAGATATGGCTGCTACCAAATTCCGAATAATATCTAACGTGTACGCAGGTGTGTTCCGGAAAGACTTGCACGCAGCAAAAGTGCACATTTTAATGAAAAGGTGACATCATACCTACATATCGTCCATCATTATCAACACAGACTTGGGTGTTTGACTTATCGGACTAGATACCATTAAAATAAAGTTTTGTAAACTTTTATAAGTCATCCATGCTGGATCATATAATTATGTGTTTGTATTACAACTGTTGTTATTTACCAATTGTTCCAATGGTACATGCCTCATTTTTATATTTATAATACAGTATGTATTAATGTACTACTTGTATTATTTGATAATCATATATTATTATTATTATTATTATTATTATTATTATTATTATTATTAAAATACAATTATTTTTTTTAAAGCGCTTATTGCTTAAGGTACTAAAGTCTACGTTCTATTTTGTGTCAATGTTGCACTCTTTTTTCTGTCAATGCTCCGGTGCAGAGTTTAAAAGTTTGCTCTTGGTTTTCTATGGGTCACCCTAACGAAACAAAATGGAGACCTTGTAAATAAGAAAGTACTACTTTTGTTCCAGAAAAAATGTTAAAACACTGTATATGTGCAAATAATTGTTCTAAACATTAGTATATCTTTCTACGCCTTGGATGAATTATCAGTTACGTAATATAGTGTCATGATGAGCGGAATCAAATCGATTTTAAGTCTTCATACGACAGGATGCCCACATCTCCATCTCCAAAACAGGAAGTTCAAACAAAATTTTATCTACGTTTTCTCAGGTACTTTATATTTAACATCAGAACATTTTATAAGCGTTAAGAAATATAAGTTATGTATTTAGTTTAAATTTAATTGGAATTTTACATCCAGGTTACTTACATAGCCATATAATATATGCTGTCAACATTTATATTTACGGTTACTAGAAAAAACAAAGAACGAAATAAGATCAAAAATCGAAGTACACAGTTATTTAAATTTTGTTGTTGTATCTATCGGTGTACAGACCAAAATTGTGATTTATAATTGGTTTAATATTAAAAAGCAAAACAAAAATTGATCCAAGCGATTTTGATGTGAATTATTTACTTTTTACCAATTTCTATAACAATTCGTGCAATGATATCGTTTGTTCTTATGCTAGATTTCACTCGTCTTGACAGGCATAATAAGCGGCAACTCGCCCAGAACTGTTAAGTAGTATATGTTATTGCCCTTCCCTTGATCCCATTTCTTATTCAAACTAAGAAAACATTTCATAGGGGGATGAACTTTTATAGGCTGTATACAGAGTATTGCAAAAGGTTCATTGACAGAGTAAGGGGTATGATGTGTCATGGTCTCCTCTGGTAACACATCTGTTGTAGCTTATCTCTGATGTTAAGGGGGCACACATACCCCTTCTCTTTGTGTGTAAGCCTGGAACCTCCTGAGCCACCGTGGAGAACATAACACTCAGAGTTCAGCATATTCTGGGAAAGAAGAACGTTTTGGCAGACAGTCTCCCCAGAACTGGCAGAGCTATCCTCACAGAATGGACTCTATACTGCTCTGTCAAAGAGTCCCTTTTCTTGCTGTGGGTGGTAGGCCCACAGTGTATCTATTTGCAACCAGCCTCAGCAACAGACTCCCATTTTACTTTTCTCCTGTCTCATATCAAGGAGCTTGTGCAGTGGATGTGTTCATTCTCCAGTGGGATCTGCTGTTTGCTTTCACCTTCCCACCCTTCTGACTGATTCCTTGAGTGCTGCAAAAGGTCAGAACTTCCACTGCCCAGATCATTCTCATAGCCCCTCTGTGGCCTCAGTGCTTTTGGTTCAACGATCTTCTAGACCTGTTGATCTCTCGACCCAGGTCTCTTCCTCTCAAGATGGATCTTCTGTCACAACACCGGGGATCCCTCCTCCACAAGAACTCACAAGTTCTCCACTTTCACACTTGGCTCATCTCAAGTGATCTCTCCACACAACAACTTTTCAGGCTGAGTTGCCAGTTGCATCATTCAGGCCAGGAGAGCTTCTATATCCAAGGTCTATGATGCTAGGTGGAGAATATTCTGTGATTAGTGCAGTAGGAAACATATTGGTCCTAACTTTCCCACTATAACCTCTGTTGCTGATTTCCTTTTGTTTCTCTTTGAGAAAAAAAAAAAGCTCTATATCCACCATCAAGGGCAATTGAGCTGCCATTTCTAGCACACTTAAATTCTCTCAAGGCACTGTAATTAGTTTGGATTCACACCTTGCCTATCTTGTTAAGTATCTTGAGCTGCACATACTTGTCTTACATCTAGATGGAATCTTTCTTGTCTTTTATGGTCATTAACCAAAAACCCCTATGAACCATTGAATGAGGCGTCTTTTCAGGACCTTACTCTCAAGATTGTGTTTCTACTTGCCCTCACTTCGGCATGATGACATAGTGAGATTCATGCCTTTACTATTGATGCTGGCGGTTTCTGGTTTAATAGAAATTATGATTTGGTTTCCCTTCTTTGTCATCAGTTGAATCTGTGCTGTGCATGATACAGATAAATTTTTATGTCCCATGAGGGCTATCTGTTTCTATCATAAGGCATTTAAGGAAGAGGAAAGTGTAGGAATTGTCTTTTCCTCCCTTTCAAGGGCTCCGTAGACATTTCATCTATCACTATTTCATGGTGGATTGTCACCACAGTCAAAAGAGTGTACTGTCTCTTATTGACTGAGACCTTTCCTTAATGAAACTTAAAGCCCATGAGGTTTGAGCCATTGCTATCTCATGGGCCTACCTTAGTCACTTCTTCTTGGAGGACATCATGATGGCAGCATTTTGCTGTTCCCATACTATCTTTTCCTCCTTTTGCCTCCACTCAGTATCACAACAAAGCACAGGCATCGTTTCTGTTGGCCCTGTAGTTACATCACAGCATGTGACCATTATAAATATCAACCTTCCATAACTTGGACCTCTCCACCAATGGTGAATCTTTTTCATTGGCTGTTTTTTTATGTTTAATGGAGCCAACACCCCTTACTGACAAATTTATCTCAACAATAGCCATGGGTAAGCTATTGCTTCTATTAAAATGTAGTTTGGGGGTGTAAAACTAATTTTAATTATGCAATATTTACCCATGGCTATTGTCAAATGCCCTCAGCCCACCCTGCTGTGATGTCCTCATATAGTACCTGTCAATGAAAAAGATGAGCTGTCTGTGCTTGTTTTGCACATAACATACCAAGGAGAAAGTGAGTTACACAAGGAATTGCATCATAATGACAGTTGTTCACTCTAATAGAGGATGTATGCATATTAAATGGACGGTGCATTTTTTCAGCACGAAACAGAAAGCTAAACAATGGCTATGTGTAAGTATTGCAGTATTAAAATTGGTTTTACCCCCAAATAAACTACATTTTTATAACATGTTTTCATAGATGCTGTTTTAATATGCTGTAATATATTATGCTTTTTGTGTTGTATCCCCTGCTATAGAGTAGGCAAGGCAGGGATTTGCTGTATCCTTTGCCACAGTGGGAGCAGGGCAGGATGTATCCTATATTTATTATGTATGTGTATTACCCTGTTAGCCATACAATACAGTATGTAGGTATGTTAACCTTACTGATTGCTTGTTGGTTTCTTTGGCATTTAACCACAATTATCTTATTTTATTCCAGTTTAGGCTAATATGTTTTAATTCTATTTTATGTCTGGATTTTTATATCTTCTATTTCTTGTATGGCATCGTACACTATTTTAGTTTCCTTTACTTTCCATACTTTTTTGTTGTCTTCATTTTTCAAGATTATTTGTTTTGTTTCTTCATATTTTCTCTGTGGTTCTAGTATTTTTACTGATAGTTTGACTTTATTACAGTGAATACAGGTGAAAAAGAAATGTTTGCACATCAATTCATATGACAAACATTTTATCTAAACAATGCCTTCCTTGTGAGGGGCCCCGAGTGGCAGATTGGTCTAAAGCACTCTCCGTCACGGATCACTGCTGTCTCACCTCTGCCTGGGTGGGTTCAAGTCTCGAACTTGGCCAGGGTGGATTTGTGCGAAAGCTTGCTGGTAGCTTCTCATAAGTCGGTGGTTCTTTCTGGGGTTTTCCCAGGTTCTTCCTCCACCATTAATAGTGGCCACCATGTGGATAAACTTTAATTACGTTTTATTGGCACTTAATTTGCTTCAGACAGCAAAGCTTAAAAAAATTCAGTCATTTATTACTTGATTGGATTACTTTTTGATCAGATGTAAGTGTGGCTTGTAAGCATGGCCTTTCTAACATAACTGAAGACAAAGACTTGATCATGGGAAGTTAATAAAGAAATCAGGATATACATATACAGACAGGCCCATCAATCAAAAACTCAAATGCAGAGAGCATTTTCGCTACATTAGCAAAGAGGAAATAATTGATGGATGTATGTTTTAGAGGAAATAATTGATGGATGTATGTTTTAGAGGAAATAATTGATGGATGTATGTTTTCAGAGTATACAAATTTGCCAGTTGTGATGTTCATCCTTTATAAAACTGGATATGCTTTGTTTATGTCTAATGCATTAGTCCTGATGATTATCATACAGAAGTTAGATAATAATAATAATAATAATAATAATAAATATATACGTATTTACATTCAGAGTATATGTACAGTGACACACGCACACAGATACACATACACACACACACAGACATAAAGAGACACACAGACACACACACACACACAGCATTGACAGTAAGCTACATTAATATATAGATGTAATAAACTGAAATTTTAGATAAACATGTTCCAACTAGGTATATTGTGTATATACAGTGCAAAAATAGTGAGATAACAAAGTGGAAGGTGAGTGAATTTAGTCATTTAGCTGTATTGTATTTGTCAAATCGAATGAATTAGATTATAATTAAATGTGTACCTTCCCTAATTGGGATTCTTTTCCTAATTTGTGATCCTGAAAATTGAATGTTTTCTTAAAGAATTCTTGATTTGGTTTTGGGATGGAATGGTGGTTTTCTGAAATTGGTCTTAAATTGGGAGTATTACCATGTTCTTGTAGCATGAAATAGTTTGTTGAGATATAATGGGGTCATATTGTTTGAAACTTTTATGGGTATATTTTTGCATTTAAAATGATTTGAGGAGTTAAAAATAGAATATAACGAGAAGTAAAAACAATATAATAAAGCATAAAATATTCTTTTTTCTGTTTAAAATACCAGATATTCACATAGACATATGTAATTAGAAAGAGAAACATATATAAAAGTCAGTAATGACCCTGTCTGTATCGCTGTCTGTATGGTTTAGTTTCTGACAAAATACTGTTCAAGTGTTTCTCTTTATTCATTGAGACACAACTTCTTAAATATCAGTTAGCTCTGCAAATAACATATAATCCCAGCTATGAACTGCCAAAAACTAATGACTGTTGAGACTGACTATTGAGATTTTTATTTCAGTTCTTGAGATTTTCATTTCAACTCTTGAGAATTTCATTTCAACTCTTGAGATTTTGGTGTCAAGAGTCAAATGAGTCATCATTTGTGTAACATTGAAAGGATATGTGTTGGCTTCATTATTCAGCATTTTTAGACACATTTTTTTCATGTTACCTGCATTCAAGGTAAATTAAATATTTTTTTTCCTCTTTCAGTGTTGCTGCTGTTTGCACATTTATTTGTCAAAACAGGTATGACTTGCATTCATTATAATTTACAATCATATCAATCATTAGCCATCATCTTTTAATTACACAGAATGAAAACACCTGCAGGTTTTGTGCATTGCGGGCAGTGTTTACACATTTGTAAAATGTCTGTTAACTGTGCAGACTTTACGTAAATGGAATAAAGTCAGGTGGGTTTAATGAGTCATGATGAATACAGTGTAGTATTTACAAGCAGTAGAATGTCTGTTTGCACAAGTGTGGCTCACTAGATATGTGTTTATTTCTACCTTTGTACCTACAATTTTGTTGTAGAGATATAGAGAATGTTCAGTTAAAGAAAATACTGCTTTAAAACCTTTTGGAAATTCTTAAAAATTTAGAAACAACTCCTTAGGGCTTATGAACCATGTGAATGTGTTCTGAAAGAAGGGACTTCTGGATGTCAAATTGCTGACTTTATGTACAGAGAAACTGAATTATTTTGAATTTGTTGATTTTTGTGGATGTTTTCATTTGACTTGATTTGTTTTTTTTAACGTCTTGCATTCAGACAGCATACAATATATCTACACAATGAAATATTAGTACCATCTTATGTACCAATTTTTATCAGTGCTCACCGGAGTGGTGGCCTAGTGGTTAGAACATCAGCCTTAAATGCAAGAGGTCGTGGGTTTGATCCCTGGCCGAGTCATACCAAAGACTTACAAAAATGTTACTAACGGCTGCCTTGCTTGGCACTCAGCATTAAGAGGTTAGTGTTAGGACTGGTCAGCCTGGTGTCAGGATAATGTGACTTGGTGGGACATCATGCTACATGTCTGCAGCATGATACCCCAGTGCTAGACGTCACTATAAACTGACACACTGCAGACATCATAGCAGTATGACTGATTTTTTTTTAAAGCTACGTTAAAAATCCAAATCACACACACACACACACACACACACACTTTATCAATACTCCATGAAAATTAAATTTTCTTCTTTGAGCAGGACTAATTTGTTGGTCAGAAACTAACAGCTGAATTCCATATTTATTTGATTTTATTCATTTGTAATGTTTGCTAAATGATAATGCTATCATGTCATAGATATGTGAATTGTTATATTGATCACTGATACCATTGGGCACAGGAATTTCAAGTTTGATACAGGAAAAAGCCATTGGCACAGGTACTTCAAGTTTGATACAGGAAAAACCACTAGGCACAGGTACTTCAAGTTTGATGCAGAAAAAAACACCATTGGCACAGGTACTTCAAGTTTGATACAGGAAAAACCACCAGGCACAGGTACTTCAAGTTTGATGCAGAAAAAAACACCATTGGCACATGTATTTCAAGTTTGATGCAGGAAAAAACAATTTGGCACATGTACTTCAAGTTTGATGCAGAAAAAAACACCATTGGCACATGTACTTCAAATTTGATATGGGGAAAAAAAACTTGGGCACAATTACTTCAAGTTTGATGAAGGAAAAACTCATTGGGCACAGGTGCTTCAAGTTTGATACGGAAAAAACAACCCATGGGGCATAGGTACTTTAAGTTTCATGTCTGGAAAAAAACTCATTGACACAGGTACTTCAAGTTTGATATGAGAGAAAAACTATTGACACAGGTACTTCAGGTTTGATATGGGGAAAAAATACATTGAGCACAAGAACTTCAAGTTTGATGCAGGTAAAAAACCCACTGGGCACAAGTACTTCAAGCTTGATACAGGAAAACAGCATTGGGATCAGGTTGCTTGAGTCTGATACTGGAAACTATTGATCATTTGTAAACTGTTGGGCAGAGGTACTCCTAGTTTGATGCTTGAAAGTTTTGTAAATCATTGGGCATAGGTAGTTCAAATTTTATACTGGAAAATATTGATCATTTGTAACTCTTGGGGGTTAGTACTTCAAGTTTGATGCTGGAAAACATTTTGATGCTGGAAAACATTGCTCATTTGTAACTGTTTGGGGGGTAAGTACTTCAAGTTTGATACTGGAAAATATTGCTTATTTGTAACTTTTGGGAGCTACTGGAAAAAATTTATTGTAACCATTGGGCACAAGTACTTCATGTTTAATGCTGGAAAATATCCTCTTGGGCACAGTTAGTTCAAGATTGGCTTGATATGAATCTGATTAAAATTAGATCTCAGCAGTCTTATGTGAAGTTCTGACAGCGATTGCTTAGTGGTTGTGTTCCGGTCGCCTTTGAATTAGCCAATGGAATTGGCACTTTAAAAATCTGAAAGTGAGTCAAATTGTTCAGCATACATTGATCTTCAGCCACACTGTTCAGTCTCCAAAACATGAAGATGTAAGACATCATCTGATTGGCTGATAAAATTAATGAATTATGGTAGTAGCATAGGTCACCAGAACATGTCCCCTAAGTGGTCGCTGTCAGAACTTCACGTAGGACAGTGGAGATCTGATTTTAATCAGATTGAGTTTGACCTGGAAAATATTGATATTTGTGACCTTTAGTCATAGGTAATTCAAGTTTGATACAGGAAAATATTGATCATTTGTAACCACTGGGCAATGGTACTTCAAGTTTGATACTGGAAAATTCTGTAACCATTTGGCATAGATGTTTAAAGTTTGATGCTAGAAAACTTTTTAACCATTGGGCATAGGTAGTTCAGGTTTATTAATGAAAATATTGATAATTTATTGCCATTGAGCACAGGTACTTCTAAGCTTGATGGTGGATAATATTGGCCATGGGTACTTCAAGATCAGTAGTGGAAAATATTGATCATTTGTTACCATTGGGCAGGTACTTTAAGATACTAGAAAATATTGATCATATGTAACCATTGGGCACAGGTAGTGTGATATAAATCATGTGTATTTTATATACTTGCTGATGACACAAATGACAAACAGCATAGACCCTGATTTGCAGTTGCATTATGCAGTGGCAAATCAGGGTCTGCAATTGCATTATGCAGTGGCAGATTTGGGTCTGTGCAGTTGCATTGTGCAATGACAGATTTGGGTCTGCAGTTGCATTATGCAGTGGCAGATCGGGGTCTGTGCAGTTGTATTATGCAGTGGCATATCTGTCAGCAGTTGCATTATGCAGTGGCAGATCTGTCTGCAGTTGCATTATGAAGTGGTAGATCTGTCTGCAGTTGAATTATGCAGGGATAGATCTGGGTCTATGCAGTTTACAGTTGGACCAGTATATATGGTACTGATATCACATGGGTTTTGATTTAGTCCTTTTTTTGAAGATGTAATAATTGTTGTTTTATTCTCACAAAATGAGTTTTTCTGATGATAGCTCATCAGTTGAGTTGGTAAAATGGGTAATTCACAGCAGATATATACAACTAATGTACTAACATTCCCCATTTATATTTGTTTACTCCATTTTAACACTTTTTTGAAAATTGTGTCTACTAATTAGTATGAATTTTAATTTTATTATGGCTATGGCATTGTATCACAGTGAGTGCTATGATATTTGTCAACATTTTGAACATTTTAGTGTGGATTTTACAATGATTTTATCATATATGTTTTTGGGATATGAGTCATTTTATGAATTATGCAATTTCAGTCTCGGGAGAAACATGCAAAGTTGAAAAGATGCCTATGGATCGAGGTGCAATAATGAGCAACAGGTACCCTTCTCCATACGAAAGTCAACCAGCCTGTGTACACTGGTTGATGCAAACTACAGGCATATATGACACAATTACAATCAGGTAAGTCAGTGCTAAGCTGATTTATTTTCTACCTGGATCTGCATAGTTGGACATAGGTGTCACTTTTTTGGAAGTTGCAACATCATCATCAACAATAGTGAAGTTTTAAGTTAATTTTTCAGAAGTCATATAAAGAAATGACAGGTTGGGCCCTAGGTTCTACAGAACACTTGTATATTAACTGACTGCTAGACTGAAATTATTTGGCTTGCTCATCAACATAGGTTTTTTTTGGAACAAAGTTTTGTTTTTGACAGCTATCAACTATGAAGTCCAGACAGAATCAATGCTAAGAATATATAGCCAACAGTTTATTCAACATGCCACTAAAAACTTAACAGCCAGGATGTAAAAGTCATCTCTCTCTCTTTGACTGCGTCAAACTTGCAGAATGACTGTGATTATGCAACACTTTGATAATAGCAAACTATTAAGATTTACAGTATCTTAATGACTCAACCTTGCTAGTGCCAGTAGCAGTCATTGGACTGTTAAGATTTACAGTATCTTAATGACTCAACATTGCTAGTGCCAGTAGCAGTCATTAAACTATTAAGATTTACAGTATCTTAATGACTCAAGATTGCTAGTGCCAGTGGCAGTCATTGAACTGTTAAGATTTACAGTATCTTAATGACTCAACATTGCTAGTGCTAGTGGCAGCCATTGGACTGTTAAGATTTACAGTATCTTAATGACTCAACATTGCTAGTGCTAGTGGCAGCCATTGGACTGTTAAGATTTACAGTATCTTAATGACTCAACATTGCTAGTGCCAGTAGCAGTCATTGAACTGTTAAGATTTACAGTATCTTAGTGACTCAACATTGCTAGTGCCATTAGCAGTCATTGAACTATTCTGATTTATAGTATCTTAATGACTCAACATTGCCAGTGCTAGTGGCAGTCATTGGACTGTTAAGATTTATAGTAGCTTAATGACTGACACCTTGCCAGTGCTAGTGGCAGTCATTGGACTGTTAAGATTTACAGTATCTTAATGACTGACACCTTGCCAGTGCTAGTGGCAATCATTGGACTATTAAGATTTACAGTATCTTAATGACCGACACCTTGCCAGTGCCAGTGGCTGTCATTGGACTGTTAAGATTTACAATATCTTAATATCATTGTCTTCGTCAGTTGCTTTGGCTTAGACACCTTAGTATTTAGTATATTAAGGTTTAATTTACCAGTTACTGTTGGTCAGTAAATCTTAGCTGACCGTTCATTTTAAATGTGTTTTGCAAAAGGTACAGCATTGTAGTGTCAGGTAATTTTATCTATGTTGTTGAAACTACAAACAGTAGTCCCAAGATTATACTTATATACAGCACCTCATTATAGCACCATTCATTATGTAACATTGGTATAGTCAAGGAACCATTTCTTGGGATGAGTAAAGTTTTAGTAATGAACCTACCTTACTGTATGGTGATCACACTTATAATGTAGTACACTTTTATGGTTCCTAGTTTGGTCAGTGTTATAGTGAGGGACAAGTTTCTCGTGGAGAATTATCATAGACTTTGTAATCAATTTAAACATTACAGAAATTGTGATTCACAGTCCAATCTTTCTATACTGAATGCCCAGAAAACCAAACAGAAACAGTAGTTATGTACAGGTGGTCTTTCTCTATAAATATTTATTGATATACTTGTGCATGTATGTATAATCATGACCAGTAAACCTTGACTTTTATAATGTTATACAGCTGGTCATTATTTGCATGTAATTGTTATACAGTAAAACTTCTCCTACTGACCATGAAATTAGACCACACTCTCTAATGACCATCTTCTGACATTTTTTATTATTTTGTAAAACTGCAAAATGATCCTTTATAAAAAGACTACTTCCCAATATAGTAGGCTTTTCCACATGCTGAGAGGTGGTCATAATTGGGAGGTTTTGCTGTTAAACAAATCTGCCACTTGGATTTTACTGCTGATTGAACATACTAGTGGCTGAGTGGTCTTAAGCATTTGTCTTACTGATCACTGCAGTCTCACCTCTGTCCACATGGATTTGAGTCTCAGGCTTGGCCAATGTGGGTATGTGAGAAGGCTTACAAGTAGCTTCAATTGGGTTGGAGGTTCTTACGGGGTTTTCCCTGGTTCTCCTCCACCAATTATACTTGTTGTCACATACAGTCTATCCTGCGCTGAAAAATGGCATCAAACCCACAGTAGCAACACTAAAGTTGTGATTTACCCTTATTTTTACAGCTTTAAAGATTTTGACCTTCCAGAAGGGATTGATGGAAATTGCACCCATAATTATCTACAAATAGGACCATTTCCATACAAAATGTACTGTGGAAGCACAGTTCCTGGTCCATATATATCTCACAGTGGGACAGTCTTTATTCATTTTTATACAGATGGTTCAAATACATTTCACCGTGGTTTTAGCCTGATCTACATTACGGGTAAGTCCCTTATTTTAAGAGCAGCAGTAGTTTAAAGATTAATATGCTGGACTTGTGATCATAGCATGATGTGTGATGCTAAATTCACAAGTTTTTACTCCCACCCCACCTCCACCCCGACATGTTTGTGTTTCATAAGACGCAATTTTCAGTAATCTTCAAAAAATAAAATGTATTTAAAAAAACAATCTTTCACCACTTAAGTATATTCCTGTTGCAGTAATAAATGGTAAACATGAAATTCATGTAAAAGTGTTCTTTGGGCAGTTCAGCAGCCTGTCATCATAGAGACAATTAAGAAGGCAAGGAGGTCAGATATAAGCAACCAAGTGAATGCAATAATGATTGCTAATGACACTTGCATTACCTTCAAACCCCCCTATTACATATTACATAATTGGCTGACAAAAGCTAGGGTAATGAGTTATGTCCTTTTAAGACTGCTATGGAGGAGCCCATTGTGCTGATTTGCATAGGTAAAGTTCACAAAGTGGAACAACCAGATTTGTTTTAAGTTCAGGTAAATCGAAGAGATGCTAGCTTTAGGGTGAGGACCAAAAGTAATTACATATCATTGCCTTGAATGAAAATATTGACGCCATCAGTTATAGTTATTACATATCATTGCCTTGAATGAAAATATTGAAGCCATCAGTTACAGTTATTACATATTGCCTTGAATGAAAACATTGAAGCCATCAGTTAAAGTTAATTGGCAAGTTTGTGAACAGTGGCAACATTTCTTTGTAGTAGTATTTTACTCCATATATAAAATGTTGAGCATGATTATTTCACTATTTCAGTTGTTGAAATAGAGTTCAAGTGTGATTAATTTTTTTATGGTGATTCTAAAAGCAATAAGCTACCAGTGAAGCAGGCAAAAACCAGCAAAAATACATTTCAGAACTCCTGGTTGACGGAGTTTTACTTTGTGAAGCACAGCAACAAGGGGTAGCATTTAATTCTTTGCACATACTGCAAACAGCATATTGATATAAGTGATTCTGGAGAGTACAATGTCTGTTAAAATATGAGCACGACCTGTATGAAACTTATTTGACATTCAAATTAGTTATCTTTGTTATCATTCATCATCTTAACCGTTTTAAAATACTATCAATTGCTGTTGACTTTAGTCATGAAATAAATGGATTGAAAAACAATAATAAAGCATACACTCCTGTTTGCACATCATTAACACCATAGGCATTTATTACTGTTGTATCATATAAACCCTATTAAACTTGAAAATATTGTGGCCCCCTCCTCTGGCCCCCTTCTCCCTAAGAAATGGTCAGTCCCAAATGTGGTATATAATAACTTTTCTATTGAAACAAGCATTCCTCATGGTCAGACTGCATCTGATACAGTCCTAACAATACTAACATTATGACTATCAAGAACAATTATGTTCAGACAAGGATTCACTCAGATAATCCAGTAGGGAACCATCTAGTCTCTAGTGAATTGAATGATGATTGCTAATGACACTTGCATTACCTTCAAACCCCCCCTATTGAACTGGTGAAAGTAGTAAAGACTGCCTATATGTTGCATTCCAATGAATTTTAAGGACAGAAACTTTGTGTATGTTTAAATTTATTGTCAGAATGGAAGTGATATGTGTTTGGACATATGTGTATGTGTACAGTGATGATATTTGACAATATTCAGCCTACAAACTATTTTCTTTCTCTGTAAGTATATTAAATACTTTTAAGAAAACAGACACGTTATTTTCTTTTGTTCATATTTGAATTTCCAATCATTTTCTATAGGCTTATAAGAAAAAAATAGTTTATTCTCAATTAGATGATGTCACTTATTTTGGTCATGCACACTGACCCCTCTTGGAACCCCAAAACACACTTTTGAGTCTCACAACCTACCCCAACACTGTCTAGAATTATGACAGGTATGGAAGCTAAACAAACATTTTTGCTTTTGAGGAGGTTGCAATATGAGGTTTTACTGTATTTATATCAGCAAAAATTGTACAGATATTTAGATGATTTTGAAAGCCAGTCATTTTAGCAGTATTCTTAATTGATTATAATTTAAGCAAATGAAAATCAGAATCTTTAAAGACATATTTTAAATTTTTTACTTAAAAATGTTTTTTAACACCAAAGGTGCCATGTCTTGCAATGAGCCCCAAAAATGAAGTCTGTGTACCATCTGTTTTTGTAGTAGCAATGATCTTGCAACAGAAGAAATGAAAATGAATGCACTGTGATTATGTCTTAATTCATAATTGTAGCAGTTAACTTTTTATTTTTATTTTATTACACATCAAAAACTACTGCCTTGGAATTATTATGACCAAAAATATGAAAATATGAGTATACTTTGAAAAATGACCACTTACCATGCATTTATTTTCCAGGTACTGTGCCATCAAAGATTCCTTGTAAGGAAGATGAGTTTATGTGTGCAAATGGAAAATGTATATATAGAATGTGGCGATGCAATACGCAGTTTGAATGTGAGGACAACAGTGATGAGCTTGGTTGTATAGGTATGACTGAGAGAATTAAAACTATTTAGAATATATCCACATTATTTGAGCTAAACTGTGTATAAAGACTACCAAGGGGACCGTCTGAAAGAAGTTATTCAGAACAATTAATATGAATTGATCTAAGAGCAAATGGAATATGTATGGCCCATGGCATTACACCATGAATTGATTTCTCCTTCAAAAATAATTCCCAATCACATTATGATTATGTTTTGAATATTAGCCTGCTACCTTGCAAATCCAGCCCTACTAAGAGATGAAAATCATCTTTTCCTATCACACACACACACACACACACAGGGGAATAACTCTTGCCTATTATCTCCCCTTGCTTCTGCCAGGTGTTACTAGTTTTCAGCTTTGTTCTACTGGTAGTATCGTAGAGTTTAATCTCTGACAGTCCAAGTCATTTTTATGCTCTGTTTGAACCATCAAATATTCCCATTAGATCTGTTTTGTGGATTAATCATTCAGCTGCAGGTTGTATGCATTCATTTTATGATTTCTGATAATTTCAGTGATATCACCACCTTTAGAGATTTTGTTTAAGACCATGTTATACCAGGCCATTGTTGACCTCATGCAAGGTCATTAAAAGTTAGCATGACTTTGACTATTTTTGCATACTCCATTTGTAGTGGAGATAATATTTCCATATACAGCATAGCTTATGCTTGGTTTCTTTTTATTTGGTGTTGTTTTGATAGAATTGTTAACTAGGCATTATGCGTCAGTTTATCGCAGGCTATTGGCATCAGACATAATACTTTTTAACTTTTTCATTAGTAATGAGAGTGATTTATTGAGTTAGTCATATACTGCGTCACTAATTTATGCTTTTTTTTCTTGTGTCATTTCAGTGGGAATGTCATCCAAATGCATAAAGTGCAAAAGGTTTAAAGCAAAGTATTTTATGTATGTAATTTAGATTGTCAATGCCATGCAGCATGTGTAACACATGGTCGGGAAATATTTGGGTCTTAGTGGCCCAAAAGAGAGCTAAGGGGAAGGAATGATTGACTAAATCAAGAAATGAAAGCATTTACATCGTCAGCATTCATCCCAAGTTGACCTCTTTTTTTAGTTTTGTGGGGGACGCTGGGACTCCCCCCAACACTGAAAGTTTGTTGTGTGCAACCATTGGCCACAGTCATATCAGCTGCAGGGGAGGAAGAGGATATGGAAAGGGTACAATCATCTTTTGAACCGTTGCATCATCTGGTACAGGAGACAATGATGCAAATTCTGACATCAGGGCAATTTTGGCCTTTTGTGCCTCACTTGCTCCCACACCTTTTTCTGACTCTATGAGGGAGTATTCTCTCACAGGTCCGAGCATGGCCTTTAGGCCTGTAAATCAGGGCACGTGGGTTTCTTACTGGATCCATTGGATCCAATTCTTAATACTATCACACCATTACTGGCAGTCCAGCTTTCCAGCTGTCTCAGCATGGGGGCCTTTTTCATTGAAACAGTCCAACCAAATAGATTGTATGGTGATTTAAGTAACATATCTGTCCATCTAGCCACATCTTCGGCAACTTACCATCCCATTGATATTCTCCTCTCGCTTTATTAATACTAACACCAATGCTACCAAAGATTTCATTGAGAAATCTGTCCAGCCAGCCAGGCATTTGGAGCAGCCAGTACCAGTGATAGTCTGACCATCTTATATACTGCCAGCTTCCGGGTCAGCCATATGCTGAACACACCAGATGGCAGTTCCAGCAATGCTGGACTTCAGAATGTTCTCCCGTCCCTTGACAAGAATTAAGCAGCTGTCTCCATTACACTATAAAGTGGACAAGAATGTGTTCAGTGCCATGTCCAGGTTAGATCAGAACATTATCATAATGTCTTCAGTGTCAGATTTGGCTTTATTGATAATCTTCTGACTTGCAAAAAAATCTGACAAGAGTCGTGATTGGGAGGTGACAGCCAGGATTGCTAGAGTCTTTAAACAAGCAGTTCACCATACTGTGGCCAATGTGTTGAAGGCTCTGGCCAACCTAAACCTAATACAATGTGACACATGCCTGTGGTCCACATCACTCAAACCTCGTCACACACTAGCTTTATGGACAACCCCATTTGGGTTGCTGTTGCATTCTGGAGGTAAAATAGAAGATGTTCGGAGGCAGCTTAGGAAAAGCCTCTCCAACTTGCCACTCAACTCACACAGGCTTTTGGAAGCACACAGCCCCTGCCAGTGCAAAGGATGTTAAGCAGCCTCGGGACAGGGGATCTTTTAAGTCAGATGTTCGCCAGTATTGATCCCAAGCCAATGCCAAGAGACAAAAGTCTGCCAAACCTAGGAGGCAGTCATACAGATGTGGTAAGAAACCAAATTTCTTTGCCTTCAAGCCTATTAACAGTAAACATTGACCTACCCTAGACACAGAAGTAAACATTGACCTACCCTCCACACTACCTGTTGACAGCCTACCTATGGGTGGCCAACACCTGCAAATTTGAGCTCATTGGATCTCCATATTTCCTCAGAAAAGGGACTCAATCCCTCTCGGCTGTCTGTTTATGCCCTCATTACAAATGTCATTGCTAGAATAGTGGCACCCCTTTTCATGTCACTTTGATCAAACAGTCATAATCACACCTGAGATATAATCATTCCTGTGTCATTGGTACAGTCCTGGTTGACTAACCAGGGTATTCCCACTGGAGAAACTTCAAGTGGAAATAACAGTATGTACCAATGCCAGTATGGTTTCGGTACCCACCTGTTGTCGGCATGTGTAAGCCAGGGAGTGGCCTCTACACATAAATATTATAGAAATCAAGGCTATCATGAATGCCTTTCACTTCTGGAAAGATCGACTCAGACAAAATGGTCCTCATTGTGTCTGACAACTTTGTGGTGGCATCCTATCTTCTCAAACATGGGAACCAAATTACCCGACTTGTGTGTTCTGATTTGGCAGTTCCTACATTTTTGCAACATTCTCCATCAAGGTACAAATCAGACATGTCAAAATAGGAGTGTGACTGTGGTTGCCTGAGAAGATATGGGTTGGCTTGAATCTTCCTGGGTAGATCTATCAATTGATCAAATAGATCAGTAATCCAGGACTTGTCCAATCTTAGAGGGGCTATCATAATCATCTTGCATTGCTGACCCCATAACTTCTCCATTATTTTTGGCATCAGGACCATGGGAGGGTAGACAAAAGCCAACAATCCATCCCAACTGAATGAGAGAGTATCTGTGGCACAGGCTTCTAGGTCTGGGACTGGAGAGATGAAAGTGGGTAACTTGATTCTACCTTGTCACTAAAAGGTTGATCATTAGACACCCCCAAAGTACACAGATCTAAATGAAGGATTTTACCTTTCCTAATTAGAGTGTTCATGAGGACATTGAGCCAGTTTTCAGTTTGATAACATGTTGAAACCCTTGAGGAGAGTCAAACATGACTCTTTGATACATTTTCATGTTGATGAACAACATATAAATGTTGTTACTCAACATAAATGATACACACCTTGGGTGTGTATGCTGCATCACATTGTATAATTTTGGATAGTGGAAACGTTTAAATGAAGAATAAAAATGCAAATAAATAAGATTAGTACAAGATTAGTGTCTTTCATTGTGTTATCAAATAAGAGCTCAATTTATCTACTTCATTTTAACACGCAGTGACAGAAAGCTGCAAATTTAACACAATTTGTTTCATGTTGGTTAGTTCTAGGACATGAGATCCAGGTAACAAAAAGTTTAACCTTAAGTTCTGGAACAGGAAAAATTCATTTATTATATTTTGTTCCAATATACATGGTATATACTGTAGTCCCTACTGCTTCTACAGATCTTGTTATTACAGGCATTTACATATGTAATGAAGTAATGCCATGGGCCATACATATTCCTGTTAATCCGTTACACATACATATATAATGAAGTGATGCCATGGGCCATACATATTCCTGTTTGCATATAGAATCCTTTACACATACATATATAATGAAGTAATGCCATGGGCCATACATATTCCTGTTTGTGTATAGAATCCTTTACACATACATTTTTAATGAAGTAATGCCATGGGCCATACATATTCCTGTTTGCATATAGAATCCTTTACACATACATATATAATGAAGTAATGTCATGGGCCATACATATTCCCGTTTGCGTATATAATCCTTTACACATACATTTTTAATGAAGTAATGCCATGGGCCATACATATTCCTGTTTGCATATAGAATCCTTTACACATACATATATAATGAAGTAATGCCATGGGCCATACATATTCCTGTTTGCATATGGAATCTTTTACACATACATATATAATGAAGTAATACCATGGGCCGTACATATTCCTGTTTGCTTATAGAATCTTTTACACATATATAATGAAGTAATGCCATGGGCCGTACATATTCCTGTTTGCGTATAGATTCCTTTACACATACATATATAATGAAGTAATACCATGGGCCATACATATTCCTGTTTGCATTATAAAATCCTTTACACATACATATATAATGCCATGGGCCATACATATTCCTGTTTGCATATAGAATCTTTTACACATACATATATAATGAAATAATGCCCTGGGCCATACATATTCCTGTTTGTGTACAGAATCCTTTACACATACATTTTTAATGAAGTAATGCCATGGTCCATACATATTCCTGTTTGCATATAGAATCCTTTACACATACATATATAATGAAGTAATGCCATGGGCCATACATATTCCCGTTTGCATATGGAATCCTTTACACATACATTTATAATGAAGTAATGCCATGGGCCATACATATTCCTGTTTGCATATAGAATCCTTTACACATACATTTATAATGAAGTAATGCCATGGGCCAGACATATTCCTGTTTGTGTACAGAATCCTTTACACATACATTTATAATGAAGTAATGCCATGGGCCATACATATTCCTGTTTGCATATAGAATCCTTTATAGATACATGTATAATGAAGTAATGCCATGGGCCATACATATTCCTGTTTGCTTATAGAATCGTTTACACATACATATATAATGAAGTAATGCCATGGGCCATACATATTCCTGTTTACATATAGAATCTTTTACACATTCATTTATAATGAAGTTATGCCATGGGCCATACATATTCCTGTTTGCATATAGAATCCATTATGCATACATGTATAATGAAGTAATGCCATGGGCCATACATATTCCTGTTTGTGTACAGAATCCTTTACACAAATATAATGAAGTAATGCAATGGACCATACATATTCTTATTTGCATATAGAATCCTTTACACATACATATATAATGAAGTAATGCCATGGGCCGTACATATTCATGTTTGCATATAGAACCCTTTACACATACAAGTTATAAGCTCTAAAGTATGATGCTTGAGATTGTGTTTGAAATATTGGAGAATATTGTTTGAAAATACTTTAAATATGTTTGAAAATAATGGAGCTTATATTTGAAAATACTGTAGATATGTCTGAAAATGCTAGAGATTGAACAAAAATCCCTGAGAATTTTTCAAAAGTTAATGCAAAACATTTGTTTACTTTAGCAGGTTGAAATCTGAATTGTATGCACATTTTCTTGCAAAGGAACAGAAAAATCCTGGACAGGACAGGAGTTGTGAAGTTGCTGAAATCAAGCTCATGTGTTGTTAAGGCAGAAAACCAACCTAATTAAAATCAGATCTCTGCTGTCCTACGTGAAGATCTGACAATGACCACCTAATGATCATGTTCTGGTGACCTTTGAATGAAGCCATTGGAAATGCAGCTTTCCAAAATCTGAAACTGAATCAAATTGTTCAATACACATTTATGCTCTTCATCCACACTGCTTAGTCTCCAAACACGAAGATATAAGAATTCATCTGATTGGTTGATAAAATTATTGATTATGGTAAAACGTTGGCTACAAGAACATGATTCCTAAGCAGTCACTGTCAGATCTTCAAGTTGGACAGCAGAGATCTGATTTGAATCAGATAAGGCGGAAAATAAAATTATTAAGTGTGTTCATTCATATAACATAATTCAGACTTTATTTTAGGCTGTGCTGTTGCACCAGTGCATTATTTTTCATCTTTGGTGAAAGACAATCCCCTCCATGGTGCCCATAGGGTGCACAATAAAGACCCAAGAAAATAAGATAAAAAGATCATTATGGTTTATTTTAAACTGACTGATTTGAGTGCATTCTCAGCTTCCTAAATCGAGTGCACTCATTGCCAAACAAGCATAAGATGACCAATTTCATTGGCTGACAGAAATATCTTACTAATTTTGATTAGCTTGGTCACCAGTCAAGGGCACATGAGGCATGGTTGTTGATAGAACATATAAAGAAGAGAAGATAACATCTTAAGCAAAATCACTGCTGCGTAATTTATTTGCAAAGCAGCATGCAGGGAGGAAGAAAACAGTTGGCTCAAAATAAATGCTTTTGGGAATTGGTTACTTGAGCATGAGGAATTAAAAATCCAGTACAGAATGTTCATGGAATGGGAACTGATAATGATTACAGTTACTCTGGTCATGGATTTATTCATTTCAGCAATAAATATTTACTTTTCCAGCACTATGTACTTTGAATCAGTTGTAGTTAAGTCAGACTGTTGTACAAGGAAATTGTTGATAAACCATATTGTAGTCCAACTTATATACAATTGAGTCATAGCATATAATGCTAATGAAGTTTATATTTGAGGCATAAGTTAATAAATCAATGATGGAAGTGTCTGTGATAATGATATGTGTTTTGATTTTTTAAATAAATAAGAAACTGGTATATATATATATATATATATATATATATATATATATATATATATATATATATATATATATATATAACTAACTATATATATATATATAACTATATAACTATATATATATATATATATATATATATATATATATATATATATATATATATCAGGGCAGTAGATATATGTATCACAGGGCAAACTGGTATGGGGATATATATATATATATATATATATATATATATATATATATATATGTATATATATAATTATATATATATATATATATATATATATATATATATATATAGTTATATATATATATATAGTTATATATATATATATATACCTTCTGCCTTGTGATATATATATGTCTTAAATGAAAATTGTGCTTCTCAGACTTTAAATAAAATATGGCCACAATGGTGGCCCTCTTAAAAATTGCCGCTCCTCCTGAATGGATGGTCTTATGAACATGTGGTTTTCCCTGAAGACTAATTATGATATGTGCTGGGTCTTGAATGAAAATGGTGCAGATCTGACCTCTAATACAGTTGTTATGTCATTTATCTTGAAAATCTAATTTCCTTTTTTCATTTAAATGCAACAAGATTTTCAGGATGGCTGCTATGGTGGCATACTGGATGCCAGATCATTACCATTTTCATTTAGTGCCAACATGCCATCATAAGAAATCTTCTGCTAAAAATCCAATATCAATATGACTTTGCATCTAGGAATAATGACAAGATTTCAGTTGGCAGATCTGTACATTTTTTAAGAACAACACGTCTTCCAATGAAAATGAGTATTTACCTGATCGTATTAACATTTCGATCACTCACTTCTCCCCCCACCCCACGATGTCTTTATGTCTGTAAGACTATATGATATACAGAGGGAAGCAATTCTTACAGGTTAACTTACCTTTTTACCCACTAGGTGGCTGCTGGTATACCCTGTTGTTAGCAGATTTAATGGAGCAAAACATAACAGGATGCTTACATTGCTGGCAGGGGCTTGGAAAGATTATTTATAAATGTGACCAGGTTGACATTAATCAATGAAAATAATGGCTTTCTTCATCAAATACAATACCTGATCAAATTAACATTCGGAGAATAGGTAAGAGAAGGTGGAGATGCTAAGCATCATACCTCTTCCAGTATCACCCAGTAGGATCATGATTGCAGCACTTCAAGGATGAACTTTTCCTATCATTAGTTTAGCACAGCAAGAGATATTTTGTTTATACATTTACAAGGAAGATCACTGTGGGATTCTGCACTTGATTATTGTCTTACCATGACAAGTTTCCCAGGCAAACCTAGAAAAAGTAGCAAATTCGTGCCTTTATTTAAGGTTGTGCTTAAATGAATGGGGCATGGTTAGTGTCTCTTAAGCTGCCACTTGCCCATTTGGGATTCAGTCCTCTCTTTAGGTAGGCCATGTCATGCAAATGGAAGCAAGAAAAGGCATACAAGGCATGCTAGTCAGTTGACTCCAGTATTTAAGCCAGGCTCAGGGAAGTTCATATTTCATGAGCTCAGATCTTCATTAGTCATACCTGCCTCTGTGAGAATTCAGAGTACTCTGAATTATTTGCTCTATTTAACCAACACAGCCAACACTTGTTTGGTTATGTTTTGTTTTCCTGCCTTCTGCAGTAGCAATAGTCTTTTACAGCTGCAGAGGAGTGGAAGTGGATAATTTTTATTTGTTGGTTAACTAATAACAGCAACATGTTCCATGAATGGAGACCAGGTTGCATCATTAGTATTGCTGAACCATCAGAACAGAAAACTGCACGTACTTTGGATTTTTGTGTGTTGTATGTAGAACACACACTCTGCATGTGAAGCAGGCATTATGATATGTTACAAGTCTTGTATGATAGCTGCTTCAGTGAAGTGGAAGATGATGGTTCAAACTGAGACAAGTTTGGCCATGTGAAAACCCAGCTTTTTGGGAATAATGAGTGTGAGAGTGGTCTGGATGCGTCAGTATTTGCCTACAAATAGAAGATTTCCTCATTGCAGCCAATATCGAGAGAGAGAGAGAGAAAAGAAGTTAGCCATTGGAGAATGGGTACTGAGAGTGGATTGATGTGACACCAATCCTTGACAACATATGATTTCCTCTTGTATGTTTTCGAAGTGGAGAATCTTCTGCTATTTTTATCCTCTCCACTATTGAAGTTCCAAACTCCTTTTGATCAGTACAAAAAAGAGAGCCAAGCATGAAGCAGGAGTTTCTCTGGATATGGATGGAATAATGGCAATCATGACTCCTTGAGTGAAGTTAGGTCACTACAACTTGCCCGGTTATGTCTCACAAACTTGAGCAGATGCTTGATCCAGGTTATTTTTTTGCTTTTGTTTTTTTCATCCTAACGGGGCAATCAGAACTGTTTGCAGTTTGTGCCCCTCATTTTCTGAATTATCTTGATAATCAAGACTTTTGGAGGGAGGGTGTATGCCAATATTACCTCCAGCTGATTGAAAGAGTGTCGATGGCACATGCTTCTGGGACCTGAATAAAGGTCAATGATCAGATGACCCCATGGGACACAGGTCCATTAGAAGGTTCATTTAGAGACAACTCTGTATAAAGATGTGGCCTTCTCCTTAATAATGACTTGGTCATGCCATTAAGTGATCCAGTAATGTGTCTGGCTTGAACATTACCTGATATTGGGAGCATTCCCATATTGTGCATGAAGGATCCAGTGGATCTCCACTCCCTCTACCACGTCTATGAGGTCTGTCCCCACACTTGAATTATCTGACATTAGCAGGACTGTGTCTTTTTGGATGTGTTTCACCCAAATGTGGGAGGCACTGAGAAAGGCTTTCATTTCCATGAGATTGATCCAGGAAGCCTTCTCTTGAAGTGTCTACTTGCCACTGACCATTTCAAAGTCTAGTAGTAAGTGTCCTCCTCAATCTAACAAACTGGCATTGTAATAGGTCCACTCCTACATTGAGTAGGCTGAGGTGCGGTAAGAAACTTCCATGCTTTCTCCAGCACATAAGCTATTCTTTTCATGCAGTTGAGACATAGATGCCAAGTTAAAATTTGTAAGAGTTCATTGTCTAGATAAACAAAGTGTTGAGAAGGGATGAGGTCCGACTTCTACATTGATTATTCGCCTGAACTGCAAATGAGGGAAGTATTGTTGCTCATATCTTGAACCAAGACCATACTTGCCAAATGTTTTTGTAGTTTATCATAGAGGCAAGTGCCACCTTACCAGTAGGATTTGATGTAATCAGTCATCTTAATGAAGGTTCAGCATCAGTGTCAGTTTGTCTTTGGGTTTAATAATCAGAAATATTCCAGAGTAGAAGCCATGTGTATGCTGTTTTCCTGCCATATTCACCACACAATTACAAGCAAAACAAGATTTTTTTTGTGTAAAAGATCCATCTTCAGGGGATCACTTGGGAGTTTGGACATGAAGGTAGGACAACAAAAATGGAGGTAATAGGTGGATAATGAAATCGGGAAACCATCTGACCTGGCTTGGATCATTCAGTCATTTTCAGAGAATGGTTGATCCAGATGGCTTGGATCATCCAATCATTTTCAGAGAATGGTTGATCCAAATGGCTTGGATCATCCAATCATTTTCAGAGAATGGTTGATCCAAATGGCTTGGATCATCCAGTCATTTTCAGAGAATGGTTGATCCAACTTTGATGAAAAAGGATTAGTTTGGTACCCCAGGTGTGGCAACAGAGGGTGTGCCTGACTGTCTCTGATGATCGGCAGAAAGGTATGGAGAAGGAGAAACTGTTGTCTCTTTCCCCTCTATGCCAAAATGTAAAAATAGGGGCATATGACTACCTATAATTCATTTGGAAAAGAGAAGAATTTGCCATTGTTGAAAATCAGCCTTGCAATTTCCCTGGAGACAACTATCCCTTCTTTTGTACATTCCCCAATAGGATTCTGCTGGGATAGAAGCTTGCACCGAAATCTGAAGGAGCCAACTTTGTGCCATGTTTACACCTCCTCAATTTGACACCCTAGTAGTGGAGAATCAAAAGGGAGGGCTTGCATGAAAACCCAGCCATGATGAATGGTGGCTTTCTCATCTAGGCAAAATGAATCATTGGCTGCATGAATTCAGATAGAGAGGAAGTCAGCAGACATTCCTTACTAATTTTGGTGTGGTGTCAAAGATTTGTCTGTGTACTTTATAAAGGTCTAAATAATGTATGTGTGGATAAAATATCTCAGTTCGTGACTTTTTACAAGTTTGGTGAGAAAGTTGTGGGGACTTTTAATTTTACATTGTTACAATAGATCAGGATCATATAAATCAAGTAAAAAGATATCTCACTTAAAATTGTGTACAAGATGTCCTCTACAGTGGAGAAGATATGGACTTGTCATAGAGTCCATTCTTTTTCTTTTTAGCCATTAGAGCACCAGTTGCTGCTTTGAGGGACTCTTGTTTCTAAATGACCTTACTGTTTCACCGGGTCATGTTCATTAGACCTAATTTTTTCAATTCTTGGTATGAACACTGCATTATTTTATTTACTTCATGAAATACTGGAGATCTTTTCTCCCACACAGAAGCGATGATGAATGGTCAAAACAGTTTTTTTTTAAAAAATGATGTAGACTCCAGCAAATGTTTGAATATAACATGTATGAGTTAGTTGTGGTTGTAGAGGAAGAGTGAATTGGATATTTTTTGCTCTTGCTTATTGTTTACAGCTAGTGGAATGACTGCTTATGATTTTTCACCTGTAAATAAAAAAAAATGTACAAGGATACTATCATCATAATTTCAGCAAGTCAGCTATATTTATAAACAAAATAGGTTGCCCAGTGTGTCTTATTGCAATGAATAAATGTACTTGGATTTAATTTTGTTGGAAATATTGAAAATTGATACTGTTTTCAAGCATGTAATGACTTTTATGATTCACAACAAATATACTGTAACATAAAGAAGGTCTTATATCTGCAAGAAAATTTTAAATTTAATATACACTAACTTTTGTAGTTTATTCTTTCTTTCTTTTTAGTGAACAAAGACTGCAAGAAAGTTTTAACTGGAGACAGTGGATATTTTACTTCACCAAACTTCCCATATAATTATGACAACAATTTAGAGTGCCAGTGGAGCATTCATGTACCAGATGTTGATGCAAAGATACAGTTAAGATTCCAGGGGAATATTAACATCCAGAATAACCCAGACACTGACTATGTCCTTGTGTATGATGGACCAGATAAAACATACAGACTTATTGGGACATACAATGGAAGAGACAAACCTCCTGCTGTAATAGAGTCAACCACCAACAATCTGCTTGTTATTTTTCATTCTGATGCCAATACTCAGGAACAAGGTTTTAATGCAACATTCCAAAAGAAAGGTAAAGCTTTTATCATTCAGGTACAACAGTAATACAAGAAAATTATATTCATTTAGTCATTTTGTTGAAAGGTAAATATCTTTATTTTACAAGTACATCAATAATACAGAAATATTATCCAATAAGTCAGTTTGTAAAGACCTTAATTGTACAAATGCAACAGCAATAAACAGTTAGTCATTTTCTAAAGACCTTTATTGTATAAGTACAACAGTAATAGAGAAACAGTAATTTAGCAAAGACCTTCAATGTACAACAGTAATAGAGAAACAGTTAGTCATTTTGTAATGACCTTCATTGTACAACAGTAATAGAAAAACAGTTATTTTGTAGACATTTAAAGTCTTTTCAAAATGCATGCCTTCCGGATATTCTGTTCCTAAAAATATTCAGATTGTTAGATATTAAGACATGGTGTCTACTTTTGTTAACCACCTAAAAATACTCAACAAAAGGTGCAATAAATATAATAAAACCTGTAAAATTCAAACATTTAAAGATAATACTAATTTAATTATTAAATTTTTAGTAGGGATGGAATTGTAAGGAAATTTTGCCTGGTACCGAGCAAGGAAGTAACCAACAGGGTCAGTTTTTAAAGGGTCAGGTTTAACCACACCCATTTTGTCCATTTTCCCCACTGCATCTCCCACCCTAATTTTTGTCAACCATAGAACTTTTTAAAAAGATTTTTCACTGACACCAGAAAAATGGGAGTTAGGAGACAAGGCACGATGACAGTTTTTTTTATATTTCTGGGTAGTACAAAACCTAGTCAGGTCTTTTTGTAAATTTCTGTAAATTCAGGTTTGCTACTTCAACTACCATTTCAAGATTATTTCCCTTATGTTGATAAGTTAACAAAACTAGTGAAGAAAAATATCAGAAAGCTGTTTTATTACTTAAATTTCATCTGTCAAATAAGCTTTACAACTATTGTATGTTACAATTTTTTTTAGGCATGTGATAATGCCAATGATAACCTTCAGTAAGCAGTCCTATGGGTTGCATGAAGATTCCATGTTTCAAACATAGATCAGAATTTTCAGTGGATTCATGGATTTTTGCATGGGTCATTTTGTACATTAACAGGAAAATTGCGTATTTGGGGGGATTTTCAAACTGTTAGAAATATTTTAATGCCTCTACATGAAAACATTTTGTTTTCTCACAAGCAAACTATTCTGCCACTCTTATGGTTTCACTTTGCAGTTATTATGTACTTCTGAAAGCAGGACAAGTATAACAAGTACATTGGTGGCATACGTGTGTGCTGCTGTCATATACTGTGACTGAAATTTCTTTATATGTGATGTTTGAGAAACATTTTGCTGCCAAAGCATACAGCTTGATTGAAATGACTGCTCCCTTGTGTTCAAGAAATGGACTTGCATTAGTCCAAAAGTTAACTAACTTTAGCAGTTATTATAAAATATTAAATTAATTTTTCCAGAGTAGATAATACTAAATTTGAATTTGGATTAAATGAATTATAGGATATTTAAAGAATTTAAACAAGTTACCAGCTAGACTTTTCCTAAATAGCCTCTGAAGTTAAGGAAGTGAAGAAGACCAAGCAGAGCTAGGAGTCTTTTGAAAGGTGCACATCTGGAGTAAGGCCAAGCTGTATACTCTATAACCCAAATTACACCCATCAATCACACACCAAAATAAGTGACTTAAAAGTTATTTTTTTAATACCTAAGTTATACAAGGTCTTTTTTTAATAACCAAGATAACCAATGAGGACAAGCTGGGAAATTTTTATTTCATTATAAAAAAAAATCCTTGTGCAAAGTATGAAAGTGTAGAGTGGATACTGTGAGTGATTGGGGTCAATGATCAAATTTAGTTTGCAAAGTTAATTATTGAACACTATCCAAGGTGAATTCACTCTTGTCTGACTCTTACCTATGTGAGCAGAAAGCTTTTAAATAGCTAAAATGAAACTTGTGAGGTAATGGTTGTACTCCTTAGGCATTTTGATTGAGTAAGTATTATCCCAAAACATATTTTTTCACTCCAAATTTCTTTTTCTATTATTCTCTCTCACAGTCTATCACTCAGTATATTTTTGGTATTTTAGGTTTTTGCCTTGAAAACCAAGAAGCTTGTGGATTTGGTGAAAATGATTGCTTTGAAACAGTTCGGAAATGTGATGGGAGACAGGATTGTCCTGTATCAGGAGGGGATGAGCGAGGTTGCAGTAAGTTAGATTTTAGAAATATAGTCTATGGAGATTACATTATAAATTTATCTTTGTCTGGGATTTGCTTGTTTTGGTGCCAGACTCTACATCAGTTTTTACCTCGTCTAGTTGCAAGGTTAAGAGAGTTTTTGGTTTGGCCCAGTATTCATTGACTGTCATTAATAGCTTCTTATCAATTTTGAGGCCATATTTGTGATCTGATTTTACTTTTGCCTCAGCCTTCCCATATAGTAAGACCCATATTATGCTCACTTGAATCCAAAAGAATTAAATCATTTTGGTAGAAACAACAAATTAGTACCTAGATTCCACAAAAAATTTTCATAGGGGCCAGGATTATGTAGCTAATCAACATTTTGTTTACTTTGTTCTGTTCACCTCGAAAAAGTAGAATATACTACTGCTGGTATTGGTGTTAGTATCCACACATAAAATCATATACACATGTACATCTCTAAAATGTAGAGGACAGGTATGATGCTAGTCCTGGCATTATCTTTGTCTTTGACCTGGAATGCTTATTTTATTACCTTGCATTCTGAACCATATGCACAAGTTCAAATTTATTTGCTTAGTTTAAAGTTTTGGATAGGGTCCAAGGTGCAATTATGTTTTATCTGGAACTGCATTATAATGAAGGGTACTATTTTGAAATAGAATTGCATTTCATAAAATTTAGTGGCAAGTTGGGTTAATTAGTTGCCAGTGGCTATTCTGTCTACAACTAAGGGGAACATGAAGTATTAACTCATTAACCCCTTGTGCTGCATTTACATGGCATGAGGTGGTAGCCTACTGCCGAGCTCAGTAGCGTCAAGATCATGTAAGATACACTAAAGTGGTTGGTATTATAGAAAGGTAGACAGATGTGGCTCTACAATGATACCAAATAATCTGGACGTTTTAGTTGCACTACAAAATACAGCGGAAAAACGTAATTTTTTTTACCCGTTTTTTTTTTTCCACCCCTAATTTGCCCATGGTCGGAATCCGATTTTGTGTCCAGATTTTAGACTTTTTGGCCTCAACTCTAAGGCAGACCAGTCTGAACTGCACAGACAGGTGAACCTTTGCAAAAACTAGGATAAGGTGGGCATTTGAAATAAAGAGTTGTCTCTGTACGAAAATGATGGGTCTGTTAAGCAACAACAAAAAAGATTTTAACCTTCTGCTTATGCGCGAACAAAATAACCAATGGAAAATGATGTTTCTAACACAACTAGGCATTTGGCTAATGGAAAATCTCTTGTAAGTCAATGTATTAGGATGTATTCAGAAATAGACCCCAAAATGTGTTTCCTACTAGCATTTGAGGCCAAAACGACAAAAACCTCCAGGGGTTAATGAGTTAATTAGTTCTGTATTTAAAGGAATTAAAGGAATT